>LR543808.1:0-99656 GCA_900536305.3 Caenorhabditis sp. 40 LS-2015
AGTTCCCGATTCTGTGAAATTAGCTGACTTTCTACGTCAGGTTGAAGATGAAAAATCCTCCTTTGTGAGTTTGTTATGGGATTATTCAGGAAATGGGCAAAAAAACTACGAAAAAGGAAAAAAAAACTCCGCGAAAACTCGGAGAGTGAATCAATCCGGCTGCAACTTTGGGGAAAACTGGAAAAAACTATAGGAAACATATTGCCAAAATTTGGAGTCAAAATTCGGCTGGAATTTCAGACAAATTTTCGAAGTGATATTTTGATCCCAAACTTCGGCAAAATGTTCCCCATAGTTTTTTTCCAGTTCTCCCCAAAGTTTCAGCCGGATTGGTCCGCTCTCCGAGTTTTCGCGGGGTTTTTTTTCCTTTTTTTTGTAGTTTTTAGCCGGTTCCCTGAATAACCCCATTAGGCAACACTAGAGCTTCAATTTTGTATTGCCAATTCAGGAAAATCTCGAAAAATAGTTGTTCAGAGCTTTGGCGGGAAATTGGCGACGCTCTCCCCATTTTGGCAATTTTGCAGCAGAGTCTTCACCAATTGTAATGACCTTGATCTATTCTCCAGTTAAATTTTTTTTAAGTGGGAGGAGCCTCGCCAATTCCCTGCCAAAGCTCTGAACAAATTTTCCTTCGAGATTTTTCTGAATTGACAATAGTTGACGACTTTTCTTGAAAACTGCTGGGAAATCAAACAGATCGCCTTGACGAAAAAACAAGAAAATGTCCGAAATCGGCACTGGCGTACTCAAAATTCAAAACCGCCTCAGTAAATGCTACATATCTGACTTCTTAGCGAGTTACAAGAAAAGTTGTCAACTACAAAAATGAAGCTCTAGAGTTTTTGAACAAATTAACAACGTTTCAAACAGATTAAATGATTATTGAGAGTCATTTTTCGAGACATCAAAAATGATCATTTTTGCCCTATGTAACTTTGAGCGTTACCGTAAATGCAAAATAAATAGATCATTTGTAGACCAAATTATCAAGATCAAACATTAGAAAAGTGAAACTGGCTTTTTCAGCTTCACACTTAGAAAAGAGGACGCCAGTCTGAAACGGCAGCGGAGCTGCCGATTTCAGGCTGGTTTTTAAATAAATTTCAACTTCAAATTTGTGTTCTTCACCCTTTTCACTCTTGAAAATTCCTGGGCAAAATGGCTCATTCGGTGTTTGCGTACTTTTCACGCTGCAACAATCCGGAAAATTTTTAAACATGAGAAAAAAATCGGTGTTTAGGAGAAAATTAGGAAAATTAATATCGAAAATCGTCATTTGTAGTATGTACCCATGAACCATGCGGTGTTCACTGAAAAAAAAAACAGTGAAAATTGTTTATCATATTTTTCATAAAGACAGAAATGCTAGACAAGATCACTGATCCGACACATGTGATCGGAGAAGGAACTTTGACAAAAAAAACTTAGTTGCCGGAGGCATGCCCGCCGACTCGCACCCCATTCTTACGGTACACGCACATACTTGCAACGACGCTCCGCTATCCCGCCTACGTGGCAATCTCGCGCACCGCCCATCTCTCCGATAAGCTTAGAGTTGGTGTTCGTTTGAGAGTTTTAGAGTTTTGCTTGGACTGGTGTTTCTAATTGTTTTGTTTATCTTTTTGGTTCTTTTATTGCTCCTTTATTCTTGGATTAGAATAAAGTCGAGATTCTTCGTACAAAATCGTATTTTTCGTCATTAAAAGGCCGCTGAACCAGGACCACTGGTTAACTACTTTAGATTTGGAAATTTTAGATTTTTGAAACATTCAAGATCAAGTTGATAATTTAGTTGATGTGCCTTAACGGGTAACTCAGGCAGACGCCAGAGTACGGTAGACTCCACCGCAAAAAGTGTAAAATGTGGTAATATGGGACAGTCATCATTGTAGGTTTTCCGCAAATCGTGAAAATAGGTTTTCTAGCCAACCCCTTCTCAGTCAATAATCGAAAATTTTTCTATCCATGTTTTTGATCTGAAAACAACTTCATTAGACGTATTCGGACCCAAGGAATCCAAATCTGTGCTCAAATTAGTTGTAGCTCAAAAACTGACCGAGTTATGGACGATCGACTATCACCGTGGTTCAAGGCACCTCCTCGAGATTTTGACAAGTTTCGAAAAATGGGAGGTCAAAAAAATCTCTTACTTGGAGAAAAATTCTCCATACATTTCATCAACCTGTCAACAGGGATCAAGTTGACGGTGAGAACAGATACGATCAGGTCGGTCCCCGGTCCGCAAATCGGGAAAATAGGTTTTCTAGCCAACCCCTTCTCAGTCAAAAATCGAAAATTTTTGAAGAGTACGCAAACACCGAATGAGCCATTTTCGCCCAGGAATTTTCAAGAGTGAAAAAGGAGAATAACACAGATTTGAAGTTGAAATTTATTTGAAAGTGCTGCAGAACGTAAAATTTTGTGAAGCGCTAAAAGAGAGGGTGAGATGAGCAGAGGGACATTATCAGAACAACAGAGAGAAAGCGATCAAAGTTTAGTTCTCGAAGACCTTCGGGTCGACCTCCTTCCATCCGTCGGCCTCGTCGAAGATGCTGGCCTTCGAGTTGCATGGAACTCCGAAGTACTCGGCGATCTTCTCGATGGGCAGCACCTCGAGCTTCTTGGCAATCACGAATCCGACGCAGTGCATGAAGTCGATGCACTCGAGATAGTTGCCCAGCTCGATGATATCCTTGAGCTCGTCCAGAGTCTTCTCATTCGCCTCTTTGTACTGCTCGACCTTGGTGTCGAAGTCGTTCTCGCCTGGAGGCGTGTACTTGTGGATGTAGGAGAAGAGGAAGTCTCCGGCTGTTTTCGGGAACGGAAGGCTGATCGCGTCCTCGAGCACAGTGTCCATCGTCTCCCACTCGGCGTTCTGCAAAATCAAGTTTGAGTTTGAGAGCAAAAAGCTATTGTGGTGAATAAATTATCCCTGTGATAAATTATTTCTAGCCTCAATATCGATTTTTGCTTTGTATTAGCCAGCTAGATTAACTATCCATCAGGGGCAATTACTCAGCCCGAAAACGCAAAAAAAAAAGAAACTTACATAAGTCTCGATGGATCTTCGAAGACATGGCGACATCTTGATGACCTCTCTGTCTTTGAGAGTCGTGAAATCCTCGCAGTCCTCGAATTTGATGTTGATCTCGCAGCGAGTCATGATGATGAGCAGAGATTACGGTAGTTTCTGGAAAAAGGGAATATTGGAAAAGTGATTGAGGGGTCGGCGAGAATTTGGAGTGTTATAATGGGTTTCGGGGGCATTTTGGTCTCGGAAAAGGGACTTTTTTGGGATGATTTTGGCCTGACTCAAAGTGAGGTTGGTCATTAAAAAGGAAGGGAGGGGAAATCCAATAAAGGAAGGAAGAGGGAAACCAATGAAGGAATGATGGATGGACGATTGTGACTGATCGACAATATCTTGAGGACCACTCTACCCGCGCGATGGGTCTCGAGTGGAGTGCGCACACTAGGGGAGGCTCCGCCCCTTTTTGTCTCAGGGGAAACAAGATTTGAATAGTTAGCACAAGACTGTGTGTGGACACTCACCTGGATGATGACGTCAATCGGTCCTTCGCGGAGGGAGAGATTCATTGATTTTAGGGTGACGACGGAAAGAAGGAGAAGATCATTCTGAAAATTGCATAGATTTATACATTTAAGATTCAATTCTAATGTTGAGCTCATTTGAAGGCTTTTGAAAGATTACACAACTTAATCAAATTCAAATTTTACTGAAAACGTGGAATAGTCTGGAAAGATGAAAAGAGGGGTCGTCATGAAAAAACAACCAAGAGGGTGTGATATGAACTTCGGTGATTTTCAGTCCAAAACTGTCAACTCAGCAATCAACTCTAGATTTTCGTTTTTCTAGTTGCTCACTTTTTCCGAAAATCACTACACATTCGAGCTCATGTAAAACCATAATTTTCTAATTGAAACATTTCAAATAACTTCCATGGTATCCCAAATAGATTTACATTCATTATTCCCCAAGTTTGAGATTACAAGAAAAAAGAGATCGAATATTGAGAACAAAATTTCACAGATCATTTTTGATTAAGATTATCAATGGGGCACGCTTGCTCAGTAGTTGTGGTCCATTTCCTCGGCCAATTGACTTCTGGAGCCACGGAAATGCCGAGCCTTTCGGCATGCTCGGCATCGGTGCAGCCTCAAACTCTCCCAAGATTGCAAAAAGTGCTCGTTGTTCTTGAAATTGTGCCACGCCAGAATCTCGTACTTCTCGTGGTCAGTTGTCTGAAAAATTTCTCATAATCCTTAAAAACAATTTTTATGAAATTCTGATACCAGATTCGTGTTTCTCGCCCTCTTATTACCCTATCCCACAATTTTCAGCCCAAAATCTTTTATTCGGTGTTTGCGTACTTTTCAAGTTACAGTAATACCGAAAATTTCAAAATTGAGCTACAGACTTCTACTTTTTTGCATTCGTGCTCAATTTTTGTGCTGAACTCGATTTCGACTACAAACTACAAACCTTCTCATCAATCATGTACAAAAACGGCAACTCTCTCTTCTCCACACCAACGTCGCCGGCTAGCAATCCGGTGATGAAGACGTCCTCAACCTGAAAATATTTTCTCTCGAATATCCATTCGCAACAGAGCGCAGTTACTAACCGTTATAAATTTCCGATGCTTTGTGGATTTCAAAATTCTCTCTGCGGCTTTTCGAGTCGTCAGATAGAACGGGCCAGAGAGATACGAAGGGAACACTCGGCACTTGTAGGCGGTCGACGGGATGTGCCTGGAAATGAAGAGACTACAAACTACAGACTACAAAAATGAAAAAAAAAACATTTTCGACACAGGTGGAATCGAACCCACGACCTTCAGATCCCCAAATTTTCATCGAAAATTCCACTGAGCCATGCGTACTCATTTTTCAAAAATCGCTCAAAACGGGCGAAATTTTGAAATTTTTCGAAAATTTCAAATTTATCCTAGGTTTTCAAATGTGCTGAATTCGATTTGGAGAGTTTTGAGAATCGCCAAAAATGTTTTTTCTGAACCAATCTTTCTCACCATTTACTATCCTCATTCGTGTGATCCGCCGCCACTCCAGCCTCCCATTTCTCTCCGTAAATCGATGCTGTCGTCATATTGATCATTCCATCACTGATCAGCGAGGTCAATTGATCCGGATAGAAGATCACGTCCTCGTCGATTTTTCCAATCAGCATCACCGATTCTGGAGCCTTCGCGGAGCCGTAGAGCAGAGCGGTTAGGGACTGGAAAATACAGGAAATTATGAAAACCCAAGCAATTCGTAATTTGTCTAAAAAAGACAAAATTGGTCAAAAAAATTTTTGTTCCCAAAACTGTTTTCGGAATTTGAGTAACTTTTTGCTATTCTGACCACTCTACACCAAGCCCCCGTGCCTCAAACAACTTGCAAAAAACATTTAAACACAGGTGGAATCGAACCCACGACCTTCAGATCCCCAAATTTTCGATGAAAATTCCACTGAGCCATTGGCACTCATTTTTAGAAAATCGCTCAAAATCGATAAAAAATTGATTTTTCAACGAATTTTTGAAGTTTTTCGGGGTTTTCAAACGTGCTGCTTTTGTTTTTCTCAGATATTTTTTGAAATTTGCAGAAAATCAAACGATTTGATTTTCAGGTTACGAAAATAGTTTTCAAGAAAACTTTCAAAATCGATGAAAATTAAATTTTTTTGAGGGTAGTGAATAAGATTTTGGCAGATTCGAAATTTTGAAGAACTTTATTATTCTTATTGCTCACCTTATACGGTAAATTCGCATACGAGTCCTCCAGATCGACCACAATCATATCTCCAAACACCTGTGCCTCCTTCAAAACTACCGTATTCTTGTTCTCGTCACTGGTATCGATTCCGATCAGAAACAACGCTTTCATCCGTCCCTCTCCAACAATCTTATTCTTCTC
The DNA here is from genome assembly GCA_900536305.3 of Caenorhabditis sp. 40 LS-2015. Classification (NCBI taxonomy): domain Eukaryota; kingdom Metazoa; phylum Nematoda; class Chromadorea; order Rhabditida; family Rhabditidae; genus Caenorhabditis; species Caenorhabditis tribulationis. The sequence goes on from LR543808.1 coordinate 5,941, forward strand.
AGCACTCATCCAAGTCTTCCTCAAAATGTTACGCCTCGCAAAATTATCGCGATTCGATGAGATCAACATGAGGATTTCAGGGGATCCCAGAACGTCTTCTTCTGGCAAATGAATCCATTTGAATTCGCGTTGAACGTCGGAGAACGAGATACGGTAGTTGGAGGAGGAGGAGTCGATGTCGGAAGTGTCGTTTAGGTGGCTGTCTGGAAATGGTGCTGTTTCTAGTTTTCTAGTGTTTAAAAATCTCAAAAAACAAAAAATGTTGAAATTTTTTTTTTCAAATTTTGGATTAGATTTTTGTTTTTCTGACTCTCAACTTGTTTCGAATACACTTTAAAACAATTCATCTTGTTTGGAAATTGAAAAAAGTCCAAAAAAAAAATTTGAAAAAAACATTTTTTTTTTGAAAATTTCAATTTTCGAAGTATTTTTGACTTTCAAATTTTTGGATTTTGGCTTGGTCATTTTTTTTACTTACTCTCTTGCCATTCGTCCTGAATGCACGCACGATCCACCTGGGTGAAGTTTTGAGTGTTCTTGTAATCTGAAAATCAGAAAATTTTTTGATTTTCAGCCTGAAAAATAGAACCAGCACATTTGAAAACCCCCGAAAAACTTGAAAATTTTCGAGAAAAATCAAATTTCCATCGATTTTGAGCGATTTTTCGAAAATGAGTACCAATGGCTTAGTGGGATTTTCGATGAAAATTTGCGGTTCTGAAGGTCGTGGGTTCGATTCCACCTGTTCCCCAAAATATTTTTGCAAGTCTTCTCACGACTTACACAAGAGTGAGCCGGACGCCAGAATAATGAGAACGACGAGGACGCGATTCACGATGGACGAGGCGCGGCGACTTTGTCGCATTGGTGGTCTGAAATTTGGCGAGGCTACAAACTACACAAACTGCGAAAAAAGGACTCACGTGGCGACAAGCTGCTCGTAGTAGGCAAAACGGTGTGGTTGATCTGAAAATTGGAAAGTGGGAACGTGAAAAAAAATTTCAAACATTTTCGTGGAATTTTTGAAATCTGGCAAATCTATAAAAAATAGGTCACTAGGTCGCGACTATTTTTTTGGAAATTTTTTGCGAAATTAAAAAAAATGGTCTACACGTTTTCACCTAAATTAAAAATGACTAAAATTCCGAAAATTTCCAAAAAAAAAACCAAAACCACTCACTTTTTCCGTATTTGTCATGAATACGAAAAATGGATCATTCAATTTTTCCTTTTCGTTTTTTTCCTTAGACCCATTTTTCCATTCCATGACTCACTAAACTTCTTCCTTTTCCTTATTATCGCTTCTATTTTTTTTTCTTCAAGTTGAAATTTTTTTGTCGAAAAAAAAAATTTGAAAATTTGTATTTCGTACAGTAGTTACGTTCTAGCGAGGGCGTGCAAGGATAATAAAAACTATAATTTTTTGTAGTATTTCAGTCTAGAGCTCTAATCCTCATCTTCGTGAACACTATGGGGTCCAGAAATTCAAAAAAAGCAAAGAAAATTTTGAGAATTTTTCAAAAAAAAAGATCCCAAACACTTATACACACTGTAGTACGAAATTCCGAACTTTTCATAACTTCATAACAATTTTCGAGACCTAAAAATACAAGAATCGGATTCCACACCCTCGAAAACCCAGAAAAACATCAAAAAAACATCGAAAATTTCATATTTCACCTATTTTTCGCTACTTTCAAAATTAGTGCTACCGATGGCTCAGTGGGATTTTCCATGGGAATCTGGGGATCTGAAGGTCAAAAGTTCGATTCCACCCATGGCCAAAACATTTTTTATAGGCTTTTAAATACAATTGTGTAACTTGTAGTCTTCCCAGTCTCCATTTCTCTGCATTTCTTGAAAATCTAGTCTTTTAATCTTCAAAATCTTAAAAAAAAGATTTGAAACGGTAAGAAGCACCACTCAATATTTGGAGACGCAGACAATCAAACCAACAAAGAAAGGAAAAAGAGAATCGCAGAAGTAAACCGACTCAAAAAAAGGCGACGATAGATACACTCTGCAAGTGATAAGAAATCGACGGGGGGAGAGCATACACATAGACGCACATTTATGGTCATCAATTTCCATAGTCGCTCGCATAAACCACCTATGTTTACCTTCCCGCGGTCCGTGGTCGAAAGCTTGGCAAGAATTTTTTTCGACCAAAAAATTTTTCGCTCGTCTCGGCCATTTTTGACCGTGAAGGCCACTCCGACCGAAATCGGGCTTTGACTAATCGGGCTATCGACCATTATTACAGGGACTTTCGGAATGACTATTTCGAAAATTTTCAGAAATCCTGAAAATTCCGATTCTGGAATTTCGGATTTTCGTTTTGAAGAAAAAAATTTTTTGCCCAGTTCATCACTATCAAAAAATTTTATGAAGAAAAATGTTTTCTTGCCCAGTTCAACTTTTTTTTCTTCATAAAATTTTTTGATAGTGATGAACTGGGCAAAAAAAAAAATTTTCTTCAAAATTTGAAATTTTAATAGAAAATTGTAGATCAATTTGAAATGCATCTTTTATGAAAATTTGAGCTCATTTGAACCATTTTCAGCCAAGTTATAGCCTACGAAAAAACCATCCCTTTTTGGCTCCGAGCATCATAACTTGAGAGCCCGTCGTTCAAATTGCACCAAACTTTCCATGATGATGATTGAGACACATTATATCCAAAAAACAGCCTGAAGGGACAAACTTTGGAAAAGTTTTTTAAAAAGTTTCCGGGTGACGTCTACATCTGAAAGTATTCTGAAAATTCTGAGAATGTTCGACGTTCAAAAAACTTATGAGTGTGTTACTGAAGACTTTTTCTATATTTGACAAAAAAGTTTATAAGTTTTGGACAAGTTTAAAGAAAGTTATGGATCGCTGAGCAAAGTGACCCTCACCATTTCTCGCCACAGTAAGTATATAAGTATTTTGAAAGTTCATTCCGAAAAAAATCTTCGGAATATTCCGAAAATACTCGGAATTCCGAATTCCATTCTGATCATCCCAGCATTTTTGGACCACCTAGAGCAAAAAGTTTTCGTTTTTTTCGTTTTCATTTTTGACGGTCTCGACCAATCTTGACCATTTACCAAACACTCACCAGTATACTTGCTGACCAACTCGTGTGAAGTCCTCGACGTGGCCGAGTTGACCGACGCGTTGCGTCCTGCGGTTTTCAAGTTTGGTGCCATCAATTGATAATAGGAGTCTGAAAATTTCAAACTCTTATAACTTTGCTCAATGTGCACGGATTTTGATGAGATTTGAACCAAAATGAAGGAGAAAATATGGAAAATGTTTTTGACTTTTTGTGTTTCACAACTTATGTTCAGGTTTCGAGTAGAGTATCTTGGAAAATAAGCGATTCCTAACCATGCTATTAGTTGCTGGATCTGAGCGAAATTTGGGGGCCGAAATGAAAACGGAAAGTCCAAAATTTACAAATCTAAAATTGTGTTCCCTATTTTATACCCTCATTTTTCGATCCCCTTAGACTCTAGACTCTCTGAATCTCGAAATCCAAAAAAAAATGTATTTGTACTTTTTTCGACCTCCAAAGTTCGGAATCCGAAAATTAATCACGGAAAGTAGGCATGAACTTTTTCGGCTTTCGAATTCTATAGAGAATAAGTCTCTACTAAAAAAAAATCTCCAGACTACAGTACACCTTCTTTTTTGTTGATATGCAATAAGAAATTTATAGCCGATGAAGTGGAATGTATTATTGTAGTTTCAGACTCTCTGACTCCGCCCACTTTGGGCCAAAACTTCGAGGAAAATTGAACCAAAGTGGGAGGAGCTTCTGTACTTTTTGGATCGATGTTTTTAATCCGAATAATTGTTTCAAGATCCGTCCGTATTCTGTGTTTCGAATAGTATTTTTCATTGAAAGAATCTCAAAAACTGAAAAATTTTTTTATCGAAAAAATTTTTTGAATGTTCAACTTTTTTCAATAATTCTGATCATGCATCATATTTGTGTTGTCCATTTGCCTATAACCGGTCGGATTTACATCGAAATAGAGACAAAAAACAATTTAAAAAACCAAAAAATGCCCTAAAAAATCGAAAAACATTTCGAAATTTTTGTTTCTTTAAAGTTGCTTGAAATTTACAAGAACGGTCACAATCGTCTAGTCGGAAATCATGTAATGGACTAAAAAACTGAAAATTGCGTGCCCCTCTGGTTCTTCAGGGATTTCTGAGAATCCCCCAGAATCGGTAAAAATCCTACGGGATGTCTCTAGAATCTTGTAACATCTTTCAGAATCCACTAAAAGCTCTGAACTTTTTCCCGAATCTTTCAGAATTTTCCAAATTTCTCCGAAAAACACTTGAAACCCATTCAAGAGTCTGACAGGAATCTATAGAACCCTTCAGAGACTTCTGGGGTCTACTTTGGAATCTTCTAGAATTACACAGAATCCCTTTAGTACTCCTCCGATTAGTTCGGAATCTTTTCGAATTCTTTAGAATATTTTTTAAGAATTAGCTCCAAAACCAAAAAGTCTCCAAATTCCCATTCAATCAATAAATGAGGCAATTCGATGTGTTAGTGAGGGGTAGTTTGGTCCAAGATCACAACAACGACGACGACGACGAGACCAGAGATGAGCGGAAATGAAATTTCGAGTTCCGGAAAACGGAAGACGGAAAACGGAAACTGACAAATTTTACGGAAGGCGGAAACGGAAGACGGAACGGAAAAAAACACGGAAAACGGGAAACGGAAGACGGAATTTGGTCCGAATATCATTTTTGACAAATCGAAAACAAATTTTTTTGCAACTTCTGAAACGGAGAAAAAATCGAAATCGACGGAACCCGGAAAACGGAAAACGGAAACTAACCAATTTTACGGAAGGCGGAAACGGAAAACGGAACACAGAAAAGTACGGAAAACGGAAAACGGAAGACGGAAAACGGAATCCCGCTCATCTCTGGACGAGACCAATGATAAGTGAAGTGCCAATTGTCGCCCCTGGATTTGTGTTTTAGATCCAGAGAGAGAGGGAGAGAGAACGAGAGAGAGAGTGTGACAAAACAAGAGAGTTAGAGAAGCGAGGAAAGAGATCAAGATTCAAAAAATTTCTCGAAAAAATCCCAAAAAAAAACCAAGACAAAAAAAAAGCCAAGCTCTCAAAAAATGAGAAGAGAGCTAAAATTTGTCTTCTTTTATGCGCCTTTTTTGTGCTCCTAGACGACGCGTCGCCAGTCACCCCTGGCAACATGGTCCCCAGGGGGTCCCCACATTGCTCAGCTTAGAGAAACCCACAAAAAATGGAGAGAAAAAAAATATATGTAAATTTATTTTATATGTGGCATAGAAGTGTGGCAATATATAGATACTGAAGCAGCCAGACTAGGCTCCGCCTCCAAAGCAAAAAAATCAATCGAAATTTTGCTTTTGGGGGCGTGGCCTATTCTCACAAAAAAAATTTCGGGGAGACATGGAAAAAGTAAAAAAGAATGAAAAGAGTAACGAATCAAATCATCGAAAATTTCAAAATCTAGAGATCGTTGTCAAGTAGGGGGAAAAACTGAAAGAAATGGAAAGGGAGAAGAAATATGTGTCGTTTTTTTTTTGTCGAATCGAGAATCTCAAAGAGGTTTGTGTGTGTGTGAGGAGAAGGGAAAGAAAGAAATGGACATGGAATGGAAACAAAAAAAAAAGAATGGAGCAAACTGAAATTTCTAGGCAAAATAATGGACTAAACGACTGGCTAAAATGGGCTAGAGGGGTTTTAAAGGGGGGGAAAAGTGGCTGAAATTTATAAAAAATTGGGAAAAAAATTATCCAAAAACTCGAGAATTTCGAATCTTCAATTGATGGCCGGCCGCTCATCGAGCAGTTTGAACAGATGGCTCAGCTCGTGTTGCTCGGGCGGTGTGAAGCGTGGAAGGAACTCTCGGGCGACGGCGATACTCTGCTTACTGTACCAGTCGATGCGTCCGCAAAGGAGTTTCAGGCAGCAGCGGCACTGAAAAAGAGAGCGAAAATTGATTGTCTGAAATTTTTCAGAATCCTCCAGAATCCTTAGAAGCCATTTTTTCGAAATTTCGACGATTTGTTTAGGGGAAACAGTCGAAAAATGACGAATTTAGACCTAAAATTGAGCTTTTCTGACACCAAAACTGGTCAAAATCTATCAGGATTCTCCAGAATCCTTGAAAACCTTTTTCATGAAATTCTGACGTCAGATTCGTGTTCCTCACTCCCTAATTACCCTCTGCTTCAATTTTCAGCCCAAAATCTCTCCCTCGGTGTTTGCGTACTTTTCACGCTACAGTAACCTCCGAGAATTTCAAAAATTGAGCTAGAAACTTCCAGTTTTTTGTGGTCAGGCTCAAATTTTGAGCTGAATTCGTAATTGAGCTTTTGGAACTCTCAGAAGGCTTTAAAAGTTCTCAGAATCCCTAGAATTCTTCAGAACCCATTCTCCATGATTCCAGGTCATTCTCGCTCATTTTTCCTGATTCTTGCTCACATCGATAACCCGCAGCTTCCACATTTTGTAGTCGTCCACCAGTCTCAGCTTATCCAAGTACTTCATGATGAAAATGGGAACTCGCTCATCCAACGTCTCGAAATCGTTGAGCTTGTCCAAAAAGTCGCGGTACAACTGCCCGGTCTCCGCTTTCAGCTCGTCCAAACTCGCGTTCTCCAGACAGATGAAGGCCGTCTCCAGCGCGACGACGCCGAAATTCTTGCGCGTATTCTCGTCGGTCACCGCCATATCCTCATGCAGCACCACGAAGATGGCGTAGTTGAAGATCGAGAGGATGAGCATCGCGGGCAGCGGAATACGCTCCAGATGACAGTCCACCCAGAACTTGAGAATGTAGCGTGTCGAGTGGCCGACCTGCAAGGAAACGAGGAATTTTTTGAGGGGAAACAGTCGAAAAATGACAAATTTAGACCCAAAACTGGTAAAAATCGTTCAGAATTCTCCAGAATTTTTGATAACTTTCAAAATCAAATTCCGACGTCAGATTCGTGCTCTTCAGTCCCTTATTACCCCAACCTGCACTTTCCAGCCCAATATCTCACCCTCTGTGCTTGCGTACTTTTCACACTACAGTAATCCCCGAAAATTTCAAAAATTGAGCTAGAAGCTTCTACTTTTTGGAGGTCAGGCTCAAATTTTGTGCCGAATCCATTGGAACCTCTTAGAACTTCTCAGAATCTTCCAGAATCTTCTAGAATCCATCTCTCATAATTCCAGGTCAGTTTTTGACTCAAAATCTCAAGTTTTCAGTGCATTTTTGATTTTCTTCATGAGTTTCGGGTCAGTTTTAGCCTAAAAAATTCAAATTTTCACTCAAAATCGATTCTCAATCATTTTGAGACAAAAAGAAACTCACCGCCTGCGGAATCGACTCCATTCCCTCCTCGCCGAACATCTCGCTATCGCAGATTGCGTTTGTGTAGAGCTGAAAGGCAAAAATCGTCATTTTTGGCTAACTTTTCAGGCTCAAAACCTTCAAAATGGTTCACTTCAGTCATTTTTCAGTGGAAACCCTATCACTTTAACTATTTTTAATCATTGCTCAGCTCAAAATCGCTCATTTTCGGTGATTTCGGGATCGAAATTTGATCGACAGGTTTAGCTTGATATTTTCGATTCTACGTGTTCAAAATCGAGTTTTCAGTCCAAATTGTGGTCGTTTCGACTATTAGTCAGCTTGAAACTGACTGATTTGCATGATGTTTGGGCTCAAAATCATGCCTCACCTCGAGAACCCTCAAATGTCTCAGGAAGCCAGTGACATCCGGGTTGTGCGGATCCGAGAGTGTCATTTGCAGCTCGACAAAGTTCATCTGAATACACAATTTCGCGAACGTTTTGTCCACGTTGAACCAGGCGGTGCCGCCGACGCGAGTCATCGACGAGATGACGTCCCACATCAGCTGACGGAGGTCCTTGTTGAACTTCTCGACGCGTTCTTGCATCAGACGTCGCACGATCGACAGAATTCCGATGGGCCAAACTTTGTTGTCAAAGTCGGCGGCTGAAACTTTTGAGGGATGCTTTTTTTTGGGATTCTATTGGGAATTCTATTTCCGGGTAATTACAGGGCGAGGAACACGAATCCGCTGTCAGAATGGTATAAAATTGAGAATCTCAAAGGATTCTGGAGCATTTTTTTTTCAGTGGAAAAACTCAAAATTCGGAATTTTTTAGCAGTTTGAGCTGAGATTCGTCTTCGATTCTTGTCGTTTTATTGAGTTTACAATTCTAGATTTTCCAGTCAGTTTCTCCAGAAATCGTCATTTCCAAGCACACTTACGAGTCTCCAACGGCGCCAAAAAGAAGATCTTCTGAATGAGCATTCGAACGCCCAACAGGAACTGTCCCACTTCCAAATTCGTCTTTTGAGACGCGTAGTGAGCGACGAGGCACCGGAGCAGCTGGTAGACACACTTTCCGTCGCCTTTCTGGAAAAATTTGAGGGTTTTTTGGCGGGAATTTGAAATTCTGACAGCAGATTCGTATGCGACCTAGAAAATTTTACTTTTTTTGGGTTCAAATTTTGTGATGAATTTTTCAGAACGATCCAAAGTCCTTCAGAATCCTCCATAACTTTCAAAGACAATTGGTGGTATATTTCCTTCATTTCTGACAATTTTCAATGGAATTTTCAATTTTTGTTTTGGGCTCAAAATGCTCCGAATTTGTTGCAGATCCATCTGGAAGCCTTGGATCTGTTCTTCTCCCAAATTTTCGACGATTTTCAGTCAAAAATTTCAATGTTTCAGCTTAAAATGCTTCAAATTCGCTCCCCAGAACCGTCTAGCCTTTCATGAAAACTTTCTTCGTTTTTGACACTTTCGACTATTTTCGGTCCATATTTCAGATTTTTGGGCGCTAAATGCTTCATCATGAAGCTTTCCGTATCATTTTAGCACTATTTTTTGACCATTTCTGATCACTTTTACCATGAAGTTCAAATTTTGAGTTTGAGCCTCAAACCGCTCCAAAACTACACCCCCACCTCATCAGTCCACGAGCACACAATCGTCGTGACGTCGTTGTAGACAACGGTCGTTATATACGGCTTCTTATTCCTGGGCGAGACAATCGAGACGAGATTCGGCATGCACGATTTGAATTTTCGATGAATGTCGGGCGTCGTGATTTGAACGATGTAGCCGAGGATGTGAATCATGCTGGGGCGATCGCTGGAAATTGAGGGGGAATTCGTGTGAAAATTTGAGACTCTTCGGTGGTTTTTTGGCTCATTTGGATGATTTTGAACTGAAATTTTGTGATTTTTAATGATTTTCAGCTTAATTCCAGGGAAAATCGACCCAGAAAACGTTTAGGTTCTCCAGAATTTTCAGTGATTTCGGCGGGAACTTTGATGTTTTTTTAACCATTTCAGGTGATTTTTGACTGTTTTTGAGCTGAAAACGGTACAGAAAGCACTTCCAAACGATATGCTCAATTTCTACTGCACCATGTAACTTTTCAGCAAAAGTATCCAGTTTTTGGTGATTTTCAAGCCAATTTGGTTGATTTTAGACTGAAAATAGCGAATTTCCAATTATTTTTAGGTTGAAAACAGTGAAAATCGGGTTAGAAAGCACTGGAACGAAGCTAGACACGTTCGCAACTTTCAGCTCAATTTTCCTGATTTTCGGGGCAATTTTTTTCAAAATTTTCAGAATTTTAGCTCATTCTTCTTGAATTTTCCATCTCCACCCACCGCGCGAACTCCACATGACTCTCCTCGAAACCTCTGACGAATAGTTCTTCGGGAATGCTGCCGAACAGCTTATTGGCGCGTTCTCGATTAAGTAGTCCATGCTGAAACTTTCGAAAACGTTCTAGAACATTCTAGAAGGTTCCCGAAGCCCTACCTGTATCCTATTAGGCATCGCAACCAGGGTTCTCATTTTTGTCGAAAAATCCAAACTCGGATCCGTGTAAATTCGAATGAGCTCTTCGATCTGGCGGTCCAGCTGCTTCAGGGCCTCCTCGTACTTTGCGTTTAGCTTTTTCTCGCGTTCCGAACGTTCCAGTGCAATTTCTTCGGCCGTTTTCGCCGGTTTTCCTTCTTTAGAAACCACCAGATCTTCCATTTTCTGCACCAAAGGCTCCTCGGCTTTTTCCTCCGGGTTTTCGTCCGGATTTTCCGTTTTTTCCGTGCTAAAACTATCACTTTTACGAAAACTTGCCACTTTTACTATTTTCTCACCTCATTTTTCAACTTTTTCGGACTATTTTGATGGGGAAATCGGAGAATATCGAAAACTCAAGAGCGCGTTTTCGCCATGGTGACGCGAGAGACAATAGGGAACGAGGAGACGCAGAGAAACGGTGTGCAAGTGCGCTCCACCGGACGCGATGTTATTCTCGCGCCACTTGGAGGAAGACTTTTCGCCTAATTTTTCAATGTTTTTCGTCGTTTTTTGATGTTTTTCAGGATTTTTTGATGGTTTTAAATAAAAAAGTAGATTTTAGAATGAAAATTTAGTCTAGAAAAATAGATTTTGACTCGGAAATGTCTGCTTATGAAGGTTTTTTCTTCTTGGAAATTTTTGGAAAATCGCAAAAAAAAATCATACTGGATTTTCTCTGCTTTTGGGAGTTCAAAGGCAAGTATAACCGAAATTCGCTAGTAAAATCTTGAGTTCATCCCCGATTTTGACCCGAAAAATCGATTTTTTCTCATCTTTTGAATTTTTCCACTTGTTTTGGCAATTTTCAGAGTTTCAGGATAGGTTCAACAATCAAAAATTTCAAAAATACAATTGCCAGTGCTATCAAAACCCCAAAAGTAAAAATTTTCCACAAAATCCATCTTCCAAGCCAAATTTCAACCTATTGCACAATGTTTTGCAATTTTTGATTACTTTCAGAATTTTCGGGGATTTCTGTGAATATATGGATGGCTCAAAATAAAGTGTACGGTATACCCAAAATTTCAAATTTCGCGCCTAGAATCACTATTTTTCATCCAAAGTGTATATTCCATTACACAACATTATGCTTCCTTTCATAGTGTCTCCAGACTCTTCCCGCCCATTTTCCCTCTTTTCTTCTATTTAGACCCCCGGAAAGTTTGAAAATCGTCATTTTCACCCTTTCAACTCGATTTTTCTTCGTTTCCACACTAAGCTCCGCCCATTTCCAGGTGAAAAATGAGTCGGAGAGGACCACTGATAAAGAACAACGAGACGGACGTCCCACTGCGTATCGCCATCGTCGAGAAGGATCGATGCAAGCCGAAGAATTGTGGATTGGCGTGCAAGAAGTCGTGTCCGGTTAATCGTCAAGGTACGGGGGGAGAAGTGGACTAGATATCGTCTGGATTTCCAAATGAAACAACCAATCTCGCTAATTTGTTTGTAATTTGAAAGAGCATGACCTCATTCCAGGAAAAATGTGCATCGTCGTCGAGGCCACATCCACCATCTCCTCCATCTCCGAAATCCTGTGCATCGGATGTGGTATCTGTGTGAAGAAGTGCCCCTATGACGCCATCAGAATCATCAACCTCCCCGCCAATCTGGCCAACGAGACGACCCATCGCTACTCGCAGAACTCGTTCAAACTGCATCGTCTGCCGACGCCGCGGTGCGGTGAAGTGCTCGGACTCGTCGGCACGAACGGAATCGGCAAGTCGACGGCGTTGAAGATTCTCGCCGGAAAGCAGAAGCCGAATCTGGGAAACTTCCAGAAGGAGCAGGAGTGGACCACCATCATTAACCACTTTAGAGGATCCGAGCTGCAGAACTACTTCACGAGAATCCTCGAGGACACTCTGAAGTGCGTCATCAAGCCGCAGTATGTGGATCAGATTCCGCGTGCCGCCAAGGGAACCGTGGAGTTGAATTTGAAGAGAAAGCATGATAATGACAATTTGGATCAGGTCATCGATCAGATGGGTTAGTTTTTTTGTTGGGGAACGTTGAGAGATTCTGATTTTCGAGCCTAAAACTCGTAAAATGGGACGACAGATGGTTTTGAAGGAAACTGGAACGAAATCTTTGAACTTTGAGTATAGTAGCTCTGGAAATGACTGAAGTCCATCAAAAATTGACAATAGACACCCCATCTTCCAAATTTCCAGAGCTCCGCGGCCTCCTCCAACGTAACATCGAGCAGCTGTCCGGCGGCGAGCTCCAACGCTTTGCCATCGCCATGTGCTGCGTGCAGAAAGCCGACGTCTACATGTTCGACGAGCCATCATCGTATCTCGACGTCAAACAGCGTCTGAAGGCGGCCGCCATCATCCGCGAACGCATCAGCGACACCAACTACGTCGTCGTCGTGGAGCACGATCTGGCCGTCTTGGACTACCTGTCCGACTTCATTTGCTGCTTGTACGGAGTGCCCGGAGTGTATGGAGTCGTCACGCTGCCTTCCGGAGTTCGCGAGGGTATCAACATGTTCTTGGACGGATTCATTCGTACCGAAAATATGCGATTCAGAGAGTCCAAACTGTCGTTTAAGACTTCCGAGCAGCAGGAGGATATTAAGAGAACTGGAAATATTAAGGTGAACGACAAGTTTCTTTTAGGCTCCCTTTTCATCCTTGCATCTCAATTTTGAACAATTTCCACCCAAAAATGGCCAATTTATGCTCAAAATGAAGATTTTCAATTCACAAAACCCTCTATTTCAGTACCCAGCCATGTCTAAAACACTCGGCGACTTCCACCTGAACGTCGAAGCCGGAGACTTCTCCGACTCGGAAATCATCGTGATGCTCGGCGAGAACGGAACCGGAAAGACTACTATGATCCGTATGATGGCCGGTTCGCTGAAACCCGAAGACGAGGACACCGAGCTGCCGCGTGTCACCATCTCCTACAAGCCGCAGAAGATCTCGCCGAAATCGGAGACGACTGTTCGTTACATGCTTCATGACAAGATTCAGAACATGTACGAGCATCCTCAATTCAAGACTGACGTCATGAATCCGCTGATGATGGAGCAGTTGTTGGATCGAAATGTAAGTCGGAGATGATCTTAAAATCTGTCTAACTTCTGGGCTCTAAAAGTCTCAAAAATCCGTGAAAATCGGATGGAAGCTCTCCAATGTTTGATTGAGCCGAAAATGAGTAATTTTGAACAGATTTTTGTACAAAAAAAACATTCAAAAATTACCATTTCCTATCGAAAATTAAAAAGCTAAAACAAAGTCCTTGAAAATCGAGTCTAGATGAAGATCTGCTAAAAAATGACATAAATCGTTTCTCAGGTGAACGAGTTGTCCGGAGGAGAGCTGCAACGTACCGCGTTGGCCCTGTGCCTCGGAAAGACCGCCAGTCTCTACCTGATCGATGAGCCATCTGCGTATCTGGATTCGGAGCAACGTCTCCACGCTGCCAAGGTCATCAAGAGATTCATCATGCACGCGAAGAAGACGGCGTTCGTCGTCGAGCACGACTTCATCATGGCCACGTATTTGGCGGATCGCGTTATCGTGTTCGAGGGACAACCGTCGGTCAACACCACCGCTTGCAAGTGAGTTGTTGATAGGGGGAATGAAAAATGGGATTGAAACTTCAGAATTGTGACATTCAAGAATATGAAATTGGCAGAATATCAAGACTTTCAGTATTCTTAGATAGAAACAATTCCTAAAAGTTTGAAGAACCTGAATTTGCAATCAGATTCATTTGAGATTTGGTTCGGACACTAGGAATCTATATCAAGACTTCAGAATTCTCTGAATCTGGTTGAGAGATGCAAGCTGATGATCTCGAGCCTTTGGATCAGAAATTTATCGATTCAGAAAATCTGAGCTCCGAGAATGCAAAGTTTCCCAGAACGAAAGTCTCAAAAATTTGACGTTCAAAATAATCTGGTTTTCCGAAACTCGGAATATCAGATTTTGAATTTCTAGGATTCTGAATCTGTTCTACCCAGTTCTAATCATTCTTCCCCCCAATTTCCAGACCACAATCCCTGCTCGAAGGAATGAACCGCTTCCTGAAGATGCTCGACATCACGTTCCGCCGTGACCAGGAAACCTACCGCCCGCGCATCAACAAGTTCGAGTCGGTGAAGGATGTGGAGCAGAAGAAGAGCGGACAGTTCTTCTTCCTCGATGATAACTAGATTGTTTCCCTTCTTCTTATTATTCTCTGTTGTTTCTGTTCTGTCGGTTTTCTTGGTTTTCTGATGGCTAGCTCCCATTTTCTCCCTCTCCATTTATATCCATTTTTCGCTGTTGATCCACCTCTGTCGTTTCTTTTTTTGGGCTCTTCGATTGCTCTTTTAATTATATTTCTCTTTTCCATTCAGACTCCGCCCCTGTTTCAGAATCTCTTGAAAACTCGGTTTTTTCCACTGATTTTTTGAGAGTTCTCGGACTATCGCCCAGCCCCCTTTTCGTCATCTTCTCTCTATCCTTTTAGTGTGGTGTTTTTTTTTTCTTCAAATTAATTAAGAATGGTTTTTTTGTTTCACTAAAAGAAAGTCTTTGGTTTTTTTTTCTTGACTTTTTACACCTGAGAGAAAAACGAACAGCTGACGCATTTGGAGGGAAGTTAGAGTGACCACTGGTGTGAGATTTATTAGTACTATGTGGTAGCTTTTTGAAGATTTTTGAGCTTCATTTTTCAACATTCCTGAGTTTTAGAAAGTCTTACTATTAGATAATTTCGATTTTTCTGAATCCTCATGTTTCAGATTCTTGATGAATCTCAGGATCTTAGAATTCCCGAAAAAAATCTTCTCAATCTCGGAATCTCGGTGTTTTCAAAGTGACGAAAAAAGTCTCTTTTCGTTTTGTAAACTGATAAAAAAGAAATGAACTAGAAATTTCCAGAATCTGAGAAATCTTTCTTCCAATTTTTATAGATCAAGATTTTATCACAAAATTTGGAAATATTCAAATTCGAAGAAAAAAAGAAGTTCGGAATCATCCAAAGTTCCAATTAAACATTCGGAAAACTGAAAAAAAAATTCGAAATTTGAGTATCGTCTCTTTTCAAAATTTCGGACTATTCAGAACCTGAGAAATTTTTCATCCTATTATCAAGAACTTCCTTCGAAAGTTTCGATCACATATTTCAAAGCAAAACAATGTTTGCTCGGAGTCCTCATTTAAATTCATCACCTAGATCAGGGATGTTCGGAACGGAATTCCGAAATTTTCGATCGGAAAATTTCCGAAACTTTTTTCGGTACGAAATTTCGAAAACTTGCACAGAGCATTTTTGTCTCAGAAACATAATGTACCAGAGGGGCACGCCCCTCTGGGGCCCTTCGGGCCAACGTGAAATTTTGAAAAATTTGAAAATTTGTGAATTAATTCCGTGAACTCGTCACTCTCCTCTTTCAAAACTGAAACTACTGATTGATGAGGTTTTTACAACGTCGTGACCTCATTTCTCAACGAATCGAAAATCGAAAAAGACGGGCATCATTCAGAGCCCAATTCTGAAGACCTGTGAAAATTTGGGAAGATTTGGTCCAGTGGGGACTTCGCTAGAGCGGGATATACGACACCGACAGACACACACACACACAGAATTTTGCGTTTGTTATGGCATGTTCGAAACGACAAAAAAATACAAAAAAAGACAAAAAGAGATGTTCGAAATAGAGGGAATTTTGCGTCTTTTTGGCGGAGTTTTCGGAAAATGTTACGTTAAATCAAACTCGAAAATCACGCAAATGAAAACTAGCCTTAATTTAGCTTAATTTAAAGTTTGATTCAACGTAAAATTTTTCGAAAACTCTGCAAAAAGACGCAAAATTCCTTCTATTTCGAACATCTCTTTTTGTCTTTTTTTGTATTTTTTTGTCGTTTCGAACGCCACATTAATAGTAAAGATAATAATTGGAAGCATGTTGAATATTCTAGAATCGGTATTTTTAGTCATTCCGAAAATTTCCGAAAAGGCCATTCCGAACATACCTGGTCTAGACTTCACGATTCTGAATGTTTCTCAAACTTTCAGATTCATTCAAATCTCTGTTCAATTTTCGAAGATTTCTCCGCTTCACCTCTCGTCTTCCATTCCTTTTTTATTTGATCTTCCTTCTCTCTTTTCTCCTTTTTTTTTCATCCACCCCCAAAATTGTTCTCCTTATTTCCTCTTTTTCTGCCTAATTTGACCTTCACGCCCATCCATCCCTTCTCTTCTCTCCGATTCCTTTTTCTATCTATTTCTCAATTTTTCCGCGCTTTTTTTCGTTCGGTTTTTTATAAATCGTTTTTGTGTCTGTTTGTTCTGCGATACATGCAAATCTTTTCGGAAATGTTTCAAAATTTTTTTCAATTTTCAGAAAATTTGTTCAAAAATTAGTCTTGGAGTTCTAGGCAAACAAATTTAAAGGCTCATAGCCTCGTGCGAACTCGAGAATATTCTACTTCGAATCAAAATTTTTGAAGGTTTCGTCGAATTTTACAACTCTTTTTGATCTATCTAACTTCGGCGGCCTAGAAAAGTCATATTTTCAATTTCCCGGCCACCAACTTCAGAATCACATAACTTGGCTTAAAATGAAGCTATAGGATTTTCAAGACTTTGTATTCCTTGTAACATCCTTCTTAAATTTACTCAAATTCGATGTTCTAGAAATCTCATATTTTTGATTTCTAGGCCACTAACTAGGGACTGGTTCACACATAGGATGGAGTTTGAGAATGTTGCCTATATCATTCAAAAGCTTTCCAAATTTCCAATCCATTCATCTATTCAGGTTTTGCGGCGGAGTCCGCATTCTTGAGAAAATCGGGTTAGAAGTCCAAAAAACCAGTTGATTTGTACTGAAAATTACACGTTAATTTTGCAAAAGTAATCGTGCGTGATTTTCTGTACAAATTTACTGGTTTTTTGGACTTCTAACTCAATTTTCTCGAGAATTCTGAGTCCGCCGCAAAAACTGAATATATGAATAGATTGGAAATTTTCTAAGCTTTCAAATGGTATAGGGCACATCCTATAACTCCAACCTGAGTGTAAAACCTTCCCTAGTAACTTTGAACCATCACAACTTGGCTCAATACCAAGATAATCAATTTTTGAGACTGGATTTGGATTTTTCGTGGACTTTCAAGTTTTTCTGAGGTGACTAACTTAGGTAGCTAAGCAAAATCGCATTATTATCTGGATTTCTAGGCCACCACCTTCTTAAAACACTTATTACTTGGCTCAAAATCAAAATATTCAATTGTTAGTTCTACAATTGGATTTATAACCAATTTTGGCTCCCGGTCATTTTGCAACGGGACATTTCGTAACTAGACGTTTCGCAACCAATTATAGTAACAAAATTGAAAGGTTTTAGTCATTTTCAACTGAAAACATACAAGTTTCAATTTCTGTTGCCTTTTTTACCGGGGAACGTCTAGCTGCAAAATGTCTGGTTGCGAAACGTCCGGGAGCCCAAATTTCCCATCATACTGATTCATTTTGATGGTATAGAAAACCCAATAATTGGATTCCTGGGCCGTGAACTTAAAATGATCATAACGTTGCTCAAAATGAAGATACTTGAGTTCCAAGACAAGATTTCGATTTCTCGTCAAATTTCACACATCACACTGATCAACTTTGATGACCCTAGAAACCCCAGATTTTGAATTTCTCGACCACCAAATTCATGTTTTCCAATAACAAGCATGTATCTCTCTCTTCTCGTAAATGACCTCAAAAAAAGGTAGTAGTGACTAACAACTGGTATACTCATTAACCCCGTCTCCTCCCCAATGCCTTTTTCGAAAATAAACTAGCGTTTTATCTTGATTTTCGAAGGAAAAATCGGGGGATACAATCTTCGAGGAGAATCTCTCGAAAATCTTTGTGGTGAGAATACCGACACATTTCTGGCGCTTTTTACAAGTTACAGTAGATTGGGAGAAAAATTCAAATTTTTCATTCTAGCATCATCATTTTTTCCATTTCCGTGATTGAACAAAAATAGTGTTGAAAAATGAGAGACGCAGAGAAAAAAAGAGCATTTCCGCTATTTTCAGATTGCGTAGGGGGGAGCTCTAGCCTCATGGTCTATTGAATTATATATTCTTGTTTTCTTTTCCCGCCACATTTTTTTTGTTCCCTTTATTCTGGAGAACGAGAATAATATTGTGATGAGCAAGCTGGAGCTTCAAATTCCTTTTTTTCAAATTTCCCGGGAAGCCGAAAATTTCAAAATTTGAAAAAAAAATTGTTTTCTAAATTTCAAAAGTTTTCTTGGTTTTTTGGGTTTTCGACCCCGCCAAGTTCAAGATTTAAACTTTTAACTTCTGAAACTATAAACTACCCATTGAAACTCCTCACACAGTGACCTGGCGCCAGAGGAATGAAATCGCGCTCCACCGAACCGCCCCTTCCGTCTTCAAAATTTCAAATTTTTTAAATTTTTAATTTTTTCAAATAATTTTTTTTTCAAAATTTCAAAGAATGTCGAAAAAACCGAAAAAAAAACATTTAAAACGAGTGAAAAATGCATTTTGTTCCCCGGCCTAAAAATCTTCTCAATGGGGCGCGTTTGCATACCATCGCCGCCATCTAACTGTGATCCTTCCCCTCGCTTTTTTTTGTTTATAATTTGTCTCCACTATTAGTCCATTTTGTATATGTTCCGCTCGCCGTTTCTGCTTCCGCTCCTCTTCCACTTTCTGCTTTATTTTCAATGTTTCGTCGGGGGAAAATTTTCGGCTCGGCACAAAATTTGGAGGAAGTATCCGTGGAAATCGAGATGAAGATGGACAAGCTCGCTTTTGATGCGCTGTTGTTCTTAGATATTAGTTTTTTCTTTTTTGGAGAAATTTTTGATTTTCGAGAATTCTACAACATTCTGGCAGACTTTGAAGGAATCTAGAGGATTCTGTAGGCTTCTGAAGAATCCTGAAGAATTCTGGAGGATTCCGAAGACGTCAGACAGTCTCGAATTTCAAAACTTTCTCGAAATCACTGAAAAGTGGGCGTGGCCAACAAAAAGTAGCATTTTTTCCATCGTGGGCGGAGCCTAATTCTCTTCTTTTCAGGATTCATTTTGTGGTTTTTTCTCGGTTGTTTATGTTTTTCGAAAATTTCGAATTTTCGCGAGGGAAAAATCAGGAAATTTTCGAGAACAATCGAGCATTGCGTCGAATAGGTCACTCATATTTTTCTAGTTGATTCATCTTCTTTAAAAAGAAAAGAAAATGGGAGAGAAAAAGGAACTTGACAAATATTTGATCTAACCCAGTTGTTAGTGTTTTTTCAACGGAAGGAATCGGGAATGAGGAAAAGAGAGAGACCGACTCACACCTTTTACCCTAACTAACTCGGGAAGTGACCACCCGCTTTTGCGTTTTCAAATTTCTTTTTTTTCTACATTTCTGGCCAATTTTGGCCTTAAAAATGGCTCAGAATCAAATGGAAAAATCATCATTAAAGGTTTAAGATGCAGAATACTTTTTGTGAATTCTGAATTCCGAAAGTTTGTCGATTTCTTGAAGTTTGATGGGACTCTAAACTTTTGAAAATTACCGTATTTCCGGCACCCCTTTCCGACCACTTTGACTAAGTTTATCTCGGTTTCTGTATTAGCTGTCAAAAAGTAGTCAACTAAAAAAATATTTTTCTGTTTATCATGAGCATTTTATTAGTTGACTACTTTTTCATAACTATCACAGGAGCCGAGATAAATGTGGTCAAAGGGATGGGAAGGGGGGACCCGGCTTATTAAGGGAAATCCGGCGGATTGTATTCCAAATGTAGAACTTTCGGGGTTTTCTATATTAGATTCTGGATTCAAATGAATCGAAATTTTGCAGATTTCAGATTCATACAAATTTCAAGCTGCCAGAAGTAGGTTTTGAACTGATATAATCGATTCACTATGTTTTTTTTTCTAAACTTCAGCATCATCTAGGAATTCTCGGAAGACAACTCCAAAACTCTTCACAATCCTTCAAAATCCGTTTGAATCCTCTGGAACTTTCCAGTGCACCTTCAGAATCATCCAGAATCTTCCAACTCGAATTTGCAGAAATTCACCAAAGTTAACAGTCTCACAGTACCTCAGAGCCCATTATATCCAAATCTAGTCTTCAAAAAAAAAAAACATAGTACATAAGAGGATTAGTGACATAACAAAAAGGGAGATGTAGTTCAACTATTTCTTTCGTCAGTGTTTTTTTTTGTTGGTTTAGGTTGTCTATGAAACAATTTTTATGACGGGAAAGGAAATTTCTAGAAGATCATTTTGACGTTTTGACTGGCTTAAAAATGTTGAATTTGACGTCTTCTGGGACGGTTTTTTGCACTGTATTCGATTTTGCCTATCTTGACTGACTTCTTGTGTCCTATTAATACATAACTTTCGAAAACTTTTAAACCGATTTTCAAACTTCTGATCATCATTTTTCCCTCTTCTTCGACGACGTCATCCTCTGTTTCTCCTTCTTCAACTACAAACATTTGCATTGTATCCATACATACTTCATTTTCCTGAGAAGATCCTCATCAAAAATTATTCCTCATTTTCCTCTTCTCTACCTAATCGAGAACAAGAAAACTAGATTCATTCTCTCTTTTGTGAAAGCTTTCTTCGGGATTCTTACAGACGAAGAATAATTGTCTCTCTCCCTTTTTCGGGTACTACTAACCGTTCCGAGACACGTCATGATGGGATGACAGAACTAGAAGACTTTGTGAACCTTTTTCTCTGCGTCTCTAAATTTCTCTCACTTTTTCGTATGGTCATCGATGAACTAACAACTATCGTGTATGGGGTTATGAAGAGTGCACTTGATACAGTAACCAAAGATCGAAAATTGTCAATTTATGCAGAAGAGAAGATCCCTCATTTTTTAAGCCTAGACCCATTTTTCTGTCTCACCACTTGGTCAGAAACAAGTCAAGTTCGAAAAATTCTTAAAATCTGAAAATTTCCATTTTCAAATTTACAGCTCCGTCAACTTTGAGCTGTGGAAAAAGTATGTTTCAATAACTCGATTTTTATGAAAATTGATGAGTGTATTGAGCAACTCTAGATCTTCATTTTTGTAGTTGATAACTTTTTACGAAAATTGATGTGAAATGAGCTGCGTCGCGTATAGTCACGCGACATCGAAACATGGTATACATTTCAGTGCAATCTTCGAACTTTCATAACTAACTTGATTGTGATTTTCGTGTAAAGTTGTCAATTACAAAAATGAAGATCTAAAGTTGCTCATCACAATTAGTTAATTTTCATCAAAATCGGGAGATCGGAACATACCTTTTCAACTTCTCAAAATTGGCTATTTTGCACTGAAAATGGTCAAAATGTGTATCTTACTGGACGGTATTGAAACTCGACTAGTTTTGTTGCAAAATTGCTGAAAATTATACCAAACGACTCAAAATGTGAAGAGCTTTCAGATAAGCATAAACATGGGCAAAGAATTTCTTAAGTTTTAAATCCCGCTTGCATCTTTTCTCCCTCTTAATACCCCAAGACCAAACCGTTTCGTGACACAGACATGCTAACTAGCCCTCTAGTCGCGGCAAGTCAATTTTCTCCCCCTCCAAGTCTTGGTTTCTCTGCTTCATTTTCTCAGGAAACGATAATTATGGGTACCTTTTCTTTTCCACGAAGGGTAGAGGAATGGCAGCGACACCTGTCCTTTTGCGTTCCCTTGAAGGATGGTGGTGGTGATGTTGGTGTTTGTTTTCGTGGTTTACTACTAGTTTTGACAGTGTTGTTTGACTTGGTTTTCTTTTTTGGGTTTAAGTTTTAGGCCACGCCCACTTTTGTGCAAACTTGTTCCATGGTGGCCTAAGATTTGCAGGTAACCAAGGTCAGCTAGATATAATCAAAGTTAGATTCAGCAACTCTTTTGAAATTCAAATTCCCTTCATTTTCGGTCGGTTGTTTGAAAGAGTTAAATTATTTCGTCGACTTTTTTTTCTTGTAAATTTCCCGAAAAAAGATCAAAACTTCCTGTCTTGAAAATATCAAAAATGAATTCAGAATACCTAAAAGCATAGACTCCATTTTTTGGATTTTCAAATTCCCGCCATTTTGACCGATTTTTTTTTCTCCGAATAAGTGGAGCTCTAAATTTGAATGATGACGTAAAAAATTTGGGAAAACAGCGTGCTCTTCTCTTTTTTTTTGTTGATGCATATATTTTCGCTTATGCTGAACTGAAAATAGGCACTAAATCCTTGGTGTTCGGAACTCGGAAGAAAAAACATTTTAAAAATGACATCATAGAGCTTGGCGCGAGCTGAAAATCCTGCAAGAAAATCTGCTTTTGAACCGGAAGAATTTTCTCAAAATATTTTTCAAATTTGAATTTTATCCGAAATTTTCAGCTGTTCTCGAGAATTTTCTCCATTTTTTTGGTTCAATTTTTCAGCCAAGTTCATTATTCTTACTTTTTGACCCATTTCCAGTCTGACTGCCGTTAATTTTGCACCTGGTCAACACTACCAGTAATTGACTTTTTTTTTCATTCGATTCATTTCCACTATACATTTTTGAGCACATTCCAAACGAGCTCAAAAAAGTAATGCACTTTTTGTCAGTTTTGGCCACGCCTACTAAATTGCCAAGTGTGAAACCGTGCGGTAACTTGTAACAAGGGTGGGCGTGGCTTAACAAAAGTTTTCAAATTTTTTTCAAATGAAAACCCAAGTGCCTTTAAATTATAGCTCACGAGAGACGCAGAGATTTGTTTTTTGATAGGATTTTAAAATCCAATTTGCTCCGATATCCGTGACGAAGAAAAAGTAAGTTTTTAATCAAATTTCCTCTCGTGTTTTTGGGATCAAATAAACATACAACGAGCACGTTTCAGGGATTAGAAGATGAGAGAGGAAAATTCTGGAAATGTCAAAAAATAAGTGTTTGCTTTCTAGTTTGCTTCCTAGTTCGAGATCAAGGGTCATATTTTTCCCTTCGGATAGTTCTTCTTCTTCATGTGACTTCTTTTACTAGATAATAACTGAAATCCGTGACTTCCAGAAATTCCGGAAGATTCTGGAAGTTTGAAGATTCTTTGTTGATGAACTGAAGTTTGTATAAAAAAGTAAAGAGCTTGAGGATTCTCGAAAGTTTTGGATGTTAGAATGATTTTTAGGATTCTGAGATTCTGAAATTCTGTGGCTTCTGAAATTTTGTGCATTCTGAAATTCTGATGGATTCTGAGATCCTGAAATTCTGAAATTTTGGAATACCGTGAATCTGAGATTCTGAAAATCTGGTGGATTCTGAGATTCTGAAATTCTGGTGGATTCTGAAATTTTGAGATTCTGAGATTCTGAGATTCTGAGATTCTTCTACATTCTGGGGGATTCTAAGACTCTGATGGAACTTGAGATCCTAAGACTCTGAAATTCTGAAATTCGGAAATTGATATTCTGATGGATTCTAAGATTCTGAGATCCTGAGATTCTTCTAGATTCTGAGATTCTTCGAGATTCTGATAAATTTTGAGATTGCTTATCCTTCAAAAATCCCCAAACGGTTCTTCCTTCTTTCTCAGATTCCCCCGAGTTTTATTATCTTCTTTTCAAAAGTTCTCACACTTTCTCACTTTCCCTCTCCTCTTATTCAATTTCTCACCCTTAATTTTCCGTAATAAAAACAAAAAGTGAAAAGTCAATCGAGACGAGGAGGAATAACAGAACGGAAAACGGTTTTGATTCGAATCGTCAAACTGTTTTCATTTCCTCGCAATGATCTCTACCAGAGAAATGAGGAGGAATGAGGCAAAATGCGTTTGACCGCAATCGAAATCTTCGAAGAATCTGAGGAGGAGAGAATGGATTTTCATGAAGAAGCGGGGGAGGAGGTCGTGATTTCCCCTGAGAATCCACTCTTGTTTTTTTTTTCATTTCGATTTGAGATGGAGAGCGTTGCTCTTTGCTCTTTTATATGATGGTTCATGTGATCTTGTAGTCTAGAATTTGTAGGCTTTCTAGATTTTGAAGCTTTGATGTTGGAGGATTCTTACGGACTTTAGTGAACTTTTGAGGACTCTCGATTGTTCTAGAAGATTCTAGAGGATTCTGGCAAATTCTGAAGGTTTTTGGAGAGGTCCTAAAATTTTCCAGTTTGAAATTCAATACACTTGAAAATGTTAACTTTTTTTCGGGAGATCCTTCTCAGGATTTATAAACCTCAGAGTCTGAGAATATCAGAATTTAGAAAAAACTCAGAATCTCAAAATTTCGAATTCTTCAGAATCCCTGAATCCCTTAGAAGCCAGAAATTTCCAAAACGCAAAATCCTCAAAACTTCTACACCAATTCTCAAAACAACATCCAAGACGCCAAACGTTGATTCTGATTTATACGTATTCTGAAACTTCAGAATCCTTCAGAATCTGAAAAATCTCATTTTCCAAAAACTAGGCATGTGTATACTCATTCGAAAGCTCTCAATCTCTCAAATTCCGTTTTTAGACTTTCACGGCCTACGTTATGCATTCTAGGCAACCAAAAAAGCATCTGATAATCAAGAAACCTGGAAGAATCCTCAAAATCGTTAGAAATCTTCTTGAACCCTTCAGAATTGTTCAGAATCGCTTAAAATCCTTCAGAGTTCTCCAGAATCCTTCGGAACCTCTTAGAATCCTCTAGAACCCTCTAGATTCTGCTAGAATCCGTCAGATTCATCCAGAATTCTTCAGAATCATCTAGAATCGTTCAGAATCTCTCACAATCCCAGAATCAACCCCCGATCCTTTCCTCACACACATAAATCTCCTCTCTATCTAAACTGTTCCCTCTCTTTCTCTCTCTTTTCACGGTGGTGTTCCCGTGATTCCTCCACGGGAGTGGGGGAACTGTTCCTCTCTTTTCTCTCTCTCTCTCTCTCTCTCTCTCTCTCTCTCTCTCTCTCTCTCTCTCTCTCTCTCTCTCTCGCATAGGAGAAGCTTTGCTTCGCGGTGCGCGCGGCTATCCGATTTAGTGTGTTATTGAGGAGACGAGAAAGAGTGTAGAAAATGAGGAGAGACGCAGAGAACGAGAGAGAGAGAGGGAATTTACTGTTCACATATAGAGGCGAAGGCGAATCGCTGATTGACCACCACCGCCACGGCCAGACGAGAACGAAAAAGAAGAAGAAGCATTGAATTTCAATCCGATTTATATATGTATGTATTTTCTGTCTCGTCTTCTCCCCCCTTTTCTATTATTGACTCGTCAGGTGTGAAAGTCTTGGTTTCAGTGGCGGATGTTGTTTTGGCCGCGGATTTTGACCCGAAAAGTTTGGAGGTTTTTTGAACTTTTTTGAAGTTGTATGAGTTTTTCTTCCTCAGTCAAAATAACCAGAGGTCATAACTCCCCCGGTTTTGAGAATCTCAATCTTCAACTCAGATTTCCGAACTCACCAAGCCAAACTGATCAAAATGAGTATAAACATGACCTAGTAGTGATTTTTCTTGGCGAGACCTTAAAACTCTAAGTTTTGCCCATATCTCATGGAAAACTAGATTTTCAAAGTCAGCAAACTAAGACCGTCAGAATGAGTATAAACACGACTAGTTTTGAGCAACTTTCATTTTTTGATCCTTTTTTGGCGCCAAAACTTGGAAGATCAAAATTTTCCGAACCTGATCATGATTATACTCATTTTGAAGCTCCCAACGTGCTCAATATGAATTCGTGAAGAATACCACAAAATTTCTTGGATTTTTAGGCCCCCAATGTTTTGTGATAATTCATTCCATATTTGCTCATCCATGACTAACTTTTCAAATAGCCCCCCCGAAAAACGTGTCACTATATGTTCAGCTGGTTTGGACCAGTGGGGCAAAGCTCCGCCCCCTCGTTGTCTCCGAGACGATTGAAATTTATGGAACATGTGGTTTTTAGTATATGCTTTGTTGCTCTATTTTCTTTTTCTCAACATTTTCTCTCTCTCTCTCTGTTTTCAATGTCTTCCAATTGTTTTGCCACACACAGATATCCGTGTTCAATAATACAATATATGCACATTGTATGTGTGTGTGTGTACGTGGCAGTACTGCCACATATCCATACATCTACACAAGGAGAAATGTATTTTTGATTCTTCCGGGTTTTTGTGGAATCTGGATTCGCTAATAACATTGATTTTTGATTATGTTGACAAAGTTCGTAAACGATGCTCCGAAATAACGCATTTTTAAACAATTTAAAATCCCAAAAAATTTGAGCTCTACAACCCTTTAAAGCTTGAAAGTAATGAGATTTTGAATTTTGAGTAATTTCCACCTTTACCTCCTTTGACCTCCTAGATTTTGACCTTTTCATAGTTATCTTGCAAGTTTTCAGTTTTGAAATAGTAAAAACTGAAATCAGCCATTTTAAAACCCTCTGGAACATTTTTCGAATTTCCAATTTTGACCATTTTTGAGCATAAGTCAGAGTGAGAAGGACGCCACATAAAATCCTGATGTGACTTTTAAAAATTGAAATTTTCAAGGTTTTCTTTTTTTCATGCTGTTTGACTACCAAAATTGGAATCAAAGCCCTTCAAACCCTCTGGAACATTTTTTGAATTTCTGATTTTGACAGTTTTTCGACAATTTTTTCCCTAGTTGTCCACATGTACGCCTTCCTTTTAATGCTGTATCTTCATTCTCAATGGAGCAATTTTCCTACATGCTATACGATTGGATAGAAAATTTTTCGTAGATAATTTCGATTTTTTGTGTTTTCGAAGAATATCCATTTTGACGTCTTCTGGAGCATTTTTTAGAAATCGCATCCAACATTTTTTTTTGTTCAACTTTGAGTGACTTTGGGCGTTTTCTCTCGGGGGTTTTCATCAAAATCCAATGAGTCAACTTCGAAAAAAATATTATCATTTAATAGAAAATTTTGTGGAAGTCCGTTTTTCAATATGCATTAACCCAATTTTTTTGGTTTTGACACTTGTTTCATTTGATAGGAAATTTCCTGGAGATTATTTCAATGATATTTTTAAAATCGCAACATTAAGCTCCGCCTACTGACAAGATTCCACTACTCGATCCCATCCATCTTTTGGATTTTTCGAGTACCCGGTACCCCTAGCCTCACATCGTACAGTACACCCTTTATAACAAATGCTGTATAGAAAAATAAGAATAATATAACGGGGCATCGAGATGCTGCATCGCTCATAAATTTGCAATGTTTGCTGCAAAAGCGCAGTTTTTGGAGGAAAGGTAATAGAGGAGCAGAGAGAGATAGAAGAAAAAAATGGTGACACGTTTTATTTTTTGTAGCATACAGAATGGACGGTTTTCAGGTCTCTTGTGAGTTTTTAGATTTCGCTCCAATTTTTTTGGGGTTTTTGTACTCCTCGAGGACAAACCATTGAGCCGATTTTGAATTCTGAGAAAGGGTATCTCATTAGTGAAGGATTTGATTGTTTCGAGAGGAAATTTTTAGTTTTTTTTTTTCTCCGAAAAACTCATTCATCTAGAAGCATGAATTTCAGTCAGTCTAGACTCGAGTCAGAGGGTCATAAACTTTTTTTTTTCTCAATTTTCGAGTCCCCGAAATAAGTCGTTCCCTCCCGTGTTGAACCCCTCTGTCTATGTGCCTCTCGGAACCCTATTAGTCACGCTCAATTGAGCTCTCTTTTAGAGTGTCAGAGAGAGAGAGCACAAACTCGTCTATATTCCTTCTTTCCTTTTGTTTGTGGGCCACAGGTTGACCAAAACCCGGAAAGTTTTTTTTTCGAATTTTGAAGTTAGAGCGGTTTTTTGACCATAAGGACTACAGTTTCGAATAGATCAAAACTTCCATAACTTTTTCACTATCAACCTCAAGTTTAGCACCATTGAAATCCTTGGGACCTTTGTCCATTTCGCCAAAACTTGTCCACGAGGAGTACACCTAATCATATTTTTGTGCCGTTTCTTTAAGCTACTGTATCTTCATTGTCAGTGGAAGAAATTTTTTGAAAGTTATACCATTCGATAGGAAATTTAACGCTGATGATTATGCGTTTTTAAACTTGTCGAAAATTTCGAGTTTGAAGACTTCTGGAGCATTTTTAGACACCCTACAACAAGTTTATAACTTTTTGATTGAGTTCTTGTTATTCTCACTATCAGTGGATTGAATTTTATGAAAGTTAGACCATTAGATGGGAATTTTTACGCTGGTCATTTTTGTTTTTTTAAATTTGAAAATTTTAGATTTTGCCCTCTTCTGGACAGTTTTTAGACGACCTACCAAATTTTGACTATTTTTTTTAGTGATCTTTGCCGCTTTTTCTTGGGATGTATTTGTATTTTCAGTGTAACTCATTTTTTGATAGTTATACCATTTAATAGAAAATTTCATGGAGATGTTTTTGATTGTTTGAGTTTTTGAAAAATCTCAATTTTGACCTGAAATTCGAGCATTTTTCGAAAATGGTCTATAACAGCATCCAATGGTTTCTGATTTCTACGATAGTTATATCATTCGATAGCAAATTTCTTAAAGATTGTTTTCGTTTTTTGAATTTTCGAGAAACTCGAAATTTGACGTCTTCTGGGGCAATCTATTGAATGAACCCCTATAGTTGTGTATGTATCAAGTGAAAGTATAATATGACGAGAGGGGGTTTTTTTGTTTGAGTAGAAGGTGTGTTTCCTATCAAAAAAGAAAAGAAGAGAAAAGAGAAGTAAAGAATGGGAAGAATTGATAAGAAGAGCCAAAAAATGTTATTATACGTACTATTAGAAGACACTGTTACCTTAGAGTAGGAGTGGGGAGGAGTGGTGCTCTTTTTTTAAAAACTTTTTTTGGAGATCACGTTTTTTTCCAATTTCCGGTTTCAAGGGTTATTATCTACTCATCTAGTTGCTCAAAAAAACGAATTTACCCAAAAAAATGGATGGCTATGTATTACATGAACGGGATTTTCAGATTTTCCAGTTTAGTTTTGGATTTTTGTTTTCAATTTTCGTTTTTTCAAGAGTGCGTTTCATGGAAGTTGAAATTGTTAGATTTGTGATAATTAGTTTTTGAAATTTCTATTGATTTTTCTGATTTTCCATTAGTTGCGAGACTTGATACATTACAGTTCTCGATCACCTCTTTCTTCCTTCCCAAAAATCAAATAGAGTAAGAGTGAGAGAGACGCAGAGAAGCAGAGAAACCGAAATTTTGGTTCTGTTCTGTGCACATGCTCTACGCCGCCCTCTTTTTCTTCTTCTTCTCCTCTTCCAACTGTTCAAATATTATCGTTAACGTTATATGAATGAGTAGAGTGACCCCTCAGTCACTCTTTCCCTCTCCTATGTGACTGCCCCACCCTAAATTATGGATTAAAAATTTGAAATGTTTTAGTTTCTGAGCTGGGGGACACCACCCAGAAAGAGTTTGTTGCATTTGAAATTTTCGAAAGCTCCGCCCACTTTTTGTACTGATTTTTGAACCCGAACTTTTGCTGATTTTAAAACATTTTTCTGACTCTGAATTAGGACTTTTTGTAAGTTTTAGAGCTGAATTCTTTTCAATTTATGCTCGTCTTTCTGCTTTTTGAATTTTCAAATTTTCGAATTCGTTTTCAAATTTGCAATTTTTCAGACGCCAAACTTAAAACATCAAGAAGACAATAGAGGATCTTCCAACAACTCTGGCGGTGAGTTTTTTTTATTTAAACTTCGTTTGAAAAAAAAATTACAAAAAACTAGATTTCTGATCCCAAAATCTCGATTTCAAGGTTTCTAGAACTGAGTCTGGAAATTTCTCGAATTTCGTTTTTTTTTTCTCGACTTTTTTATTTTCTCTGGTCTATTCGCCATTTTTTAGATGAAAATTTGGAAAATTTCACTGAAAATATAGAAAAAATTCTGAATTCAGATCTGAAATGCAATAGTTTTGCTCCCTGGTTCGAATATATCTGATTTTCGCTGTTTTTCCAGTTTTTAGGTTTCGATTTGATGGAAAATTAGATTTTTTATCATTTTCCATCAAAAAACAAAATTTTTCCAGCTGAAGACCCTTGTGTTTCAGCTGTATTTGCTCCCTCAAAATTTTGCCAAATCACCATATTTGTCCTCTCGGACTACACGACTCTCGGGTTTCTAGGCCACGACCCTGTACTCCACGTGGAAAACGTGCCCATATTTGGCAATATTTCGGTGTTTTCAGCTGAAAATAGTTCAGAAATCATAATTTTTCAACTTTTTAAAATGGAATATTTAATTTTAAAAGTTTATTTTTAGATACGGGTCAATTTTGCCAAACGCCGCCATGCTGATAATCAAGAAAAAGGCGATACTAAAATTGCTGCTTCTGGTGCCCGTCGTATGGATTTGTTCGCTGATTTTCTTCGCCGCGACGAGTAACAATACTAATCAGGTATCGGAGAATTCGAATTTGGCGGTTAAAAGTTTGGAAAATGGCGTTAAATTCGATTTTTTCAGATCGGAACCAATAATGATCTGGCGAATCGAATGGCGGCGGCGAATTTCCATCCAAAAGAGGCTCAACGAAAACCAGACGTAATTCAGGGCTTCGGACCGCCCATCGAGCCGGAGCCAGTCGCTCCAGAAGTCGACGAGAACAAAGTGGACTCTGAGAATAATGCGGCTGGAAATTTGGCCAAGCCGAAATTCATGGTGGACCCCAATGATCCGATCTATAAGAAGGGAGACTCGACGCAAGCGGGAGAGCTTGGAAAAGCAGTTGTCGTGGATAAAAGTGTAAGAGAATTCGAAAAAATCAAAACTTTTAAGCTAGAATATCAAGAAAATCACGAAAAATTGACCAAAATTTTCAATCAGAAAAAAAAGTTGTGTTCTCAAAAAAAAATCCTTCCAGAAGCTGACAGCAGAACAGAAGGCCATCTACGACAAGGGAATGCTGAACAACGCGTTCAATCAATACGCATCGGATATGATCTCGGTGCACCGGACGCTGCCCACGAATATTGATGCCGAGTGAGAGTTTTAGACCATATTGGGTCACGAATGACTAAAAAACTGACTCAAAATCAGGAAAAATTGCTCGAAATAGTCTAAATCAGTCGAAAAATGACTAAAAATGGTCCGAAAATGAGCCGAAACGGTCCAAAATCGAGTGTAAATGGTTGAAATCAAAAAATTTCAAAAACATTTTTCGGCAAATTTCGGACCATTTCGATATGAAAAAAGTTCACATTTTTCATTTTTGGGGTCATTTTAAGCTAATTTTCAACGTTTCGACTCTAATTCGCACCGTTATCAGACACTTTTGAGTCATTTTCAGCCAAAAATTTGTGCTCTCCAAATTTCCATTTTCTGTGTACTTTTTCGTTCATCTTGAGTCATTTTTGACCTTCAAAATTGCTTCAAAAAGTCCAAAATCGGTCAAAATTGATTAGAAATGGCCCCGGAAATGGTTCAAATTTTATGGTGAACCGAAATTTTGCAATTTTAAAAATTATGTTTTTGTGGATTTTGAGTCATTTTTTTCCAATTTTAGGCTATTTTTGAGCTATTTTCAGTGATTTTTAGACAATTTCACATTTTGAAAACTATAATTTTTGGTAGATCAATCGTTCTCAGTAATTTTCAATACCATTTCCAGATGCAAAGTGGAAAAGTACAACGAGAATCTTCCGCGAACCTCGGTGATCGTGTGCTTCCACAACGAGGCGTGGTCGGTGCTGCTGCGAACGGTGCATTCGGTGCTCGAGAGGACGCCCGACCATCTTCTAGAGGAAATCGTGCTCGTCGACGACTTCTCGGACATGGATCATACGAAGAGGCCGCTGGAGGAGTACATGTCGCAGTTCAATGGAAAAGTGAAGATATTGAGAATGGAGAAGCGAGAGGGACTGATTCGAGCGAGACTTCGTGGTGCCGCGATTGCTACCGGCGAGGTGTTGACGTATTTGGACTCGCATTGTGAATGCATGGAAGGTAGCTGGAGCTGAAAAAAAAAAACTGACTGAAATTGGTCGATTTTGAGTGGAAATGAGAACAGTTTTGAACACATTTCAATCTGAGGGTTTCGAAGGATTCGGAGAGTTCTTGAGGATTCTGATATATTTTGGGCGATTCTAATGAACTCTGGGGCAGTCTGAAGGTTTCGGACGTCTTCTGAGATGAGTTTCGACTGATTCAGAATCCTTTTTCACCGAAGAATTTTGAAGGATTCTTCTAGCCGGCAGTCGGGCATCCTGAACGCATCCAGCGAATCCAAAAGTGCTGGAATCTTCAGAATTTTGAAATTTCGTTCCCCATGCATTCTGGAATCCATCAAAGTTCATCCGAATCTCAGAATCCAAAAATCGTGAAAATCTTAGAAAAGTTGCAAAAAGCGAGAATCTAAACAATCTCACACTGAATCCGCTCAATTTAGAACCCCAAAATCCAAAATTAGAAATTTTCGAGATTTTGAGATTCTAGTCATCTTTCCAGGCTGGATCGAGCCCCTTCTGGACCGTATCAAACGCGACCCGACGACAGTGGTGTGTCCGGTGATCGACGTGATCGACGACAACACGTTCGAGTACCACCACTCGAAGGCCTACTTCACGTCCGTCGGCGGCTTCGACTGGGGACTCCAGTTCAACTGGCACTCGATTCCGGAGCGCGATCGCAAGAATCGCACGCGGCCCATCGATCCGGTGCGGTCGCCGACGATGGCCGGCGGACTGTTCTCCATCGACAAGAAGTACTTTGAGAAGTTGGGCACCTACGACCCCGGATTCGATATTTGGGGTGGCGAAAATCTGGAGCTCTCGTTTAAGGTGAGCAATTCTGTTCTGAATGGCTCTGGAGAGTTTTTGAGGGTTCTGAAGGACACTGAAGGGTTCTGGAGAATCCTGGAGAATCCTGGAGAATTCTAGCGGAATCTGGACGATTTCAGAGGATTCTGAGCGATTCTTAAGCCTCAATTTTTGTTTTTCAAAAGCCCTCAAATTTTCAATTTTCTTTTTCAAAGTCGAATTTTCAGATTCAAAATTTTTTGAAGAACTCAAAAATTCTTATAGATCTGGATGTGCGGCGGCACGCTGGAAATCGTCCCGTGCTCGCATGTGGGTCACGTCTTCCGCAAACGGTCCCCCTACAAATGGAGGACGGGCGTCAATGTGCTGAAGAGGAACTCGATTCGACTCGCCGAGGTTTGGCTCGACGACTACAAGACCTACTACTACGAGAGGATCAATAATCAGCTGGTGAGAAAATGGAGAAAAATCGAGCCAAAAAGGTTGAAAATGACCGAAAATGAACTGAAAAAAATGGAAAAATTTTCAAAAAAAAAATTTTTTTTTGAAAATTTTCAAACTTTTTTTTGAATTCTCAGTCTAATATCTGCCATTTCGAGCCCAAAAAATGAAAAAGAAAGTTTTTTTCAAAAAATTTCAAATTTCCCGCCTTCCAGGGTGACTTTGGAGACGTGTCGGCGAGAAAGAAGCTGCGATCAGATTTGGGCTGTAAATCGTTCAAATGGTACCTGGATAACATTTATCCGGAACTGTTCGTACCCGGAGAATCTGTCGCCAAGGGAGAGGTACGTCTTTTAAATTTTGGAAAATTTTGAAAAAAAAAAAATTTTTTTAATAAAATTTCTCATCTAGGTTAGTCTACCCTTCTCTAACATTGTTCTAACTTTAGAAATCCAAAAAAAAAAAATTTTGAATTTTCAAAAATTATCCCTACAACCGCTTTTACTCATCTCTAAGCATTCCTAATCTCTCTGTCTCTAATCTTCCTTCTATAGACCAATTTTCCCTTCAATTTTTAGTAATTTCAAGTGAAAATTTCGAATTCCGTGACCTAGAAAACCCAAAATATCAAAAATCCGTGTCAGTTTCGGCAATTTCCGGCCAAAAATGACCCCTTGGCCCAACTTGGGGTTTCTAGGCCATCGATTTCAAGTTTAACGTCGAAATTCGGTTTTGCTGGCCTAGAAAACACTGAGGAGCAGAAACTAGGCCCTGACCGAATTTTCAAATTTTGCCACTTTTCTAGACCACCAATTTCAAAATTTCGATTAAAAATTTCAAATTCTGTAGCCTAGAAAACTCGAAAAAGGGAAAATTAGGTCGTGGCCTAAGTTTCCCATTTCCAGAGTTTTCTAGGCCACCGATTCCAATATAACGTCTGAAAATTCAATTTTGGTGGCCTAGAAAGCACTCAGGAACAAAAATTAGACCATGGCCAAACTTTTAATTCTTGGGTTTTCTAGGCCACCAAATTCAAAAATTTCTGGGACTAAGTTACGCCCTCTTCACCATCCACCTCCCTCCCCGATCTCTCATCCCCACTAATCTTCAGTGTCCTTTGTTCATTCATTTTTTTTGCTCAAAATTCATTCCTAATTTCCAGGGACTATGTTAACCTTGTCCAACGTCTACTCGAAAAATCCTAATTTTCAAAACTTCAAAAATCGAAAAAACAAAAAATCAAGTCGAAAACACCTGATTCGTCGCCAAACACTGACCGTGGTACCCCCCTGATATTCGCCGCTTTTTCCCTTCTTTTCGTGTCGGGACCCTCTTTGCTTCTCTGTGCATCCTACAGTATCTACGGTAATCCTGGGGTGATTACGGATTACTGTAGCTTTCGAATGGTGTGTCCCGTGTTTGTGTGTGCGGTTGCATGTTTGTATGATTGCTTGAGATTGATGCACCGTGTTTTGCATGAAAAATGGAACATTTCAAACTCCAAAAATTTCCCATCCCAAAATCTCAATCTCTATTCTTCTTCTATCCCTAACGGCTAACTAGTAAGACATCTAACCCCCCTTAACGATGAAAGTGCGCTCCATTGAGAGTCGAAGTTCGGTGGAGCGCACTTTCATCGAAAGTGATGGCCTAGAAAACTGATAAACGAGTTTTCTAGGCCACCAAAGCTTCTAAGCATCCATGTATCTATATTAGCACATTGTGGGTGTTGAAAACGCGCTCTATTCGGCGAAATGACTTTTCGCGCGCTTTTCTAGCGTTGGTAGATCAAAAATTTGCTTCCATGCGGATTTGATCTACTAGCAGTCGAAAATAGTAGATCAACAGGCTTTTGATCTACTATTCTTGTCTGCTAGTAGATCAAATCAGACTGAACACTCATCCTTGATCTTCCAGCACTGAAAAAGCGCGCCAAAATTTGGTTTTGTGAGCTAGAGCGCATCGGCAACACCCCCCATCTTTTCTATCGCTATTTTGACACAATCTGTCCCCCCTACACACACACATTTTTTGAATTCTGAATGTCGTTTTTCTGGTCACGTTTTTGGTGTATTGAAGGTGCGCAACAGTGCGGTGCAACCCGCACGATGTCTCGATTGCATGGTGGGCCGACACGAAAAGAATCGGCCCGTCGGCACGTATCAGTGTCACGGTCAGGGCGGCAATCAGGTGAGTTGGACGTCGCACGACGTTTTCCCGGGTTTTGCAGATGCGCAACGCGCAAACTTCGCAATGTCTGGACTCGGCTGTCGGCGACGAGGTGGAGAACAAGGCGATCACGCCGTACCCGTGTCATGAGCAAGGAGGCAATCAGGTTGGACACGAACACCTTCTTCAGAAGGCTCGGATCTTTGACGATCTGATAGTTCTGTCGGGCGCATTGAGCCCGGAGAGCTGGAGCTTGATTCGGATCTAGATGATCCGATGATTCTCGAGGTCTTGAGCCCGGAGAGCTTGAGCCAAGCGGTGGAGCCCCACTGAGCCAAGTTGGAGCATCGAACGAAGAAGAAGAAGAAGGAGAAGAAGGAAGAAGGGGAGAACAAAAAATTGACAAGAACTTCAAATTTTTGCTTACGGGGTCTTTCTTATTGGCGAGGTAGTCCAGTCCGTGTACAAAAAAATGTCCGTCCTTCTCGATTTTTCGATTTCTTTTCCCATTGCTCTATCGCTTTTTGGGCATCTTCTTTTTTGGACGGTTTTATTGGGCAGCATATTGAGCAGCGAAATATTGAAAGTTTTCGACTGGCTGAGCTGAGTATCAAATGTTTGATATTGTCGATTCAGGAGAATCTCGCTAATCTGAATAGGCTCCTCCCACTTTGGTGATTCTGCAGCGGCGAAATTTCCACCGAATGCAATGGCACCGCGATTTGATCTACTCTCCAGTTGAAAAAAAGTGGCGCCTTTTTGAATCTTAAAAATGGGAGGAGCCTATCCAGACAAGCATCGACAAGCTCGAGGAAGTTTTTTTCCGAGATTTTCCTGAATTGGCAATAGTCAGAGTCAGCCAGCAACGAAATTAACAATTTCGGAGTAGCTGAGTATCAAACGTTTGATACTCAGCTAGTTAATCAAACGTTTGATAGCTAGCTGGCTCTTTTCCGATGGTATTCTTGACTGAGTATCTAACTTTTAAAGCATCACTTCCAGTAGAAAACTGAAGATGGGAGAATTCTGGAAATCCAATTTTCGACATTCAATATTTCGAGTAGATTGAGCTATGCGCCTTTAAAGATCTTTGCCAATCTATGACCTACCATAAAACGTTTGATACTCAGCCGAGTTTGTTTTCGCTGCTCTGACAGAAAATAAGCACGAAATCTATCAAAATCAGATGATATGATGTCAGTGAAGCGTTGGGTGTGTTTGGTGAACAGAAAAGTGACGGAAACCATGTTTAACTCTGTCCTTTTGTCAAGTTTCTTTTGTTTTGCGATGTGTTCATGGTCACTCAATGTAGCACTCAATAACTGATCACCAAGAACACGATAAATGTTAATAGAAAAGAGTCCGTGTCATGGTCACCAAACATCACCCCCACTTCACCACCTTTAGCCTGAGAAATCGGAAAATTTTGATTAGAAAATTAAAGAATTTCATAATTTTTCATGTAGGATTTCGATTTTAGATTCTAGACTTATATAGGAGGCTTCTGAGCCCCCAAAATATCTCGAAAAAGTTTTCCCAACAAAAATTTCAAATTCCCGCCCCAAACTAAAAAAAAGTGCAGATTCGAAACGCGGGCGGCGGCAATCGCCAGTGTATCGACTACAACACGGGCAGCAAGAAGACGTTCGGAATGTATCAGTGCCATAATCAGGGCGGAAATCAGGTTTGACAAGAAAATTGGGGGTGTCTGGAGGATTCTAGAGGGTTCTGAAGAGTTCTCGAAGATTCAGAGAGCTTCTGGAAGATTCTGAAAGATTTTGGAGGAGTCTGGAAGCTTTTGAGAGTTCTGGGAGGTTTCAAAGGGTTCTGGGAGATTCTAGAAGATTCTGGAAGTTTTTAGAAGATTCTAGAAGGTTCTGGAGAGTTCTAGAGGGTTCTATAAGTTTCTGAAAGATTCTGAAGTTCCGGAGAACTCCTAAAGATTTTGAAGAATTCTGGAAGATTCTGAAGTCTTCTAGGAGGTTCTGGAAGATTTTAGAAAGTTCAGAAAGGTTCTGAAAGATTCTAAAGAACTCTGGAAGGTTTTGAAAGTTCTGGAGAATTCTGGAGAATTCTGGAGGATTCTGGAGGAGTCTAGGCGATTCCAGAGGACACTAGATGGTTCTAAAGCATTCTAGATAGTTCTGAAGAATTCTGGAGCATTCTGAGAGGTTCTAAAGAATTTGGTAAAAAAATTTGGATTTTCGTATTTTGAAGTTTCCCTGAATTTGAAAGACCAAAAGTTTTCGAATAATTCGAAATCCCAAAAAGTTCAAATTTTTGAATTCCCGCCCTCCATCCTCTTCCTCCTTCTTCTTCTTCTCGTCAGGTAAGTTTCAAAAACGTCTTCACCTAATCTATCCATTTTCAGACGGCGTGCGCGCGATTTCAGATTTTCCATCATAGACTCCGCCCACTAATCAATCAACCCCTTTTTCAGTACTGGATGCTCTCGAAGGACGGCGAAATTCGACGCGACGAGTCGTGTGTGGACTACGCTGGCACTGACGTCATGGTGTTCCCGTGTCATGGAATGAAGGGAAATCAAGAGTGGAGATATAATCATGATGTTAGTGAGCAAGATTTAAGGATGAGCAATTGAGCACTTTTTGATGGAAAATTGAGTGAATTCGACCGATTTTGAGCTAGATTGAGTCGAGTTGAGAATGACCTAGAAGTGGATTCCTAGGCCAGCGATCTTGGATTTTTTGAAATTTCAAATTTTAAGTGAAAAATTTGAATTTCTTGGCGATTCAAGGATTCTTTAACCACTATTATCCATTCCCCACATTTTCAGACGGGCCGCCTCCAGCACGCCGTCTCCCAGAAGTGCCTGGGAATGACGCGAGACGGAGCGAAACTCGAGATGATCCAGTGCAGCCACGACGATCCGTATCAACACTGGAAGTTCAAGGAGTACAACGAGGCGAAGGCCATCGAGCACGGTGTCAAACCGCCGAGCTAAAGAATTTAAGAAATTTAAGAATTTCAAATTTCCCGCCTCACTTATTGTTGCTCCATCACACCTCCTCTAGTATTGTGTTTTTATGTGTTTAAATTATGGGTATTTTTTCTTCCGTTTTTTGTTTCCCTCAGATTTCTATTATTATTTATTGCCCCCCTATTCAGTTTCTGCTGTTATTTGAAAAGTCAAAGGCTTTAAAATCTCCCCCTTTTTCCCCCTCTCAAAATTCAAATTCCCGCGCCCAATTTTAAAAATGACCGATTGTGATACTTCTTTTTTACTTGATGACAACCCTTGTCAAGTGTTGTCGGCGTGATTTAGATCGGAGAAAATTTTGGCGCGCTTCTTTTTTGGAGTTGGTAGATCAAAAATTTGGACTTTAACTTTTGGTCTACCAGACTCCAAAAAAAACACGCGAAAAAACACAGTTTTCGATCTACTCCACGCCTTCAACACTTGCCGTATGCATTTTTGGATTTCCCAATTTTCACTTGTTTCTTTTCTTTTTGAATTTCTGGGTACTTTTTTGTTGTTTTTCCTCCCCCTCCGTTTTTCTCTCAATCCATCCAACCCTTGTGATAAGTATGAATGATTTCTGGTTTTTCTTAGAATGTTCTATAGAGCACATATGCGACTTCACTGAAAAGGGGGAAACCGTGCGAAATTTGAAATTTTGTAATCGAAAGTTTTCGCGCGCTTTCTCAAACACTAGTAGATCAAAAATACGAATATTGGATTTTCAGGTCAATCAAAGCAAAATATGAGTTTTATTAAAGTCAAAAATGAAAAAATTTTACTGAAAAAAATTGAGAGATAATATTTTTTGCAGATTTTGGAAAGTTGTAGATAGAGGATGAGGGATAGTGACATTGATGGAGACGCAGAGATTTTTCCCTGAAAAATAATATCTATTTAGATACAGTAACCCAGCCGGCTCTTACTTCCTGGTTGAACAGCAACAGAGACGATCCGAGGTTCGTAAGAGAGCCATGGCCATTTTTCTTGTTGAGCGGGTACTGTAGTTTTGATGGAGTATATGCTAATAGTAAGAAGGCTAGTGAGTAGAATACGAGGGATTGTATCCTCGATGGAGACGCAGAGATTCTAAAAAAAGATGTTGCGTTGAAATACAGTAATCCAAGGTACAGTCAGTACCGAACAAAAAGATATCACATTTAGTGATTTTTAGTGCAAAATGGCCAACTTTGAACAGCTGAAAAAGTGTTCCCAGTGTTCCGATTTGTTTGAAATTTCGTGAGTTTGTTAAGCAATTCAAGACCTTCATTTTTGCAGTTGACAACTTTTTTTGGGAACCAACGACAAATCAGATAGATCGCCAAATTTGACGCAACCCTCGAAATTCGGCTCTTCGGCACCTTTTAGGTTCATGACGACCTACCTAACTTGTCTTCAGTTCCCGTGAAAAGTTGTCAACTACGAAAATGAAGGTCTAGAGTTGCTTAACACATCCACAAATTTTCAAAAAAATCGGTCCGTTGAGAACTGATTTACAAGTTTTCAAAGTTGATAGTTTTGCTCTAAAAATCACTAAATGGGATATCTTTTTGTCCGGTACTGTAACTCTTACCTCTCCATGGAACAGCGACAGAGACGATCCGAGGTTCGTTGGAGATGATGCTGATTGTAGTCTTTGCAGTCCGGAGCACGTAGAGAACTTCAAGATCTATCTTGAGGGACAGAGGCCTCATAGATCGAGAGTCTGAAAATCAACATTTTCAATAAGGATACGGTACCCAACCCCTTACCTCTAGATGGAACGGCGATAGAGACAAATTCGAAGTTCAAAAATGGACAGTGTCATTTTCGATAGGGTACTGCAGTCTTGACGGAGCAGGGTTAATAGGTGGCGAGGTGAGAGATTGTGGCGTAGATGAAGACGCAGGGTTTGCTGAAAGATTGAAACTTTTAGAGGTACAGTAATCCAGTCAACGCATAATACCTCTTGGTAGAACAGTGAGAGAGCGGAGTCAAGAGCAGAAGAAAAATGGACGGTGTCATTTTCCAGTTGAGTGTGGAGACTTTCAAGATTCATCGTAAGGCCATGTGAATTGAGAGTCTGGAAAGAAAAAAAACGTACTTTACTGGCCAAAAAGAATGCTCGTTTGGTGCTGTACAGTGCAAAAAGGTTAACTTTGAGCAACTGAAAAAGTACATTCAAATCAACCGATTTTCCTGAAAGTTGGTGAGCGTATTAAGCAACTCTAGATCTTCATTTTTGTAGTTGACAATTTATCACGAAAATCACAATCAAATTAGTTATGTCGCATTGAAGATCGTGGTTCTGAAAAAGGTCGAAAAATGCACTGAAATGCACCTCATTTTTAAGGTCGCGTGACTATGCGAGACATAACTAACTAGATTGTAATTTTCGTTGTCTAAAGTTGTCTACTATAAAAATGAAGATCAAGAGTTGCTTGACACATTCACAAATTTTCAGAGAGATCTGTCCGTGGAAAACTGATTTACAAGTCTTCAAAGTTGACCGTTTCGCACTGAAATCCACGCGCACTCTATTTGGCCAGTTCTTTGTTTTCGGGGGGCTACTGTAACAGAAATCTTACATTTCGACTAAACAGCAATAGAGATGATTCAATGTTCGTAAATGGACAGTGTCATTTTTCGAATGAAGAAAGGAAGGTGAAAAGATGAAGGTTGCAAGGGCGTGTGGCCTTGAAGGTAGAGGAGGGAGCCTCTGAATAAACCCCAAATTTCAAAAGAAAAGAGTGATTATTCAACAAACCTTCTACAGTTGGTAAAAGTGGTTGTTTGACGGCCCACTTGGTTCGTCATTGGAGGATCCACAGGGACCAAAACGGTTAGTAGAGTTGTCATAGAATGCTCCCCGTCTAAAACGGTCGTTGTTTTCGGAGAGTCTAGAACGCTTAACAGAATCATCAGAATCGTAAGATCCCCATGGGCTCGAAAAGTCCATCACGTCCTCATTTGGTCTCCTTGATCTTGAACGATCCATAGCGTCGTTGGACTCTTGGAATCCGCGGCCGAAGCCGAGAAGGCCTCGCCGATTAGGTTGGCTCAGATTGTCAGGTCTAGAAAAGTCAGGACGACCCCAAATAGAACGGCTCATCGAGTAGCCAGCTTTCGAGGATCCCCACCGACCTCCACGTCTTCCTGAGCCTCCATTAGACTTCTTCTGAAGCTGCTTCACAAACGATTTCGCACCTTTCATTGGCACCGCACCCACGAACCGATTCCAAACACCGAAACCATCCGCTGCTCTCGTGTCCATAATCACAAAGGCTCCAAGTCTCGCTCTCGTCAATGCCACGTTGAGTCTCTTGGCATCCGCCAAGAAATTGGATTTCTCGAAGCTTTTGGTCCGTGTGGTGAGAATTACGACGATGTCGAATGTGTGATCTTGGCTAGCGTCGATGGTGTTGATGAAGACGTTGTTGAGGGTTGTGGCCACTCTTCCGTATTGGGCTTTATAATAGCACAGGACTCCGATGGAAGCGTTTGGCATGGCGTTCCGAAGCCTTTTGACAAGATTCGTGGCTAGTTTCGCTTCATCTCGGTTTTGCAGCGAGTGCGAATTCTCGTCGTAATGATAGGAGAAGAGGTCCAGGACCTGGATGGCGGAGTTGGTGCCGGTAAGAACGTTGAGTTTTTGAGAGGCTTCGAAGACATCGGCTGGGTGAATCCCTTCTTCGTAGGGTTCGTAGAACAGATCATCGCAGAGCTTGATGATCGATGGGGAGGTTTTGTAGACGGAGCTGAAACATGGCGAGTTTAAGATACTCAATTTGTCAATTTGTCTTAGGAGCAACTTTCAGATCTAGCATTTAGCACTTTATCTATGTACAGTGCTGGCGAAAAGTAGTACGAATCTTGATAATTTTCAGTGCTAAATGGTCATCTTTGAGCAGTTGAAAAGGTATGTTCCAATCATCCGATTTTTATGAAACTTGATAAATGTATTAAGCATGTTTAGATCTTCATTTTTGTAGTTGACAATTTTTTACGAAAACTGCTGTGAAGTCAGTTATGCCGTGTATAGTCACGCGACATCAAAACTGATTGCGAATTTCGAACTTTTTTTGGAGCAATGATCTTAAACGCGACATAACTCACTTCACAGCAACTTTTATAAAAAGTTGTCAACTACAAAAATGAATATCTAGAGTTGCTTGATACACTCACTAAGATTCATAAAAATTGAGTGATAGGAACCTAGTTTTTAAACGGCTCAAAGTTGACTATTTTGCACTGAAAATCACCGAAATTCATATACTTTTGGCCAGCACTGTATCGTCTAAGCTCTATTACACCGCCTGTCACTTTGACCAAATTTATCCTGGTTTCCGTATCAGCTATCAAAAAGTGACCAGCTAACAAAATGTCTATGAAAACTTGTTAGTTAACGGCTATTCGATAACAGCTACGGCAATTGAAATAAGTTTCGTAAAATTGCCAAGAGGATGTATCCGTTTTGTAATTATCCTTTTTTAAAGCCTCACCGAAATTCAAACTTTGGGAACTTTTTCATAGCACATCCGAGAATGTCTCCGATTGCAAACTGGTCCAATTGGTATGCTAGCTTTCCATTGTACGGCGGCAACTGCTTGGGTGATCCCAAAAAACCGTAGCGAGCATTTGGAAGCCAGGTACAAAGTGAGACGAACAAGTACATCGGAAGCTGATGAGCATTGTCGAATTGGACGGTGGAGATTTTGTCCTGGAAAATGAAGTTGATGGATGGTGAAACCATGCGAATAGCAATGGTGGTCTTCAAGTCATGGAAAAGTTGTCGGCGTCAAAGATAGACCTTTGTGGCCTTTGGATACTTTTGGGTGGTCTGTTAACTTGAAATGCGGGGTTGTATCTCAGTTCTAGTCAACATTTGGTCATTTTTGATTGCAGATTTGGAATCCTCAATCCATGATCTAGGGTCTATATCTCAAAAAATGACAAAAACTAGCAGCCGACGAATCCAGTACTATAGTCTCTAGCGGTTCCCTTAAGTTCTGGACATTGCCGTGACTGAGGTCCACTCAGAAACAGTACTCACCTTAATAAATCTCCAAGATCCATTAAAGAATCCCTCAATGAGCGCTGACACCGTCCCGAAGACAATTCTCGGCTTGTAAATAGCAAAGAATGTCTCGAAGAGACTCAGCGGAGCCTTGAAAGACTTCTCAGCGAACTCGTCGAAATCCCACAGTCCTAAATCTCCCAGCTCCCAAGTTTCCAAATGTCTTCGTCTGTATCCGTTGTTGGCCAGATGCCAAATGGCACTTTTCAGCACATCGTCGGCCATCTCCAAGGCATCGGTCCTTCCGAGAACTCTCCTGGAGAAGTCCTCTACAAAATTCTTCAGCACTCTCGGCCACAACCCGGGGAAGTCGATGCGAGATTGGAGATGTTTGCTGGTTTTGTCGTAGCCGCTCTGAGAGATCAAGCGGACCGCTGGGGAGTGGTTCGGGAGGGATAGATGGGCA
Source organism: Caenorhabditis sp. 40 LS-2015 (assembly GCA_900536305.3). Taxonomy (NCBI): domain Eukaryota; kingdom Metazoa; phylum Nematoda; class Chromadorea; order Rhabditida; family Rhabditidae; genus Caenorhabditis; species Caenorhabditis tribulationis. The sequence goes on from LR543808.1 coordinate 49,584, forward strand.
CGGAGCAGGTAGGTGGTGGCGAGGTTGGTGGTGGAGCAGGCCACGTGGATTCTTTGGGGAGCTTCGGAATCGTCGGGATTATGATGGATGAGGCTCTTGAAGTCTGCGGTGTCGTTAGACTTCTTAGCATCATTTGAGCTTTTGGGATCTTCAGAATCCTTGGAGCTCTTGGAGTAATCTGAACCCTTGATGACGCTCTCGGAGCCGTCAGAATTCTCGAGCTCTTCTGAATCCCTCAAAGCCAGAAGGTTCGCGGTGACGGCGATGACCATTGTCTTTCCACTTCTGAAGCACGAATCGACGACCAGTGCCTGGGAGGAGCCCTGAAGCATTGCCCTAGCGTAAGCAGATTGCTCGGGAGTGAGTTTGGCAAGAAGATTCTTCGAGGAGCCAGTTGGCGGGAGTTTGAATTCCTGGAAAATAACATTTTTGTTTCTCGTTGTCTGAGTCTCGAGACCTCAAGACTTCTCGATCTCAAAATCCTCTATAACATCAAAAATCTTACCTTCGGATCTTCCTCAACTTTCTCCGATCCTTTCAACAGCCCCATCAACACCTTCCCAAACTGCGATTCCCATTGAATTTCACGGAACGTGTAGACATCCGGGAAGCAGCGAAGATGATGCATGTTATCCAGAATCGCTTGAAAAATCACCACGTTCTTGCCCTTCAGTTCTTTAATGACTCGAAGGTCCCGATAGTTCTTGGAGACTGGCTTAGCAATGATCATGAATTTGTTCTTGCGACTAAAGAAACAGCTCTCGACGATCATTTCGAAAATGCAGTTTTTGTAGTTCAGGGAAAACTTGGTTTGAGGTGACCAGAGATGAGGGCATGGCGGTCCACTGGCGGTCTGGAACATTGGAAAAGATCTTGAGATCTTACAATAAAATGTGGAAATCTTTTTATCCGAAGTTTGATATTTTGAAATTTTGATTTCGACTTAAATTTTTAGGCTGATTCAGAACTTGAATTCAATATTTGCGTCGGAAAAAACTGAGAGTTCTGCTCATGGTCGATGTACAGTACTGGTCAAAAAGAATGCGGTGATTTTCAGTGCAAAACGGTCATCTTTGAAGGCTTGTAAATCAGTTCTCATCGGACCAATTTCTTTGAAAATTGGTGTGTGTATCAAGCAACTCTAGATCTTCATTTTTGTAGTTTACAACTTTTTCCAAAAATCAAAACCCAGCCAGTTACGTCCCGCATAGTCACGCGACCTTAAAATTCGGTACATTCCAGTGCAAATTTTAACCTTTTTCGGAACCATGATCTTCCCGGCGACATAACTAACTTGATTGTGATTTTCATAAGTTGTTAACTACAAATATGGAGATCTAGAGTTGCTTAATACGCTCACACATTTTCAAAAAAATCGGGTGTTCGGAACATTCTTTTTCAGCTGTTCTAAGTAGACCGTTTTGCGCTAAAAATCACCAAACGAGCATTCTTTTTTTCCAGTACCGTACAATGTACCACAAAATACGTAATTTGAAAAATTGAAAACTCCGAAATTCCAGAACAGTCAAAAATTTTCGAAGAACAATATCGGCTTCACAAATTTATGACTCTCGGATCTTCAGAATGTTCAATTTTCAAAGTTAGGAAAATTCTGAAATTTCCAAAACTCTGGTGATCCGGAAATTCCGAAACTCTGAAATTCCGAAATTTCATCGATCCAAAAATTTGGCGATTCAGAAAGTTCCAAGATTCCGCAATTCCAAGATTTCAAATTTTCGAATCTCAGAATATTTCGAATTTTCAAAGTTTTGAAGTTTGGAACAATTCGAGAGCACACAATTCCAAAAACTGAAAACTGAAAATTCCGAATTTCCGGAATTCCGGAATTTCGAAAGTTTCACAAAACTCACATTCAATCCAAACGTGATCTTCCAAAGTTCCTCATCTTCTTTTTCCGCCTTCTCTCTGTTCTTCTGCGCTCCCTTTTTCTTCGGCTGCCAGACCCCAAGAACTTTCGTCGGATAAAACGCCAAATCTCGATTCCTATTCTCCATTGTCAGGAATCCAGACAGTCCGAAATGTCCAGTGGTGTGAAGAATGTTTGGCACTTTTTTGTCTCCCACTTGAAGCTCTTCGAAGATTCTCGGAGCACTTTTCAGATCCTCCTCGACATCATGTGGCATCTTCTCACAGCTCACAAGAATCGGATAGAAGTGAATGATGGGCGAGTGCTCGTCGACCATGGAAATCTCCTCAGATTTTCGACCTCTTCTCCTGATTCCATTCGTGGAGGTGCCCGGTTGAAGGATGGGCTTGAAGACGGTTCCGTAGCACATCTTTCCGCTTTTCGGGACGATTCCACCCGCTGCAATAGCATGCATGTCGAAACGGACCGGGACGTTGAACCCATCGGCGATGCATGTGTGGTGCGAACTTTCGGTGAGCTTCCTGGAGAGCTTGGTCATCAAGCAATGCTCGACGACTTCTCGTTGGATGAGGAAGAAGTCGCCGAGCATCCAAAAACGGTTCTTCTCCGGATTCCACATGTCCTGGTAGGACTTACAGAAGTCGTCGTCTCTGGCGGTGTAGTGGCGTTCGAGACGGGTGACGGCAATCGCGTCGCCGATGCGGTAGTTCTGAAACTTGAACCTTTTTATATTGACTGCGTACGTTTGATACTCAGCCATCAGTGATCGATCAAGAAAGTTTAGATCTACCCTGACCTACCCTAACTTCGTTGATCCACCTTGACTCTTCTAATGTACCCGAACGGATTTTATAAACCCCAACATTTGACCTACCCCCAAACGGACGGTTCCCGGATTCAACAAATCCCTACTCCTCGACGTCATCCTGACGATGAACAAATCCGGACGACCGTTCCCGAACAAGTCGTGATGATGAGGAATCAGAGTCAGCGATCTTCCAGACGACCTCCAGACGATGTAAATGGCGAACGGGCCGGGTGGTCTTTGGTGAATTGAGTGGGGATTCGGAAGGCGCGCACCTTTGATGGTTGGGCCATTATGGACATGGGTGTCTCTCCATTGGAGGGATCGGTCTTGGAACTGGTCCCGGTCCTGGAGGGTCCACGAGTTGGAGATGGTCACAGCCGGACTTGGGTACTCGGAGGTGACCATGACGTTCGAGGGATTCTGGAAATGGTCAGGGAAAATTCGCCAGATTAAAATCTTGTAGGTGGTGACCTGGTTTTTTTCGGGAACCAAAATCAATGACAGGTCTGTTAAAGATAATTTAGTGATTTTAAGTGATTTTAAACATTTTGAAATCCAATTTCTTCAACAAACTCTAACTACAGTACTGGCCAAAAAGAATGCGCGTTTGCTGATTTTCAGTGCAAAACTTTGAGCAGTTGAAAAAGTATGTTCCGAACACCCGATTTTTTTGAAAATTTGTGAGCGTATTAAGCAACTCTAGATCTTCATTTTCGTAGTTAACAACTTCTTTTGAAAATCGCAATCAAGTTAATTACGTCGCAGTGAAGATCATGGTTCCGAAAAAGGTGGAAACTTAAACTGAAGTTTTCTGAATTTTAAGGTCGCGTGACTATGCGAAATATACCGTAATACCTGTAATAGAAGCACACCTGCAATAGTAGCACACGCCCCAGAGCTTCTTTGAAAAATAGAAGCACACCCTGTAATAGTAGCACACCCTAGACCACCCTTGAAAAATAGAAGAGGTTTTACGGTAACTGACTAGATTGTGATTTTTGAAAAAAGTTGTCAATTATAAAAAGGAAGGTCTAGAGTTACTTGATACATTCGGAAAGTTTCAGGGAAATCGGTCTACTGAGAACTGATTTACAAGTCTTCAAAGTTGACCGTTCGTTTTGCGCATTCTTTATGGGTAGTATTGTAACTTGAATGCAATTTTCGGTGAAAGTTGTCAACTACAAAAATGAAGGTCTAAAACTGGTGAAGACACTCAGAAAATTTCAGAAAATTCAGTTTACACGGAAGCAGTTTTTAGACCTTTCAAGTTTTTTAGACCCACCGCGCTCTACGTCAAAAGTGAGACTCAAGAAAATACAAATGTTTTTTTTTTTGGCTATTGGGGTAGATCATAAGTCCAAATTTCAACTCCAAGTTCAATCTGATCTATCGCTACAAAATAGCCTGCGAAAAATATAGTTCTTGGATCCCAGAACGACTTCAAACCACTTACCATAACTCTTTGATTCCCACGACGAGATCGATTCAGATTCGGGTCGAGAGTTCCCACGAATCCTTCCTGGTCATGATACTCGTTGCCGGGAGGCTCCGGAGATCCGTTGAGGCTCATGGCTTTTCAAAAAAGGATCGAGCGATTTGGTTGCTTTTAGAACTGAGTTCTGAAAATGTTGGAGAGTTTGGGGAAGAGGTTTTGGGAAGAAGAGAAAAAGCTAGTTGAACTTTGAAACTCAGAAACTTGAAATTCAGAAGTTAAAGTTTCAAGAAGATAGAACTCATTGAGCTCTACAGTTCGGTTTACTTTTGGGGGCAGGCCTAAACTTAATTTTCAAGACGTTTCAAGAAAAAAAAAAGTGTGTCAATTTTTGAGGATTCTGAATTCTGAGATTTGAAGATTCAGAATTCTTAGGCTTCTGACAGTATACAGAAAAAATAGATCGATCAAAAAGAAGCCAAAGAAAAAATAGTTGGAAGATGAAGAAGAAGCATTCCATACACAAAAGTGTTACAATCTGTCGAAGATTGGATAGATAGAAAAATCAACAGAGGGCACATATTGGAGAAGAAAATAGTGGAGGAGAAATGGAGACAAAGAGATAAGAATACCGAGAGAAGAAGGACAGAGGACAAGGTCGAGCAACGTTCGTCATGAATCATACAAAAGTGGGAAATAGATTTGTTTTATTGAAACAGAGGGAATTTATGATAGACGGAAGCATGTGATGGGAAGGGAAGAAGAATCAAATATGGGTTTTTTGTAATGATTTCGAGATCAGTTAGGACTACAGCATATCCCTATTTGCAAAGTTGGAATTTCAGAACACCTCCAATTTTTGATTTTTTTTTTCACTTTTCTGAACCAGCCAAAATCTCAGACAGGTGCCTCAATCCGTGATGGTATCTGATCACCCATAACTCGCTCAGTTTTTGAGCTTTTTCAAAAAAAGAAATTTGGAGGATCGTCAATGTGAGTGGCTTATTACTCTCTTGCGGTATGATGTGCTAAACGCTATAACTCGAGAACCAGTAGAGATATTTAAAAGTTGTCAACTGAAAAAATATGAAGAGTTTAATTTTACACATTTTTGCAGTTAACAACTTTTTGATAGCTCGACTGGTTCTCGAGATACAGACGTTTAAAGGTACACCACCAATAGAGAGTGAAATACGGAGAGACGCAGAGTGGTTTTTTTTTCAGAAATCAATCACCGTCACCGTCTACATTGCCAATATCGCTCTGGTCTACTATCTTTTCACTTTCGATGGGCATCTGCTGAATTGGGTTATAGCACCATTTGCATTCTCTTCGAACTTCACTCAAAATTATGATCAATTGACGCGATAATAAGAGTTATTTATTTTGACACTCTTGCTAATAGTAGACCACGCCCCTTTTGAAAGCCTGGAAGAAGAGGCGGAGCTTAGCGAATGATGCGTTGTTTTCTTATAAAGCGTTTATTATCTGCTGCCCGTACAAATGAAAACAATTCTGAAAAAGATAGAAAGATTCAAATATTGAAAGTAACCGTATTCGGAGGGCTCAACTTCAGCGACTTGCTCAGCAAATCCCTCGTTTCATTGAACTGTCTTCTGGAAGACACCGTACTGCTACTGCTGTAGAATCGATCGATAGAAAGTGTGTATCCAGAAGACGTCGCCGACTGATGAATGTTGATCTCTTCCAACTCGGATGACACTGGCGGAGGTGTCGATGTTGGCAGAGGTGGAGGCGGAGGGGTTGGGGTGCGATGACGAACGGCAGGTACGGGTGGTGGAGGAGGAGGAGGATGGGGTACTGTAGAGGGTCCCGGAGGCGATGGGTGGTATTCGGGGAGGATCATGGCGGGCACGGCTAGGACTAGTCTGAAATTTCAAATAAAATGAGGTGAGGAAGAAGTTAAGAAATGGATTTTGAGCAGAGTAGAGCTTTTTTAGACCCCTCCAAGTTGATGATTTTTTTTACATGAGCAACACCTACTGAGCAACAAAATGAAGTGTTCAACTCACTGCTCATCGATTTTCGGTCTATCCGAATTCCCTCTTGACGCTTCTCTGTTCCTCACAGTCTCCCTCTCCCTGTTCTCCGATGGGATTTGATTCGAACTTCCACTCGAAAGTGTGCCGAATCCATTGAACGTCATCTGCGGCTTGATTCTTCGGAGAACAAGCACATTCGAGTTTCCACCGTAGTCGTAGGATTGGAGTTGGTCCTGAAACATGACTCTAGATTTTAAGCTTCAAGCGTTCGTAACTCGAAAACCAATAGTGTTACTAGACAATGTAAAATTGTGAAAATGTAGACCTTGAAATTTCACACAAATTACTAATTGACAACATTTTGATAGCTCTAATAGTTCCCGAGATAGCGTTCAAAGTTTGAGGCAAGATTGCGTGGGCGGAGAGGAGAGCGCAGAGAAGCGAGAGCACCTTCACCCTCCTCACTTGCCACACTCTATCACCCTCTCAATGTTTGAGCGCCTGTATCTCTTGAGCCACTAGAGCTATCAAAAAATGCTAAACTACAAAGTTGTAAAAATATTAATTTTTCACATTTTTGTAGTTGATTACTTTTTGATATCTTGGTTGGTTCTTGAGACATAGTCTCTCAAAGTTGGTCAAGCAAAAGAGTGTAGGGAGCGAGGAGTGCGTAGAGAAACGAGGGTGTCTGCGATTCTTCGTTTCACATACTCTCTCCTCTCCAATATTTGAACGATTGCATCTTTCGAAACACGCGAGTTCTCAGAAAGCAACAAACTACAAAACTATGTAAAATTTCAAGAGGAACATTTTGATATATGTCTCAGTTTTCTATCTCTTCTAGATTTTATACTTGGAGATTTATTGATGAAGCCAAAACTCACCTGTATCTTCTTCGCCACTACAATCGGACTTCGATTATTATGAAACGCCATGCTCAAATCCTCCATCGACAGCATACTCCACACCGTACTATTCGCCACGATGAGTCCCTCGATTTGCTCGGACAAGTGTATATTCTTGTAGGAATGGGTTGGCAGGACAACAGGAAATGTTGAAAAGTGTCCAATTTGCCGGGAAGACCCGATAACTCCGTTGATTCGATTCTCCTCATCGACGAATCCATGCGCTTCGCGGATTCGCGAATACTCGTCGTCATCGATTTCGTAGCGACCATTGATTCTGGAAGAAATACAATAATTGGAGATTTGAATTCCCGCCACTCACATCATTTTCAACTTTTGATGTCTCGCCACCGCCGCACTCATTGTTCCAGTGGATGCGATTTCCAGGTGTCTTTCGTGGAGACGGATAATCATCACACCTGAAAATTCGAGATTTCATGGAGTGCGCAGAGAAGCGAGAGTGTCTGTGCCCTCCTCACTTCACACACTCTTTTTCCTCTCTATGTTTGAGCTTCTGAATCTATTGAGCCAATGGAGCTATCAAAAAGGGCTAAACTAAAAAATTGTAGAAAAATTAGTTTTACATATTTTTGTAGTTGACTACTTTTTGATATCTTTCTTGGTTCTTGAGATATAGTCTTTCAAAGTTGGTGAAGTCTTTCCGAACCAGTTTTTGAAATTTAGTTTGCTCAAACTCACTGGCTCCCAACCGTTCTCCCTCCTCTCCCAGCTCACAATGACACCTCAAAAGAATCGATCGAATGTCGGATGAGATCTGAAAAAAACTTCTTGTTTTTGATCTACCCTACGCGCCAAAATGCCTCTCACATTCTCTCTCAGATAAGACGTCAAGAATCGGCAAATCGAACTAGCCATATAGGAATTCGAGCCACCATCGATGAATCCAAAGGTGTTATCGACGCGTACTTGACGGATGCACTGTCTGAAAAGTTTCGGTGGCCTAACTTTTGCAGATGGCCTAGAAGTGTAAAACTCACTTATTTTTCATCCCCCTTGATCCAGAGACTCCTATCTGGAAGCCGAAAAGGTTTTGTGGGCCCTCAGAGATATTAATCGTGTTCATCTTCGAGTGCATCTCGGAATTTTCAGGGAAATTTTCAGTGTCGAAGTCTCCAGAATTACAGGTGACGTCGAAATGGCGAAGATTGGGCGGTGCTTTGAATTCGAGGGTTCCCAGGGAGATGTTGTTGGAGGAGAGGTCGATGGTCTGAAAAAGTGATGCCTTGACTTTGAACGCGTATAACTCGAGAGACAGTAAAGCTATCAAAAAATGTTTAACTACAAAAATGTTTGTCTTAAAATTTTACACACTTTTGCTGTTGACAGCTTTTTGATAGCTCTAGTGGTTCGGGAGATATCCACACTTCAATATAAGAGGGCGAGATAGTGTGAGAAACAAGAAGAGCGCAGACTCTCTCACTTCTCTGCTCCCTCTCCTCTCAAAATCTCATTTTTTGTATATCTCCAGAACCAGCAAAGCTATCAAAATATTTCCAACTACAAATCTGTCTCAAATTTTAAGCTCTATTCAACGCACATGTAATTGGCCAGCTCCTTGAAGTTCGGGCACATGTACCAGCTGATTCGAATGCGCTCTGAGCACTTGTAGACATGGCAGAAGCGCCAGACAATCGGCGAGTCTTGTGAGCCGATTGGAGCTCAAGTTGAGGTCCTCTAAAAGTTCCAGCGAGCTCAGAGCACTATCGTCGAAGGAGTTGAGGCGATTGTGACTCAAATCGATGATCTTCAAGTGCTTCATGTTGACTATCACCGGGACACTGTTCTCGGTGAGGTAGTTGTTGGCGGCGCGCAGAATCTGAAGCATTGTAGTTTGTAGTTTTTGTAGTCTGTATAGTCTTACTTGTAGTCTACAAAATGAGGATCCATCGAAGTATGGCAGCAGCTCCACGAAGTTTGAGGATATGTTGAGTTGGCGGAGCCTGAAATTTTGTTCTCAGAGTTTCAACTTTTGCAGTCTGAAAGTACCTCGGCAGAACGCTGAAAAAGTGCTTGGGAAGAGTGGAAATTTTGTTCTTGTACAAAATCAACGTTTCCAGACAATTCTCTTCGCCGAAATCCGGTAGATGGTCGATCTCGTTGACGAATGCGAAGATGGAGCGGAGAGATGTGGAGAAAAAGATTCTGGAATCAAAATCATGTGGGAAAAGTTCTCCGCCGTCTCTGCGTCTCTTGCCCTCTAGTTGCAGCGTTTCGCAAAACTTTCAAAAGGATGTATCTCAAGAACCAATGAATCTACAGAAAAGTTGTTTATTACAAAATGTAGCTCATAAAATTTAGTATATTTTGATAGTTTTGAACTTTTTGATAACTCTTCAACCCACCGAAATATAGGGCTTCAAAGTTTGCTTAGCAAGAGAGTGTGGGGAGTGAGGAGAGCGCAGATACCATCGTTTCTCTGCACCCTCCACTTCCGCACACTTTTTCTCCCGTTGCACTTCAAACGCTTATATCTCAAGAACCAGTAACGCTATGAAAAAGTTCCAAACTACAAAAATATTTAGGGTTTTATTTTACATATTTTTGCAGTTGACAACTTTTTGATAGTTTTGACGGTTTTCAAGATACAATCGTTCAAAGTTGAGAAACCAACCTCTCCGGCAATGCCACCAAACCATTGTTATTCGCTCTCAAAAATGTCAAACTCGGGCAGTCCGAAATCCAATCTGGGAGATTTCGAAAATGATTGAAGCTCAGTGATAGAGTCTGAAGATTTTGTGGAAGAGGCATGACCACCAGAGAGTCGAGTACTGAAGAAATAGATCGAGATGATTACTGTACCTACACACCTTACAGTTATGATCAGCGTAGACATGCGTGAGACTTTCACCACTCAGGTGGAGACTGGTGAGTTGGAGGCGTTCACAGTGGATGACCTATAAACGTTATTTATGTATTTCTAGTTTGTAGCTTGTAGCCGTACCCTCAAAAACCGCAAATTCGTCAAATGCACGGTGGACACCATTGAGTTGTCCCTCAAATCCAAATGAGTAATGTTTTCAATATCCAACCGGAATGAAGTGGCTAACACATTCCTTCGTAAGTCGATTTTTTGAATTTCCAGCTCTCCAACTCTCTCAATTTTTTCAATATTGTTGCCGGCGACACGCCACATGTCAAGTGATAAGTGGAAGAGGCACGGGGGGATCTGAAACATGAAGCTTAAAAACTTTGAACGTCTTTGTCTCGAGAACGAGTAAAGCTGTCAAAAAGTTGTCAACTGCAAAAATGTTCATCTCAAAATTTTACACACTTTTGTAGTTTGTAGCTTTTTGATATGTCTACTGGTTCGAGAGCTACGAGCGATCAAATATAGACGCGAGAAACAGTGTGTGGAGTGAGGAGGACGCAGGTACTCTCGCTTCTCTGCGCGCTCCTCCCAACCCATGCTATTTCTCCCGTTTGAACTTTAAACGTTTATATTTCGGGAACCATTAGAGCTATCAAAAAGTGATAAATTACAAAAATGTGTGAAATTTCATTTTCTATCGTTTAATTTTTTATTTGACAACTTTCATGGGTCAGTTTGTCTGCTGCAAATCTTCACTGGAGTGTCGACTGGTGGACATTCTTGAATAACCTTATAAACTTTCCAAACAATCAACCAACCTCGGAAAACTGATTGAAGCTGATATCCAAACTCTGCAAATTTTGTAGCTCACTAATCGAGTCGGGCAAACTATCCAACTGATTATTGGAGAGGTTGAGGTACTGTAGTCGTCGCATGTTAGAACACTCGTTGGGCACCAGAGAGATGTAGTTGGAGGAGAGATTCAGTTGACGGAGTTGAGATAATAGGGTGAGTTGAATCGGGAACGAGAGGATTTGGTTGGCGGAGAGATCGATGACTTGGAGAGAGTGGACACGGTAGAGATCGTCGATGTAGCCGAGTGGAGCTAGGGACTGAAAACGGGGATATCTTGAAAGTCGTCAGAGCTATCAATAAGTGATCAACTACAAAAATGTGTGAAATTAAGTTTTACATATTTTTGTAGTTGACAACTTTTTGATAGCGTTACTGGTTCTTGAGATATAAGCGTGCAAAGCTTAGAACGACGCAGTGTAGGCGGGGAGACCCGTATCTCCCGAACCGATAGACAAGTCAAAAAAGTACCAACAACAAAAATGTGTATAATTTTAAGACAAAAATTTTTGTAGTTGACAACTTTTTGATAGCGTTACTAGCTCTCGAGATATGCTACTCTAAACTTGATCTGCCTCCCCTTACCTTCTCAGTTGGAGGCCTCGAAATCAACGAGTTCCTTCTCAAGTTCAGAATCTGAATCCTCGCCTCGTTGTTCAAAATCTGCTCAGGAATCAGTGTCAATTGCTCATCACTCGCGTCCACATGACTGCTCTTCTCCACTTGTTGGGCTCTCGAAAGCCACGCCTCCAAAATATTGGGTCGTTGAAAGATGACGAGGTACGAGGTGTCGTCGTCGCGTAGTCGAAGCGCTCTTCCTTTTTTCGACTCGTAAATGTCCACTTTCATGTTTCGAATTTGCAGCGCCTCGTCTTGATTGTTTTCTGCAATAAAGGAGAAAGAGTGTGGGAAGTGAGGAGGGCGCAGACACTCTCGCTTCTCTGAGCTCTCCGCTCCGCCCACGCAATCTTTCCACAAACTTTGAACGTCTTTATCTCAAGAACGAGTAAAGTTATTAAAAAACTTTCAACTACAAAAATGTTTGTTGTAATGTTTTACATAGTTTTGTAGTTTGTAGCTTCTTGATAAGTCTACTGGTTTAAAAGATATGGGCGCTCAAACAAAGAAGCGAAGAAAGAGAAGGGCGGAGACACTCCGTATCTCTCCCTAACTTTCAACGTCTTTATCTCGAGAACGAGTAAAGTTATCAGAAAACTTTCAACTACAAAAATGTTCATCGTAAAATTTTACACATTTTTGTAGTTAGTAGCTTTTTGATAAGTCTATTGGTCCAAGAGATACAGACGTTGAACTTTTAAGCCAAATCTCTCACTTTAGTTTCTGATGAAATGCTCTACGTTTAATGAAAAGGAAAAACTTACTGCTCTGAATCCTAATATTCGAGTTATAAAAGACGGCCTTCGCATTCTGCCAACTATGAATCAGTTTTCCCTTCCTTATCAACACATCTTCACTCAGAATATCTGAGATTAGGGTGCTCTTGGCTCGAATTCTCGGTCTCCCTAGGAAAAAGCTGAAAATGTGACGGAACGCCGGAGAATCTGTGTAGGAGAGAATGTCCTCAAGTGCTTGCGAGGATTCGCAATCTTCGTTCTCATCAGACATCGTGAGGATTCTGCAGAAGTCGTGGAGGATGGCGAGAGGAGAGGTGTCGGATTTTAGTTGGCTGGAAAAAAGAAAGTGTGAAAAAGTGCAGAGAAGGTAGAGTTACTCAAAACCTTGTATCCCAAGAACCATTGACGCTATCAAAAAACTTGCAACAACAGAAATGTAGCTCTTAAAATGTTACACAATTTTGTAGTTGACCACTTTTTATTATGTTCAATTTGAACTGAGATACAGCGCCTTTAAGATTAGATGTTCTATACATTCTTTAACGATGGAATGGTTTGGTTCCAACTGTCATATCTCAGCAATCAGGGATGCTATCAAAAAATGGTCAACAACAAAAATTTAGCTTATAACATTTTACACATTTTGGTTATTACCACATTTTGATACCTTTACGGAGAACCGAGATATAGAGAGACGCAGACAACGAGAGTGTCTGCGTTCAGGGACGTAGCTCACCAACTTTCAAACACTCATATTTTCGGAACTAGCGCAGTTATCGAAAAACTTTCAACTGATGAAATGTGTGAAATCTTGTCTATTTTATTTTCGCGTTGACTAACTTTTTCAGTCTTTTCTAGTTTTCAAGTTTCCGCAGCTTCTTTAAAGGCGATAATATGTCATCATCGCTTCCATTCAGACCTGACAGCTATTCATAGATCAAAAAAATGAGGAAGAATTTCTTTCATAATTGGTTTCAATTAGCTCTACGGGGTGGTCGATTAAAAGTAATTCTATTATGGTGGATTCTTTATTTTCTTTACAACAGGGGCGTGGTTTTGAGTCTGGCAGAGATAGAAAAACATGGCTTGTATCAAAATGTTCCTCTTGAAATTTGAAAACTTTTTGTAGTTAAAAGCTTTTTGAGAAGTTTACTGGTTAGAGGGATACAAACTCTCAAACAATGGAAGCTGAGAGAGTGTTGGGAGTGAGGAGGGCGCAGACACTCTCGCTTCTCTGCGCCCTCTTCTCCACCCACACTATTTTGTTGCAGAACTTTGAACGTTCATATCTCCCGAACCAGTGGATTTCTCAAAAAGCTTGCAACTACAAAAATATGTAAAATTTCAAAACAAACACATTTGCAGTTGACCGTTTCTCGATGGCTTTGCTGGTTCTCAAGATATTTCTCAAAAAACAAGAACCCACCGAAAATGATAGTTGCCGATTTGCAGCGTTATCACATCGCAAGAGAACTGTTGACAGATGTGAGCACACGTTGTGCTCTCATCACACTCCAGTCGAGTGCTCCGCTGACCGTCCGATGAGTAGAGACGCAGAAATCGCGACGTCTTCTTTTTGATGGGTTTCAGAAGCATGGAGGTGGATGATATGTGGGAGGAGGAGGAGGGGGTGGGTTGCAGTTGTTCATTGTTGTTCATGATACTGCAAATTTTGGGATTCTGGGATTCTGAAATTCTGAGATTCAGAATTTCAGAGATTCTTATGGATTTTGAGATTTTTCTGGATTCTTCTATATTCAGTGATTTTGAGATTCTGAGATTCTGAGATTTTGAGTTTTTGAGAATCTGAGATTTTGAAATTCAGGGATTCTGGGATTCTGAGATTCAGAACTAGTAGATCAAATAGACTTCAAAATTCAATGAGTCAGATTTTTAATCTACCAGTGATGAAAAAGGGCGCGAAAACTTTTGCGCTCAAGATTCAAAAAATCACTGAACACTTTGGATTCACTTTTTGGCGCCACATTACCAAGCCACGCCCACTAAAACTAGTCAGATTTTGTGGTTTCGTATTTTTTAGGGCTCGTAGATCAAATTCTCTTCAGTTTTTTTTTTTGAAAAACCTACGAACCCGGGAAACTACAAAATCGGGCAAAACCCGTTGACTGATTTTAGTGGGCGTGGCCTAATAATTTGGCGTCAAAAAGTAAACAAAAATGTGTTCCGTGCGATTTTTTTGAATTGAGAAAAAAATGGTGGGCCGCTGAAATTGTCAGTTCGGAACACCACAAATATTGCATCCTTTCTCAAGATTCGGCGGGAATTCAAATTTTCGAAAAAACGGAGAACCAAAGAAGGTTCTAAATGAAACAGCTGAGAAGGGGCAACAAATCTCAGAAGTCTCCAAGAAAGAAAAAAAAGTTGCAATTCCTGGTTCGGCGCGAGAGAGAAAACGAAACGCTTCTTCAGATCCGAAAAGAATCGGATGGAGACTAAGCAGCTAAAGTACTCTCCAAACAAAAAGAGAACGAAAAGTCTCCCTCCGGAATCCAGTAGCCCCAGCCGGTTGGTCATTCGCCCCGTCCCGCTCTCCACTCGTGTGACATTTCAATGCAGTTAATTGGCCTCTCCTTCTCTCTACCTCTACTGTCCTCCACTTCTTCTCCTCCTCTATGTACACTTCTGGATGGAATAATAATAATGGGACTATCCAGGAGGGGGGCTTGCGTGACGAGAGACGAGGTCATTCAATTTGTATTATTCCCTCCCCAAACGGGAGGGTTCAAAGAGCGGTAAGTTGGATGGAGAGGGATGGATGGGTTCGTAGCTTCTAACGGAAAATGGATTCTGGCGGAATCCGTTCATATATGGAGAACACAACAATAACAATGGAATAATGTGAAAAATGAAGAGTAACAGAACACTTCAACAACGAAAAAAGTCCAAAAAATGATCTTCCTATGCCACCAGCGACACCTTCTTCCCGTCCACCGCCACGGCTCCACACTTTCTCAGTTTCTCATCGAACATCGCCGCGACGTCATCTGAATCCTCCTCTCCGCCAATCTTCGCCTCGTACTCCTCGACGACGGCCTTTTTGAGCTTCTTGACTTTCATCTCGCCTCCGTTCTCCGCGAGTTTTCTCTTGATCACCTTCTTCCATTTGAAGGTGGATGCAGTGGATTCTGGAGCCGCGGTGGCGGCGACGTCTTCTGGAGCCTCTTCGGCTGATGACGTTGAGCCAGTCTTCTCGGTGATGGTTTCGGTGGCGGTCTCGGTGGCTGCTTTGGCGTCTCGCTGGGCCTGAAAATCGGAAGTTTTGCGATTTGAAACGTCGAAATCTGAATATTTCTGGATCCTTTTGGATTTTCATGATTCCTTCTGAACTTTTCGGGAGCCTTCAGAATTCCTCAGAATCTCTCTGAAACTTTCTGGATCCGTCGGGATCCTTCTAAACTATTCGAAGCCCTTAAGAATCCAAACGGATCCTTCTAGAACCTTGTGAAGCCTTCTGGCTCCCTGTAGATCGTTTTGAATCTTTCGAAACTCTCAAGAAGTCCTTAGGATTCTCCAGAATCCTTTTGCAACCTTCAGAGTCTTTCACAGCTCTCCAGAATCTTCCGGAATCCTTCAGTATCTCTCAGAATCGTCCTGGAGCTTCCAGAATTCTTCTGGTTCTCACGAAATCTCGGGATCTGTCTGGATCCTTCAGAATCCCTTAGAATGCTCCAGAATCGTTCAGATTCCTTCAGAGTCCTTCAGAACCCTTCTAGAACCTTTCTGAATCCCTCAAAACCCTCCAGAATCTCTCACCTTCTGCATCTCCTCCTGCTTCCGAATCGCCTCCTCTCTCATCTTCTCCGCTTCGGCCGCAATCGCCTGCCACGCTCTCAACGCCAGATTCTTGTCGCGAAGGCGGCACGAGTTGATCAGAAAGTTGATGAACTTCGCCTCCTTGCGAGGGATGTTGGCGAATCCGGCGACACTCTTCAGCAGCTCCTTGACCTGGTGATCCGTGACGAACTCGATGGCTCGGTTGACCTGATCCACCCACGCGTTTTGCTTCGCCTCTCCCTTGTTCTCCTTCTCCACGTAGTTCTTTCCGCCGTACTTTTGATTCTCGGTGATGCACTTCACATGGTCTTTGTAGGTGTCTCGACTGAAAAATGCTCACGGTTTAAGCCTAAAATTTTTCGGGGTGTAATTCTTATTATGTTTTCTCTATGGTCTAATTGCTTCTGGAATCTCTTTATTTGACCTTAAATGGCCTAACTTTCTCTGGCGCGGGAATTCGGCCATATCGCCAACTTTCACTGGTTTCAATTGTCACTTTTTCGGCCTACTTTGAATTTTTAAAAAAATCGAATTCTTACGTATAGACGAGCTGACAATCGATGCAGCTGAACGTGGTGTTGCGGCACTGGAACAGATGACGTTCGACCTGGAAATGGCGGGAATTTGAAAATTGAAAAGAAAATTTTCGCGTTTTTTTGTGGAAGATTTTTTGAAAATCGGACTTTTTGATAGTCAAAATCCCATTTTTCCGTTTCTTTTTTACCTGATTCTTTTTGCACGCCTCACCGCAATTGTTGCACGAGAAGAATACCATCTGAAGATTGGAAATTTTGAGTTCGAAAAATTTTGAAAAGAAATGTCAGAAAAAATGGATGAAAATATGAACATTGGCCGTTTCCGAACCAAAAAAAGGACTCAAAAAATTCACAAATTCGCAATCTAACCGAGTTTTATACATCATATTTTGTATGCTTTGAATAATGAAAATCATGATGACTTGGGACAAGGAAAATTAACACAGATTTCGAGGGGTGGAAGATACAGTAATTCGGGAATTCAGAATCAGAAGGGCCAGAAATAGAGGAAGAAAAAAAAATTATAATCGGGAAACGAACAATTATTAATAGTAGGAACGGATGAAATATTACATTGAAATAGGTTCACTTTTTATTTTTATTTTTTGCAATTATCCAAAATTTCGAGAGAATACAGGAATGAAGGAATGTCTTGTTCTAAATCTACCAATAACACAGGAAAAATTGAAAGAAAAGTTCAGAAGAAAACTTGAAATCTTTTCAAACAAAGAGGAGCCAGAAGAGCATGAAGAATCCAATGTATTTGAAGATTTGCGACATGTACTCTTCTTCCTGAGCCATTCGAGAGCCGGGAGCCGCCGTCTCGCCGTGCACGTTTCGATGAGCTGAAAATTGGGATTTGGTACAGAAAAGGCGCGAAAATTTGGTTGAAAATAAGTTTTGTCGTCTGATATGGTGCATTTTCAAAAGCACACCTAACTCTACGACAAAATGCACATATTTTGAAATTTTCGTGAAATCTGACGTTTCTGGATTTTTCTGGATACATTTAGATTCTTATGAGTCATTGTGGATCCTCAAGAACCTTTCAGAACTCTTTGAATCCTACAGGCCTCTCCAGAATCCGTCTGAATACTTCACATTCACCCAAAACCTTTCAGAATCCACCGAAACCCTTCAGGATCTGTCAACAATCTTCTAGTTTAAGAAGAGCCCCGCAGAGCCTTTGAGAACCTTCTAGAGCCCTTCAAAACTTCCAACAAAAAAAAAGAGGCTCACCATGACCATGAGTGTGCCCTCCAGCTGCTCCTCCTCCCGGTGCTCCACCGTCCCCAACTCCTCCTCCTCCCTCTCCTCCCGCATTCACTTGCTGATTTCCGTTGCCAAAGAAAGAGGCGACGAACGACAACGGGAAGATGCCTTGAATGAAAGGGAGCATGAACATCAGCGGGAACAGACCATTCACCGTACCGATTCCGAACGAGAAGTGCACGTTGTGGCCGCCGCCTCCGCCACCGCCGCCCATGAATCCGCCGTCGTTGAAGCCGCCCCAGTTGAAGCCGCCGAAGGATTGCTGGAAAATGTGGATTACGGGGTTAGTTGAAGGAGGAGGAGGACAAGATTAGGAGTTAGAGAAAGTGGTGCTAGCCTGGGATCCTTCTTGATCCAACTGGACCATTCTGGATACTTCTAGGTCATTTTGGATCCTTCAGATGTCATCAGAGTCCACCAGAATTTCTCTAAATGCTTCTGGATTCGTCTGGATCTTTCAGGATCATTTAGAATTTTTCTAGATTACTTTAAATCCTTCAGAAACCTTCAGAAATCTTCAGATTTCTCAAGAATCTATGTGGATTCTTCAGAATCCTTCTAGATTCTTCTAGAGCTTTCAGGATCGTTCTGGAGCTTTCTGGTTCGTTCTAGTTCATTCAAGATCGTTCTGAATGCTTCTGGATATCCCAGAATCCTCTGACATGATCCAGGACTCTCCTACAATCCTCCAGATGTTCCCTTACCGGTGGTGGCTCCGTCCGCTGTCCCTTCGGGCGTGGCGGAATCTTGGTACGCGGATCCGTCGAGTCTCCGCCTCTTCCGTAGATCGGCACCACTTTGCTGCCGTCGATCGCACTCTTGCACACCGGACACACTTGATTATTGGGACGCGTGTCGAGCCACTGACTCAGGCAAGGCCAGCAGAAGAGATGGCCGCACAGCGAGACGACGGCGTCCTTAGCGGCGTCCAGGCAGATGTTGCACTCGAATCTGGAAATGGGGATGTCTTTGTGAATGCACGAGAATCCTTCAAAATGATTCAAAATCCTTCTGGATCCTCTCAAAGCCTCCAGAGTCCTAAAGAATCTTTAAGAATACGTCAGGAGCCTCCAGAATCTTTCAGAGTCTTCTAGGATTCTTCAGAATTCTCCAGCTTCTTCTATGATACTTCAGAGACGTCAAGGATCTAGATAATTTCAATTTCAGCTCCATTCTTTTTCAGTTTTTTGGTTGTCTCCATACCTCGCATTTTCATCCTTATTACTGGAGCCCGGCGGCTCCTCGGGCGGCGCTGCTTGTGTCGTTTCCGACGCCATTCTGAAAGGAAATCGAAAGTTTTGAATTTCGTTTCGAACTTCAACAATCAAAAGTATTCAAAAAATGGCGAAAAATCGACCATTAGAAAGTCACAAAAATCAGAAAGAAAATAAGAGAAAATGTTGTACATGTCGTCTTTAGTGATAGATTAAGAGGTCAAAATTGAGATTGTTGTCAGCGAAAAAAGAAAACCGAATAAATCAAAAAGTGATATAATCTTCGAAAGACACTATTGAGATCCTCCAATTTACAATGGCGGCACAACGATTCCCTGCTCCCTCCGCTCGAAATATCTCTGCCTCGCCTCTTCGATGTCCTGCTCCGTGTTCCTCTGCGCCAGAATCGCCTTCAGACCGTCCAGTCTCGCTTGCTTGTCGATCTTCTTGGGTTTCAGCTTGTCCTGGAAAATGAGAAATTAGTTGGAACCGTTTTTTGAAGTCTTCAAAATCTTGCAGAACCCTCCGGAATCTACCAGTATGGCCCACAATCCTATAAGATCTTCTAGGGTTCTCCAGAATCTTTCAGACACTTCTAGATTTCTCTAGAAACCTCCGGAAACCACTAGAATCTTCCAGAACCCTCTAACCCCCTCTAGACACTACCTGAACTCTTTAGATTCCTCTAGGATCTTCCAGGATCTTCTAGGGACCTCTGGGAACATCTGAGAGCCTAAGAGACCCTCTAGAATGCTTCAGAACACGCTAGAAGCAGCATGACTAACCTTCAAGGAGACCTTCTGCTTCTTCTCCTCCTCCTTTTTCGACTCGGGACTCTTCGACTTGGACCTCCTTCCCGTGTCCCTGGATCTTCTAGCAGGACTCGAGCTCCTCCGTGACGATCTATGATCCCCGACGGCTCGCGGAGCAGGCTTCTCTCGCTCGTCATCTGAAGACGGAGGGGTTGGTGTGAAATTCCTTTGGACTCTCTCAGCACGAGTTGTCGCCTTCTTGGTGACCACGTTCAGACCCGCTTTGAGCTCTCCTTCGAAGTTCTTTTTCGGCTTTGGGGGCTCCTTCTTCTTCTCCTTCTCCTCGTCGGAATCTGTATCATAGATGGACTTCTTTTTGACGTCTTCTGAATCCTTCTTAGAATCCTCTTGACCTTCATCTCCCGAGTCCTCTCCTCTCTTCCTCAGATTCTTCTTGCTCGCATCCGCCTTCCTCTGTCGAATCGCCGTCGGATCTCTGGCCAAATCATTGAGCAGCGTCCGTCCCATTCCGATCTCCCACATCTTCTGCTTCTGCACACTGGTCATATCGTTGAATGCGGCCTCCTCTGCTTCTTGCTCTCGATACTTCTTCACCTCCTCCTGCTGCTTCCGGTAGGCGCCCGTGACGAAGACCTCCTTGTCGTCGAACTCGCCCGCCTCCTTCTCGCGCTCCTTGATCTGCTGACGTTCTTCTCGTGAGAACTGCTCGAGTTGGCGACGCGCGTGCGCCTTGATGATCGCCTCGGCGTACTTGGACTCTTTGTTTTTGTCCGCTTTTCGGGCCTCGTCTTTCTGAAAAACTGATGATCTTTGGATTCTTCAGACTCCTCCAGAATCCTCTAAGTTCATTTAGGATCGTTTACGATCGTCTAGAAGCATCTCAGATCATTCAGAATCTTCATGAAACCTTCAGAATCCACGGGGAGCCTCCAGAGTCCCCTTGAATCAGCTAGGTTCTTCCAGGATTCTTCAGAATCTTCCAAGAGCCTCCAGACTATTCCAGAAGCCTTCAGAATCTTCCTCAATCCCCCTACCTTTTCATTCTTGATCGCCTGAATCTCATCGTAATTCCCGTCGTAGTCGAAAATCGTCGGATCCTCCGCCTCGGCCTTCTGATGCTCTCGTTCGGCGGCCTTCTGAATTCGAATCACTGATGCGGAGGCGGCGTTCGTGGCGGTGGCTGGCTGAAAAATTAGGCGGTGTTTTTGAGATTTTCAGTCAATTTTTAAGCCAAAATATGCAAATAAGCCTAGTTTTGGCCATTTTCATTGAATTTTCGAGATTTTTAACTCAAAATTTGCCATTTTCAGATCCTTTCTTTCCCTTACCATATCATCGTCGTCATCGTCCCCGAATACACTCTTCACTCTCACCGGCGCCACTTTCTTCGGCTCCTCCTTCTGCTTGACAATCAATCCGAATTTTTTCGGTTGTGGTGCGGCCATCTGGAAATTGTGTGGTTACAGATTAACATAAACCAGTTCAAGTTCGAAATAAACGGTATGAAAACCGCGGGAAAACGGTTCGAGATGAAAATTAGCGAAAAAAAATGAGAAAAAACTTGTTAGAGCAAAAATAGAGAATTTTAAGAGCAAGAAAGAAGAAACATCACCCGGTTCCCGGCAAAAGTATGTGATAAAGAAAAAAAAAATGGTTGGATTTTTGGATTCTCGGATTCTTAACGAAAAAAATGCACATCGGAATGAGAGGAATCATGACTATTTTGTGACTATTTCAGTGGGGATTTTTTTAGACGAATAATAAATACATCTAGTTTAGAAAAAAAGCAAAAAGAACAATTTAAATTATCTCTATTCCTATTCCAGTCCCATCCACGTGGTCAGTCCTTGGACGCCGGTGACGATAAGAGGTTGCCAGCAGACCAGGTAACGAATCCAGTCGAGTAGTTTGCCGTAGAACAGGTGCGGTTTTTCCCATCTGGAAATTGGTACGATTGAGCGGGAATTTGAGAAGTTTCGAGGACAGAAACTTGGGTTATTCTGCGGTTGAAAACTGATGTTTTCAGATCAAAAATTGACGCTTCGAAAAGTCAAAATGGATTCGCAAATGTGAGAATGCTTTTGCAGTCGTCTGACGTTTGTCGGACTTTCTTAGATCATCCAGAAACATTTAGAATCTTTCAGAACCACCGATCCCTTCTGGAGTCATCTGGAGCTGTTGCTCTTCTATCATTTTTGAAATCTTTCTAATCTCCAGCCTTCTCCAGAATTTTCCAGGATTCTTCACGATGATTTGAGATTTTTGGATTCTTCAATATTTCTTCAAAATCCTCCAGAATCCTCCAGAATCCTTTAGAATCATTCAGAAGCCTTCTGAATCCTTCAGATTCCTTCGTAACCGTTTCACTGTTCTCAGAATCCTTCAGAGTCCAAAATACCTCTTCAGGATCTTTTGCGATTCTCAAGGATTCCCCTAGATCCTCCAGAATCCTTGACAGTCTTCTAGAATCACCCAGAACCATTTTTCTTCATCTTCTTCTGATCCCCTTCTGGATCCTACTGACCAGCATGCCATCTTTAGGGTACCTCTGAGAATTTTCTCTAATTTTGCTCAAATATAGAATCGAATGTGGGCTTTCAGGTGTACTAGGTGGCTATCTGCGCAAACTTCTAGAACTCGAGATATTTAGCTCCAAAGTTTGGTGCATTTTTCACCATATCCGCCCTTCAAACGGCTTCCTCTCTCCCTCCTCTCTTTTGTACGCCTTACGTGAAGTAAAGAAAACATGGGAAAGTGGCCGAGTGGATAGCAGGGATGGGTGCAAGGAGCGTGGTGTTGGTTCGACTCTCCGCAAAGTTGATTTTCTTTTTTTAATTTTTTCAAGACTTTCTGAAAATTTTTCCAAGTTTTTTTCAAGTTTTTGAGTTTTGCAGATCTCAAACCAATCATGATTTGCTGCCAAAAAGCATCATGAAGCTGAAGTAAGCAGCATTGACGAAGTTTGATAACAAAATCATCAAGCAGTGTTTTTTGGCAGCAAATCATGATTGGTTTGAGATCTGCAAAACTCAAAAACTTGAAAAAAACTTGGAAAAATTTTCAGAAAGTCTTGAAAAAATTAAAAAAAGAAAATCAACTTTGCGGAGAGTCGAACCAACACCACGCTCCTTGCACCCATCCCTGCTATCCACTCGGCCACTTTCCCATGTTTTCTTTACTTCACGTAAGGCGTACAAAAGAGAGGAGGGAGAGAGGAAGCCGTTTGAAGGGCGGATATGGTGAAAAATGCACCAAACTTTGGAGCTAAATATCTCGAGTTCTAGAAGTTTGCGCAGATAGCCACCTAGTACACCTGAAAGCCCACATTCGATTCTATATTTGAGCAAAATTAGAGAAAATTCTCAGAGGTACCCTAAAGATGGCATGCTGGTGAACTCTTTTGGAGCTTTTTGGATCATCCAAGAGCCTCCAGAATTCTCCAAAAGGCTCCGGAATTTTCCCGACCATAAGAACAACTCACGGATTTTTGAACATCCTTTGCAAATCGACTCGCTCCTTACAGTAAGGACACGTCTGCAGCTTTCCGACCACCACCCATCCTCGAATGCACCATTCGTGGAACACATGGCCACATGATAGTCTGGAACAGGAATCGGTGAAATTGGGTGAAAATGAGCGGAAATTTTGAGTTCTTCACAAGAAATCGGGTTAGAAACTTTAACTTTTGGTTGCTTTGAGGCTAATCAACTTTTTAAAGTTTGTCTGATTGTCTAGAACTTTTTCAGGTCAATTTTTACGGAGCTTCTAGGCATTATCAGCTGCTTTCAGTTGTTTCGAGCCCTTTTTCAATGGATTTTGATATTTTTTCGAGCATTTTCAGCCATTATTGATATGCTTGAACCATCAATTTCCTTCAAACTCACTTGTACAACTTCTCATCGTCATCATCTCCCACTTTGTTCGTCACCACCTCGTGCACGTGCTCCGAATCGTCGAGCCGCCCTCCACACACTGCACACACGCCGTCTTCCAGGTGCTTTTTCGGCAGGCCTTCCGATGTGTAATACTGGAAAAAAGTGGTGGGAAATTTGAATTTTTTTTTGGGTTTTTAAGGTCGGTGTAAATTTTGGACCTCGCCGAAATTGGCCACGCCCACTGAACAAAATCAATCAAAATTTCGTTATAGGTCAATTTTCTCAATTCTTGAGTCATTTTCTCTGAGAAAAAGGAGACTTTCAAACTATGTAAGCTTCACTCTAATTTAAAACCCTACGTTTTCCGTTTTCTAAACCCCCCTATTAGCCAATTCCTCTTTCGTTTTCCCCATCTATAATTACCCCAATCCTCGAGGCCATCCGATCCGTACAAATGTGGGCGAAATCGCGGCCCAGCACTCCATAATAGACTCCGTAGAACATGAACAGGATTCCTGGAAAATGCGGAAAATTGGGATCGGGAAAGGAAAAAAGGGGGCGGAGCCAATGGGAGAGCCTCCGGGTGCTCGGAAAATCACTAAAAGTAAGCTGAAAAGCGTCCAGTTTGGACTACGGTTAATGAATTTTCAGAAGATTCTAGGCAGTTTTTATTGGGTGTCTAGTCATTTTTGAGAAATTTTACTTGTACTTTTTCGTAGTTTTTCCACTCACCAACATCCATCAACGTCGGTTGAGTGAGACCGAAGAGCACATGGAAGCCTAGAAGAGCGGCCATCATGATCAGATATCCGACGACGCCGAGCACATAGCTCATCTTGTGAAGGAACAGGAACCATTTGTAGACCAGTCTGGAGATATTTGAAAGATTTGGGGTGATTTTAGAATGATATGTGAAGGTTTTAAGCTCCAAAGCTTCACTTTTAGTGTTGATGAAAATCGAAGAGTGTCTGAGAAGATTGCGAAGGTTTTCAGGCACTTTTGAGCTCAAATTTGGTCTCCAAAATGTTTGTCCAAATATTCTTTTTTCCTCTAAAACTCCTAAAAACGTCTGGAAAGAAAATGCTGATCGGGCGATTTTTTCAGATTTTCGACATTTCGAAAGAGTTTTTTGAACGATTTTTTGACGGATTTGGGGTCAATTTTTCAAGGTTTTTTCGCTAAATTTCATGCTCCCACCTCGGCGTATTCCCACTGATATGCTGCGCCGACGCCTTCACCCAGATGATGGCGGAGAATATGCAGAAGACAAGCCACGTGGCCAGAAATCGCCACCACGAACGATTGAAGCACACGTAGACGGGGATGGTGAGCATGCCGACGAGGGTGCACATCTGGAGAGGGATTGGTCAACTTTTTGACTTTTTGATTGGAAAATAGGTCAATTTTCATTCGGAAAACTTAAAAATTTGAGTTGAAAACTAAAGTTTCGGTAAATTTTTTCCGGACTTTCTCACCTGATACGACTTGAAGTGCTTCCTCTTCCATGTGACGAGAAAAATCTGTCCGACGATGACGGAAATGATGAAAATGATCATCATCTCCATGTGCATCGCCTCGTGTCCCCGATGCTTTTCGTGCATCTTTCGGTGCTCCTCGGCCCATTGCTCCTCTTCGGTGAGCTGGCGGACTTCGATCTGGAAAATTGAGAGTTTTCGGGGGTTTAGATGTGAGATTTCGGGATTTTTAATGGTGAAATTGAGACAATTGGGGTGGTTTTACCGCCTAGATGGAATTATTAGACCAAATTTCAGATTTTCGATTTTTTTTTTCGGAATTCGCTTTTTGAGATTCTTTACGATATTTGAGGTTTTGGGATCGAAAAATGTGGTTTCAAGAGGGAGAACTGCGAAAATTCAATTGTTTTCACCCCAGAAATCGAAATTGAGTCTTGCTTTTTAGTCGAAAATCTTTAGATTTTCGGATTTTCGCTCAGAAAATAGAAATTCGAGTTTGGAAGAAGTTTTTCAGGGTTTCAAAGAGAAATTTTCAGGACTTTCAATGCGAAAATTGTGGATTTTAATGTCGTTTTGCCCTTTTCGGGTTTCAGAACAAAATTATGGTCCGTTTTCGACATTTCCGGATTTTTCCTTCAAAACTCGTTTTTTGAGAGTTTCGATGATTGTCGAGGTTCTGGAAACGAAAATTGGATGAGTCAGAAGGAAAACTGAGTTTTTGAGACATTTTACTCATTTTGGACCATTTTTGACAAGGTTTAGTATTTTTCTTCAAAACTCTTACCACTCCATCCTGCACCTCGTTCTGCAGTCTAATAGCCCCATGTTGGCCCATTTAGAGGTCTGAAATCAGAGAAATGGGACAAAAATTGATCAGCTTAACACGAACTGATAATACGAAATTCCACATGAAAAATTTACATTTATTGATTTTTCAGTGGAAACTAGGTCAGTGTAGAGAGTACGATTTTTAGGCATTACATTGATTGAGAAGAGCTTGAAAAATATGAATTCAACAAAAAACTGAAAGAGAAGTCTGGAAATTCAGGAAAGATCTAATTGAAACCAGTCTCGTGAGCAGAATGCAGAAGGAAAAAATAATAACGAAATGTTAACTGTGTGCGGCAATGTTGCGAAAACCGCGCGCCGAAGGTGCAAATCGCAAGGCTCCGCCCACATTATTCGAATGGAGATTTGCATTTTTGCCGGAGAAAATTGCCTTTTTGATAGATTTTCGTGTTTTTTTTTCGATTTTTCTGGTGATTTTTGTGTCAAAAACGTTAAAAAAGTGATAAAATTAAAATTTTCACCGAGAAAATGGGTTTTATAGAGGTCGTTTGGGTTCCATCGAGTTTTTCCAAAAATTGAATATATTGTATTTTGTGGAATCTGGGAAAAAATTATAATTTCAGTGTAGAACTAGTATTTTCGAGGCCTTTTTCGTTATTTTTCGCGCTTTCAAAATTTAGTTTTGAAGCAAAAAAAATGGTTTTTTGGATTGGATTTTTTGAGAATCGTTGAATTCAAGTGTTCTTTTATATCACACTTGCAGTGTACGTTGGTTTTTCTTTCACTTTTCCCCGTTTTTTTTCAAACAAACTTTTATTCCGAAAAATTTCCAATTTCCAGAAAAATGAGCAACGGCAGTCAACTGGTCTCCCAAGTGATGGTCGGCCAGGACCAACCGGTGGATCGAGAGAAAGTTTGCCCGATGCTTCTGCGCGTCTTCCTCTCCAACAATCGACACAATCCGATTCGGGAGTTCAACAACAGTAATGGAGGGTCCGTGCCCCCGAACGAGGTTTTCATGCACACCTGGTGAGTTTTTATGGGTTTCAGGATGAAAAATTGGAAATTTTGAGTTGGAAATCTTGATTTTTAACCTTTTAAAAAACTTCCGCTCGAAAATTTTGAAGTCAAACCTCCAACTTTTTTTCAGGATGGACTGCACACTTCGCGAGCTGACCACTCTCATCAAGGAGATCAGTCCGGACTCGCGACGCAAGGGAATGACTTTCGAGTTCGCCATCGTGTCGCCGGACCGTTCCAGTCCGAGATATGTGCTCCGCGAGATTGGAAACACGACGAACGGACTGCGCGGAGTGGATGATAACAAAACGGTAGGGAAATTGAAGAGATTTTCGAAATTTTGAGAAAAAATTGTGAAAATCCGGCTTTTTTAGAGTTCTTGACACCACTTTTGGGTTTTTTCAGTCAAAAAAAAGTTAAATTTCCATGTTTTCTTTCAGCTCCAACAATTCAAATTCGAGGCCGGCGACTTCATCGACGTCGCCATCACGAATCCAGCCGCTGCTCAACGTCGTTTCGGAGGCTCCGGAGGGGGCGGAGTCGGACACCGCGACGGCGGAGGGGATCGCTTCGAGCGTCGTATCACTCATCGCAGCCCGATTCGCTAAATTATTCAGCCTTCTCCATGTTCCCCATCAATCGATACTCTGTATTTATTTTTCAATTTTCCGAAAACTTTCAATATTTAATAATCTACGTAACCGAATTCTCCCCATTTTCTCGTTGTTCTCTTCTTTCCAAACATTCTTATTCCTCAGATACACATCAAATGATTCACCGAATAGTCGTCAATCACATTGCTCTTCTTATCACTTTTCTATTGTTATCGAAAAATGGCGGGGTGAAAAGTGATCAAATCGTTGTGGAGCTCTCGAAAGTCCCCGACCGCATTCAGCAGCAGATGCGACGAGAGAACGTGAGCGTTCCGAATCGTCTCGAGCGACCGTCTCTCAACGAATCCATAGCTCATATTCTTCTGAATCCGCTGGACTTGAATAGGAAGGACGTGGGAAGAGTTAAATTGATTCGAGATGCTTGGGAGGAGAACTGGAGACACTATCCGGAACGGCACGAAGAATTGGTGAGCGCGCAAGGTTTATGTGCGCCCTCCGAGATGAAAAAGCTTGGGTGCGCGCGGTGTAGTGGCGAGCGCGACGGGCCGGCGGTGGCTCGTCGCGGGTTCGAACCCACACCAAGTCAAATTGTTTTTTACTCTTTTTCTCATCGTTTCCAACATTTTTTTCCCAATTCCAGGGCATCACCGAGCTCATCAAAGCATGCGCCATCGAGCAACAATTCGACCAACTCCCTGTACTCTTTCCACGATTCTTATGTGGTGTCGCATCGCTCTATCGTGAATTCAACAAGACCCGTCTGCCGTTCACAGAAGTTCTATTTCCCAGGGTGACTGCCGCTGTGAAATTTCTCAATGACCGGCGCAATTATCCGTGCCACGCATGGAATCGAACGGATGTGGTGGCACTGGTGCCGGGGCGGATTTATAGCGGTTGTGTGGACGATACGGTGAGTTTTTGGGTCTTGGCGCGAAATTTTGCAATAATAGTAGATCAAAAATATAAGGAAACAGAAGCAAAAAGGATTAGAAGAGGGTTGGGTTCGAACCTGCGAGCGTTGGATTTGCAAACGAGAGCGCTATCCCCAAAGCTACGGGTGTATCAATGGTGGAAGGGGGTGGAGGGCGTAGATAAACCCAGTGCTTTCTTGAGATTTCAAGGCATTTTTTTCCAGAACGCTCGCAACTTCAGTCAATTCGACTCGGCCTTTGTGATGACCCATCCGTTCCCTGATGTCTCCCTGAAACCGTGCATAGAATCTCCAAAACCGAAATGCGAACTCCGCTCAATGCTGCTCCAACACAAGATTCTCTACCAACAGAAGGATTGCTGCTGCGACGGAGAGCAGTGCGCGATGGTGATCTTCTCGCAGACCACCTCGCTGACTCCGTTGATTCTGAAGACCATCGATTTGAGCCAGGAGACGTTGGTACCGATTCCGACGCCGTCGACGACGAGAAAACCCAAACAGACGAGAACTAGAAGGACAACTAAACCGACGAAGATTGATATGGGGCCATTTTTTGGATGATTGAAATGAATAAAGTGGTTTCGGAATTTTAAACAGAACAACAGAGAACAATAACAATAAAAACGGTCAAATTTTGATCAAGATCACTTCTTCCTCTCATAGGTCCACTGATAGACGGCGGCGCGCATTTCCTTGGCCTTTTTGATCTTCTTCGGCTTCAACTCGGACTTTGATCCAGCCGCCAGCTGCTTCTTCAACTCGAGCTTATCGGCGACGACTTGCAGTTCACGAGCACGCTCCGTTCGCTTCATCAGCTCGTTGTAGCGTGTGCGACGGATTCGATCGGCTTTCTGGAAAAAAAATGAACGTATTTGAAAATGTGGGCGGAGTCGCAGAAGTTTTAAGGCTTAGGAGTCTTGAAATGGCTCAGAAAGGTTTAAGACAAAACATGATTCGAGAACCGGAAAAAGAAGAGATTCGGTCGGTTTTTTGGAAAAATTTGGGCCGAGTTTCAAGTTTCTAGGGCTTCAAAATCGCGAAACGAAAAGTGGGCGGAGTCGAATGAAAAAAGCTTGAAATTTTGAAAATTCAGCTAAAAATTGGCTGATTCGATTGGATCTCTGGAATGGGATATCTAGAAATGTGGGGGCGGAGTCAGCGGCTCGAAAGGGCTGAATGAATTGTGGGCGGAGCCGAGGCAAAAGCGACTCGAAAATGAAAAAACTGAGCTGCAGAACTAGCTAAAAACGTTGGAAATGCCTCTGGTGGCGTAGAAAACTAATTTGGAGAATTTTAGGCCACTAGACAGCAATTATAAAAATTTGGGTGGAGTCGGAATGATTTCTGGGGCTTTGAAGCTCCGAATACCTTTCAAAACGAGCTGAATGGAATGTGGGCGGAGCCAGAGACATCTATTTCAGTTCTGAGTTTAATGTGGAGCTAAAATAGCTTGAAAATGTCCCAAATGGCCTAACTTTTCTATTGGAGAAAACTCGACCACCCGAGATTCTTTCTCTCGACCTTTTTTCAATATTTTTCTTGCGATTTTCAGCAGAAATTTTTTCAATTTTCATCGACTCACCCTGACTTGCTCTTTGGAGCCGGCTCCGGTGATGGTCTTGTTTTTCAAATCCTCATTTTTGACTCGATTAAACTGACGGGAGAGCATTGAGGTGGTGGTGTCGAAGTAGACGCGTGGATCGAAGTTTTTGGCTGGAAAATTTTGAGATTTTTGGGATGGATTTTTGAATTTCGAGCCATTTTTTTTTTGGGTTTGGAGAAAGTTAGCTGTTCCAAGTGAAAATTTCATTTTGAAGCGACATTTCCAAAGCTTGGATTCGAAAGTTCTCATTTTTCTTCATTTTTGAGCCATTTTTTCGAATTTCGACTCAAAAATTTAAAAATTTCCACCCATACCTTCCGAATCGGTGTCCACAAAGACGGTATGCGTGTTCTTCTTCCCACTCAACGTCGGATCCGCAAAGTGCAGCTCTCCCTTCATCTCGTCGATTTTCCGCTTCTCCTCGGCCAACTTGTACTTGACATACTCCAAATCTTTCAGACTTCCCAACTTTTTCTGGATCTGAGTCTCGGCCTCCTCCGCCGCGTTCTTCTTGTCGAAGTGACGACCGTCGTCCTGGAAAATTGGATTTTTTGAGACTTTTTGCCCCTCAAAATCTCCAAGATTCAAAAACCAACCCATGTCTCACTGTTGACCATATGATGATGATACTCGTCGTGATTCTTGTCCATCGCCGACTTCTTCAACTTTTTAATCGTATCCCTCTTCTTTTGATAGTCCTCGGCTCTCAATTTGTAGTCCTTTTTCTTCTCGAGCTCTCCATATTTCCGACGGGCTTCCGGTTGAGAGCGCTCGCGATGCTGCCGCTGCCCGGACAGCTTCTTGCTGATCGACACCAAGGAGGACATGGCTTTTTGTCTGGAAAAATTTCGATAAATTTTTTTCGTCCGATTTTGACAATATAGACATTATACACAAAAAAAACCAAAATTGCCTGAGAATTTTGAGCCGGAAAACACGAAAAATCGGATTTTTTCGCCTTGAAAACTCAAAAAATCGGATTTTTTGAATTTCGTTTAAAAATCAATTTTTGAGCCATGAAATAATGCAAAACTTATCATTTTTCGACGGAAAAATTGCGTAGATTTCAATTTTTGACATGAAAGTTCGAAAAAATTAGAGTTTCAACAAGAAAAACAAGGAAAACTGCGAAGAAATTGGCGAAATTCACCAAAATTTTCAACTAATCCAATGGAGCGCATTTGCAGAGTCGCGAAAATTTCCATCAATTTTTCGCATTTTCCACCCATTTCTCTCCAAGTTTTCGGTAAAAATCAGCGATTTTCTTTGAAAAAGAAAAATCGTCAAAAGAATTTCATTCATCTCGTGCAATATCAAATACCTAGATAACAGAAACGGCAAAAATTCTATAAAATCAGTGAAAACCGACGAAAAAAGAACAAAAAGAGTCACTGGGTGAAAGGGAGGAGAATGAACCCGGAACGGCGGGAATTCGAAATTTCCAGGAAGGAGAACAGCAAAAATTGAATAAATGTGAGAGGGAGAAAATTGACTAGGCAAAAAACGAGCTAAAATTTGAACACTCAATTTTTCTGAAACAAGTATTTGAAGTACTCGTAGAAGCTGATCATGATTGCACACGCCGGTGAGACCTTCACAAGACGGGGGAGGAGTCCTGAAAAGAAAATATCAAAATTAAGCTCCGCCCATGAATCCGAACTCACCGGCCGAAAAAGAGCCGATGCCTCTCGTCTGATACATATCCCGAATCACCGCGCCTATCGACTTGTTCATATCGTCCACAGTGCCTCCGATTCGAATCTGACAATTCGTCTTGATGACGTCGAACGGATGTGTGAACACAGAAGCGACGACTCCCGATGCGGCGCCGCTGACAAACGAGACGACGAACGGCGAGTGATCGGGGCCTTGATGACGCGTCAGCCGGGTCTTGAACCAGTCGTAGCCGGCCCAGTAGATGCCGGAGAACGGGATGTCGCGGAGCATGGTGGGTGTCCAGCCGAGGTAGAACGCCGAGATTCCTTTCGTCGCCCAGGAGGATTTGATCAGGTGGCCGAGTTCTGCCAAATTTTTGAGTCATGAGGGGGCGGAGCTTCAGCTATCTCGAGACCCGAAAATGCTACGAATATAGTGTCAAGAGGACAAAATGTAGCTCTCAACGAGATCTATCGCTTGAAGCAAAGAGCAGTGGAAAATATGGACGATGAGCTGATATATGGGGGTTCTCCACTCCAATCGATAGATCTCATTTTCAGCTCCATTTTGTCTCTTGACAACTTTCGGGAGATAAGCGAAAAAGTGGGCGTAGTTTCAGTTCGGCCTCTTTCTCACCGTGATAAGTCAAGTGCTGACTCTGCATCTTCGTTCTGACCATCTCGATGGGACTGACCAGTGTCACCGACGCGGTTCTGGCGGCGATACCCGCCACAGCAGCTGCTGTCCAGTCTGGAGGTGTCCATTTGTCGGGGGAGAACGCACGGCGACAGCACATTCTGGAAATGTAGGTGATCGTGGCCTAGGATTCGACACCTCGGTCATCACGAAAGCATTCGATTTCATTAAAGGAATCGTGTTGAGACTTTGGGTATTATTGAGTTTGAAGGCAGTGAAAGGTAGATTTTTTCTTCGATTTTCGATTCAATTTTGGTTGATTTTGATGAAAATTTTTGTAGCCTTTTTTGTCGATTTTTCAATCGAAGTTTCGGTCGAAAGATTGGTTCATAAATGGTCGAATTTTCGATCGATTTTCAGTCAAAATGTTAGTTGAAATCAGACCGAAATTTCGGTTGAAATTTCTTCAATTTTTCGGTCGAGTTTTTGGTTGATATTTTGTCGATTTCTAGTGAGTTTTTGGCTCAAATTATGGTCAATTTTCTGATCGAAATTTCAGTTAAAACCTGATTGTTTTTTGGTGGATTTTTAGCCAAAATGATGATTGGTTTCTGGTCGAAAAATTGGTTGGGAATTTGAACGAAATTTCTATCGTTTTTTTGTCAGAATTTCGGTAGGTTTCCTTGACCAAAACTTTGGTAAATGTTTAGTGGATTTCGGATCCTAGAAAAGCTCTTTTCTCATGCCTCATTTTGTAGAATTTTTGCTTTCTTTGGTCTCGACACGATTACAGTTTCGTTTCGAGCAGAACTCCTAATCAGATGGCTGAGATAATGAATCCTAGGCCATGATAGTCGAAAAACTAGCTCACTTCTTCTTCAACCAAACCGACAGATTGTCGTATGTCGTGAAATAGAAGACGGTCGCCGGCAGTGCCATGACCATCGTCGGAGCCAGCCCACTCCACAGGGATCGTACTCCCTCGTGTCTGGCGATCTTCACGAACGCGTCGGCCATTCCTCGGAAGTTTCCCGGCCTTTGGTACCACTCGCAGGGCTTTCTCACTTCGCACGCTTCGCATACAACGTCCATAAGACCGTTGTGGTAGTAGAAGCACTCGCCTTTGGGGAACGGGCGTGACTGTTGCTGGAGACGGATTTTGACGACGTCCAGCGGAGTCACTGGAAGATGAGAACGTTCGTGGTCTGTGGATACGGATGTCCATGGGGTACTGGGATCGGAATCCTTCAGAATCTCCTCAGCATCTTTTAGAATCTTCCTGAATCCTCCTGAATCATCCGAAACTCTTCAGAATTTTTCAGAACCCTCCAGAGTCCTCCAGAACTCATCGGAATTCACCACGATCTTCCGGAGCCCTCCAAAATGTTCCAAACTCACTGAAAAGCGACGTGACGATGGCTCCAGACGAGCTGGCCGTGATTTGTTGCATCACGCCGACTGAGAGCTGCTTCTGACAACACTCCACTTTTTTTGCGGCTGAAAATTGGTAGAAAATTTGAAACTTGAAATTTTTTTTCTCATTTCAAATGCAATTTCCAATTTCAGTGATCATTTCTTTCGAAAAAAAAACTTATTCCAAAAAGTTACCACATTTTTGCTCTCCCCGCGAGCACATCGCCACTCCGTCATTCTCACAAGGCGACGGCATTTTTGCTCTGAAACTTTTTCGGCTTTTCGAAAATTTCAAGCCAACACAAAATGGGAAAGAATCAATAATCAGGTTTCATTAACCCCAAAAATTTGAAATCTATCAAGAAACGAAAAATGATAAAGAAGGGTCAAAAACAATGCGATTTTCATTGAAGCGGGAGAGACAGGAAGAGCAATTTGTGAAAGCTATATATATAGCGCTATACATTTTTTGGGGTAAACCGAAAAAACATTTGAAGGAAAAAATATATTAAAAACAACAACGAAACATACGATATGAGAGAAGGAGATGGGTAACAAAACAGAAAAAAAAATTGATCACTCCGGTACGACGGCCTTGTAGACAATGGTGAGTCCGACGTCGTGCTTCTGGCCATCAGAAGACGTGACGGTGATCTTCTGGTCGGATTCCAGATGGAAGATGTCGTCGGCGGAGAGTTGAATGTTTTCGTCGAACGGAGAGTTGCAGGAAATCACCTGACGGTCTCCCCAGACGGCGTCCTTGTATCTCCAAAGGGTTACCTCGAATTTGGCTGAAAAATATGGATTTTGAAGAGTGGAATTGGAGCTGAACATGGGGGCATTCATGTGCTCCAGAATCTCCCAAAACTCCTTACGTTTGATAGCCTTGCTGATGCGTCGCAACTTTCTGACAACCATCGCGACGGTGTCGCCGTCGACGATCGGCACAACGACGTCGAACATTCCGTTGCAGATTTGCACGTTGCGCGCGACGAGGCTCACGGATGGCTGAAAAAGAAAATATACTCTCAGAAGCTCGGACGATTCTTATTCTTTCTAGAATCTCTAAGACAATCATGGATTCTATAGGATCTTCTCTGATGCTCCAGGATCCACCAGACACCCTCTAGAACGCCCCAAAAACGCACCCTATTCGGCGCAAAGTTCATCATCGGCACCAACGGCACGGTCGTCTCCACAACATTCGCGTCCACACCCTCCTCATCCGTATGCCGAATCGACACCCGATCCAAGTCCAACGCGTTCAGAATAAAGTCCAAATTCTCGTTGAGAATCGCCGTCTGATCGATGGGACTAGTGGAGACCAGCGCTTGGGCTCCCTTCTGCTCGAACCGCTCCTTGATCATCTGCACGAACGGCATCGCCTTCTTCGCGAACTTCTTCAACGACTCCTCTTTTCCAATCAACTGACTGATGACCTTGTTATCCGGCAGAGCTCCGTTGTTAGCCTTCGACTGCTTCTCAAGAATATCCAAAATCGTCTTCTGCCACGGTGGATACTGCTTGGCGACGTAGATCACCGCCTCCGTCGGGATCTCCATAACGACATCCTTCGCCTGCTTCTTCTTTGGCGTCATGTAGGCCTTCAGACGAGCACGGAACTCTCCCATACTCTCCGAAATGAACCGCGATCCCAGTGCCAATTTCTCATCCACCTCATCCGTCACCGACCATGGAGCATCCACAATAAGCCCATCCTTCTTGAGCAACTGCCAAATGTACTCAGCGATGTGTGGACAGATAGGGGACAAAATGACCATTTGGGTTTCGATGAAACGGAACACGAGCTGCTCGCTCATCGGCTCGTCGATACCCGCGCAGAGCTCTCTGTATGTGTCACGGATGGCCTGGTACTCGAAGAAGCCGGTTTTGAGGGCCTCCTTGAAGTTGGTCGCCTCGTAGTTGACCTCGGTGGCTCGGATGAGGGCGTTCATCTCGTTGGCGAAGACGCGATCGGCGAAACGATTGGAGGTCTTTCGGAGAAGTCCGGCGTCGCGATGTTCGATCATTTCCTGGAAGAAAAAATAGTTGAGATTTGATAAGAATCTTGATTCTTCAGGAACTTTTGGTATCGTTAGAAATCCTTTATAGTTCTCAAGAATCCCTTATTATCGTTCTTCATCATCTAGGATCCCTCATGAGTGCTCAGAATGTTATCGGATCTTGTGGAATTCTCCAGAATCCTCTGGGAACCATAAACCAATTCAGAATCATTCATAATCCGCCAGGATAATCAAGGATGGTCCAGGACCTTCCAGAATCCTCTAGAATCCTCCAGACTCCTTTAGGATGGTCTGGAATTGCTTATGATCCTTGGAAATCCTCCAAGATTCTTCAGGATCCTAGAGGATCCTCTATGATCTTACCGAACCACTTAGCATCCTTCAGGATTCCCCAAACGTCTACAGAACTCTCGCGAAACCTCACCTTAATCCACTCGATCATATTGAACAGTCTGAGAATCGCCGCATCGGCCATGGCGTACACAAAGTTGGCATCCTCTAGTCCGTCTCCAGCGTCCGCCAAACTCAGGCGCATTCCGTCGGCACTGAACTTCTCGATGGCCTCCTCGAGTGTCATGAAGTTTCCAGTCGATTTGGACATCTTCTCATTGTTCAACAGCAAGTGTCCATTGGCTCGAATTCCCTTTGGCCACTTCGAAGTGTCTTCTGGCCAGATAGCAGCGTGGTTGAAGAGCAAATACGTCAAATGGTTGCCAATAAGATCCTTTCCAGATGCTCGCATATCGATCGGGTACCAGTACATAAACTCTTTGCGGAGCTGCTTCAACTTCTCCTCCTCCACCGGCATGGTCTTAGCATCGTAGACCTCGCCGAGGAACACATAGCTCCATGAGCCATCCGTCATCTGCTCGGCCTTGATGCCAGCGGGTCCGACGACGGATCCATCGAAGGCGCCCTGCTGAAGAAGGTGGGCGACAGTGTAGTAGGCGTTGTAGATCGTCGAGTCGGAGAGGGATTCGATGAGGTATTGGGTGTCCCAGGGGAGCTTCGTGCCGAGTCCGTAGCTTCTGGAGCACGCATACTCGTGGAGCCAGTCGACGGTTGTCTCGAGGCCACGGCGGGTCTGAAAATAGATATAGAATTTGCTCTAAGCACCCGAAGGTCTCACCTCATCATTGAAAGTTCTCAATGGCTCCAGAACCTTCTTCGCTGCGGCCTTCCACTCCTGCTCTCCATAGTTCAGATACCACTGATCGCACAGAGCCACCACACACTCGTCTCCAGATCTGCTCATCACCTTCTTCTCGGGCTCCACGTATTTCGTGGCGAGACCCTCGGCAATCAGATCGTCCTGAATCACCTTCTTCACATCGGCAGTCTTCTTTCCGGCGTACTTTCCGACCAGCATGACGCCATCGTAGAATCCCTTCAGGTAGACCTCCTTCTTGGCCTCCTCCAACTTGTCTTTCTCGTTTTGCGACTCGATTTTGAGCCGGGAGCACATCTCGACGGCCGCTAGATCTCCTAGACCTTCAATTTTGATGATTGGAGTGGGCTCGAAAGGAAGAACCATCTCGTCTGTCAACCCGTACTTCTCTCTCAACGGCTTCTTCTTCTTGAGATCCGACAACGCCGCAAAATCATCTGGAGAGTCCGAAGGCACTGATGTCACCACTCCAGTTCCCTTATCATCCTTGATAGTCATCATGGGCAGTGCGTAGACCTTGGGGTACTTGGCGAGCGGGGCCGAGAGAGCCGCTCCGATAATTTTGTCTCCTGAAACCTTCTCAAGTCCTGGCACGTATCGAACCACACCGTTCTCCTTGGTGAGCCCCTGATAGGACATGATTCTGGCAGATCTGGCGGTGGCGATGAACACTTGGCTCTCGTTTTCAGTGGCGTAGAATGCCGAGTATTGAATGTCCGGGTGGAGGTAGCAATTCGTCTGTCCGTACATGGTCTCGGGTCTCAGAGTGGCGGCCACCAAGAAAATGTCCTCCTTGATATGAGCCAAAGCCTTGGGCTTCGGCTCCACGACCTTTAGCTTGACGAGAGTATACTCCTGGGGTCCAACGCCTTCTCCGCTCGCACGATCGTGGTCCATGCATGGTTGACCGTCTTTCGGCGAGTAGATTGTGTAGCGTTTGCCGAAGTCGATCTTCTTGGCGGCGCGCAGCAGGTTGAACTGCCAGCGGACGAACGAGTCAAAGTAGGGGTTGACGTCGGTGGTGATAAACGAGCGGCGCCAGTCGGCCTGGAAAATGAAGGGACCGAAGTTTCACACCTAGGCCATCATGACTGTCTCACCTTCAATCCCATCTTTTTCAAATCAGCAATACAATGTGGCGGGAAATAGTACAGCCAAAAATTCGGATCCGCAAACTGCCGAATCTCCTCATCCTCCAATCCCAACGACTTCATAATCTGCCATTGATACTTGGCGTTGCCCGTCTTCGCCACCAGTTTGCTCTTCTTTCCCTTACTCTTATCCTTGATGATCTCGTCCACCGCGGACACCTCCTCCTTCACCACCTCCTCGACGTCTTCCGGGAAGTTCGGAGGGAAGCCAAAGTCCTCCATCTCTCGTTTCAGCTTATCCGCGCAGGCTTTGATCGGCATTCCGGTGCAGTGGAAGCCGAACGGGAAGAGCACCTGCTTGCCCTGAAGACGTTGGAATCCGGCGGCGAATTCGCATTTCGACGCGGAGAACGTGTGGCCCAGATGAAGACGTCCGTTCATGTAGGGGAATGGAAAGGTGACGAGGTACTTGGGTTTGTTGCTGGAAACCATGGATTGTAGGGGAGAAATTGGATTTTTTTGGGGTTTTAGGCTTTTGATTGATGCAGAAACTCGTGGATTTTCAGAAAATCTTCAAAAACTGAAAAACTGCTCAATGAACCAATGAGGAATTTTTCGCCACTTCTAGTCGATTTTTTAAAAAGATTTCAATGCATTTTTTGAAAATTTCAAATTTCGACTACGCATAGGCTTTCTGGCGCAATTTCAACGATTTTGAGCCGAAAAAAACCTAAAAATTCGTATTTTTCAAGTTAAAACACATACTCATCTCTAGCATCAGACTCGAACGCCTTCTTGCTCTCCCACAATTCCTGAATCGACTTTTCGATTTCCTGAAGCTGAGCGACCTTCTTCCGCTCCTTATTCACCACTTTCGACATGATCTCCGGCTTTATGTCGATTTTTATTTGTTACCCTGGAAAATTGGATTTTATCAAAAATTCTGACTGGAGGCAATATTACTGGAAAACTAGCTTTACAACAAGAGAATTGAGTAAAACAGCAGCAATAATGTTTTTTTTTCGAAAAAAAAAAATTTTCCCACTTTTTGAATAACAAAATCCTAGACACAACATGATGTAATATGACTTTCCCCTAGACTCAAATAGCAATATTTCGCAATAAAAAACACTAATTGCTGACTAGATTTCAGAATAACTAGGGTAAATTTGAAAAATTACTTGAAAATTGAAGTTTTTGAATGAAAAATGAGGGAAATAGGCCAAAGAAGCACTGAAAAAATTTCGGTTTCAAGGCGATGGACGAACTTTTGCAAGGAGTTCGGCCACGGCCACGTGTCGGTTTTTTGGCTTGGAGCTGTCAATTTGAGCTCATTTTGACTGGAAAGTGACAGAAAAATGACAAAATTTGAAGGAAGAACGGTTTAGAAATTGAAAATTTTACAATTTTATACTGGGCTTTGAGAGTTAAAGCAGCAATAATCCTTCAAGGGACTGTCTAGTTGTCCTGGGTGGCTTCGAAGGTTACTCGAAGTGCCAGATGATGTATTCGGCCTGAAATTCAACGATAATTTCTAGAATCTTGTTCAGGATTCCCTTCAAGCCGTTCAAATCTCAAATCTCCAATCGATCTTTGATATTGTAAACCGCAAAATCGCTTTCCCATCATCACAAGTGTGATTCACTGCGCCCACGCATATTCACGGCACCCTCCGCGACTTATGCGCCAAGTTCATTGCTGACGCGCGGCGCGTGCTCTACGTCTCTCCGATTCGCGTTCTCTCTCGCTTTTTGGCTTTTTGGCACGGGTTCAAACTTTCGCCGGATCTCAAAATCAAGGGAAAATCAAAGCAGGGAAGAGAGGAATCAACTTTTCGGAATATTTTCGAGTGAAAAAAGTCCAAATTGCAGTTAATTTTTGAATTTCGTATTGTTCTGAGAAAAATTCTGTATTTGGAAAATTCAGTTTTTTTTCGAATTTTTAAGTCAAAAGACAGAATGTTAATGACTTTTAACGGAGAGCAATCGAAAAACTCGAAAAGTTGCAGGAAATGCATAAAAATCATCCAGTGTACCATCTGAGCGTTGTTGCTCTGCCAAAGTAGAGACTCTGACTAGTCTAACGAAAAGTTTCACCATGATTTCTCATATTTTGACTATTCAAAATAACATTCTGATCAAAATCCGATTCAAAAAATCATTTTCAGAATCCAGAATCAACGTCGAATTTTCAGAATCCAGGATTCACGAATTTGATGTTTTCGTACTCTTTTTCTAACTTCTGAATGTGCATTTGAGTTTGAAACACATCCAATTAGACAAAACTGCTGAAATATTGGAAATATAATCTCTGCTGTAACGATTTTAGTCGATTTGCAGGCTCAGAAAAACTTCAATCGCTGATAACTTTTCGATGAACGAACCGATTTTGACGGTTTTATACTTTTTGAGTAGAGAATTCTGCAACTTAAACTTCCCATGTTGCGAAATTTGTAAAAAAGCACCAGAACATCGTTTATTTTCCGTTTTAAGTTCGACCTCAGTTGAAAAACGAGCGCGCAGCAAATGCGCCTTCAAACGTTGCTGGCGCACTTTTGGTGGCGGGGGCGTAAACAAATCTTGGCGCAATCGGTGCGGAGGGTGCCGTGTATATTCCCAAGTCACATGAATATTTTATTGATCGTCGGTTTAGCATAAAAGCAGCACCGGCGTCTGTTTGATTTGTTCTTTTCTCTTTTCCTATACTTTCCTGTTTGTTCTACCTCTCCTCTGAATAAATACATGGTTTATTTATCCAATTTGGAGGGTTCAAAACTGTTGAATGCTCTCCTGAGATCTTCTTCCTTCTCCTTCCTTCCTCCTTCCTTACGTTGGTTAGTATAACCTTATATCTTTCAGTATGACCATATTCAAGAAGACCGACTGAATGGACGTCGAAAAAAGAACTTTCCATGACTCCTAACTGTTCAAAGGGGTCGGAAAGTTCTCTTTTATTGATTTTTCGGAATATATGTAGTGAGTTTTTTTTTTCTCAAAACTTCTAGTTTTTCTAAAGCTCCAGGAGGTTCTAGAACCTGTCTAGTGATCTATAAAAGGGGCAAAAATGATAGAAAAAAGTGATGAACAGAAATTTTGAATTCAAATAAAAGGAAAGACTCCAACTTGAAAAGCTCGAGAAGAAAAAATGGTATAATTAATCAATTTTGAGGGCTCAAAACTGTTGGATGATCTTCTGAGATCCGACAAATGGTGACCCATGTCGGCAGAGAGGCTTGGCTCACCATCAGAAGCGTCGTCACCGCGTTTTGTGTCTGCCAGAAGTGGAGTCGACGCACGCATCGGAGTTTCGATGGCAAGATAAATCTGAGAGCCGGAATCACAGCATGCTACGATCGTGAGTTGAAAGCTGAACACTTGTCAGTCGTAACATCACTTCATTTTCAGTCAATCACACACTCTTCACACGTCCGGGATACCCGCTTGTCCGTCTATTCTGGGAGCCGATACAAAATTATCCTTCTTTCCTCTGAATAAATGGTTTTAATTATCCAAGTTTGAGTGTTCAAAACTGTTGGCAAGAACCCAAAAACTTCAAATTTTTTTCAGAGTAGCTGTTGAGTTGCTCTACGTATAGCAATCAAAAAAAAAACATTGTGTCTGGGGAAAATGACAGACGAACACATTTATTTGGACAAAAACCTTGATAAAAAATTGAAAACTGTATATTAAGACTGGACCATTCTAGCTTTCATGACCCACTCGCACGTCATATCATAATATTTTCTTCTTGGTCTTTTGAAAGGTTCGTAGAAGACTTCAACCTTCGTAGAATCGTCTCTACGGATCGTCACACATCTGAAAAGGAGAAATGAGGATCATGATGATCGCGGAGTCTCGAAAGGGAACACCAATCTTTCTGAACCTATGAAACAAAACCGTACCTTTCAATCCTCTCGGTCCTCTCCTTTTGGGTCTGCACCAATTCGAGTACATCTCTTGCCGTTTCCTCGTCTCCTATTCCCATCCACCATGATGCTCCAACTCGTCTATCCCCAGTCAGCCAGGTTTGAATTAGTTGAAAGTAATCCTCTGGCAAGAAATGTTCCCCCCGCTGAAGCGTACGGAAGTAATCATTCGACAAAAACTCCTTTGGCAGAAAGAACATTTCGAAATTTGACAGCTCTCTGATGACTCGTGAAATTTGTTCGATTAGTCGCCACGCTGCTCCCACAATGACAATCCTTTTGGCGTTTCGGGCAGCCTGGCTTTCAACAATATTCTCTCCCCAATAGTGCATCCACAAACAATCCAAGTTATCCGAGTTTTCCACGAGCGAAGGAAAGTTTCTTTGAGCCACTGAACTAGTTGAAACATGTACTTTGTGTGCAAAAAATCGAACTCTCATAGGAAGACGACATATTCCGTAGAAACCATAAAAGTCAAGGTGTTCAACTTGAATCGGCATAGTTCTACTGCCGAAGAAAACATCGTTAAGATGTTTGACTGCTTCGTACAACTTCTTCGTGTATTCGAATCGTTGAATCTGTTTTCTCTCTTCCTTCGTTATAGTCAGCTGGATGTAGCAGGTGAATGGTGGCTTCGTATTTTTTCTTCGGCAGTCGAATGGGAGTAACTCAACTCTGGCGTTATCGATCTCAGATCGCAGAGATTTATGATAAAATTGAAGACGATGTCTGACAAAGTTCTCTTCTCTATTCAATTCATCATTGGGGAGAGGTTTGAGATTTTTGATATAATCTTCCACCGTTTTTCCCTGGGATTGTAATTCAGTGAGTCTTTCCAGAGCCTTTTCGAGAATTCTCAGTTCTTCTCTATATCTCATCTCATATTCTTCCGTATCAAATCGATAATCATGCCAATTTTCCCC
Organism: Caenorhabditis sp. 40 LS-2015; assembly: GCA_900536305.3. Classification (NCBI taxonomy): domain Eukaryota; kingdom Metazoa; phylum Nematoda; class Chromadorea; order Rhabditida; family Rhabditidae; genus Caenorhabditis; species Caenorhabditis tribulationis. The sequence continues at coordinate 92,390 of LR543808.1, forward strand.
TGGGAATGCAATGTCTCCAGGTAATAACACGTTTCTGCAGGAGACCCGAAATCCAAACTCATCGTAATCATATTTTCCAAGTTCAGAACTATTCTCCGATACTACACGCCGAGGTGTTTTCCCTTCGGGATAGTGACGAACAACCCGGAGATCATATAAAGTGTCGTTCACTTTTGTTTTGTCATCGCGCAAGTCGAGATAATTCATCTTGAGGGGAACCACCTTTTCAACGCTTCGAATCGAAGGCATGCGTCGGCTGATTTGAAGTCTAAAAGTGAGAATGGAAAGAATTGATTTCAAGCAACAAAATATACCTGGTGTTCGCATCCATGTGCTGAAGAACTGTTTTGAGACTTTGGTATTGCAATGCAGGCTCCACCATGACTGTTTTCTGGAAATAGAGAGAAATAAGATTCAGAACATGGCCAAAAATGGCAGAAGAACAATTGGACCAAATAATCGAGAGAGCAGAAACGAAGAAGACACAATAAGTGACCGAACCAAGACAGTGGACCACATCGCCCCATAGGGCATCTCGATACGATGGTCCGATCCACTTTTTGATAACTGTTACAGAAACCGAGATAAGTTTGGTGAAAGTGACGGTACCGGGTGCCGTTATATACTACAGTAAATACGGTAATAAGAGATTCTCCTCCAAATGTTTATTCCTATGTATTTTTCTCAATGTATACTTTGGATCCCATTGTCACCTACAACCGTCATTGTAGCACTGTTCAAAAGTGACAAGTGATTCCAAGACACAGGATTATCCACCTTCCCTCAGTGCAACTGCCAAACAGTCCACGGCCATTTCGCAATCGGACAATCGCGATGACCCATCGTATCGAGATGTCCTATGGGACATTGTTGTCCACTGTCTTGGTTCTGTCACTTATTGTGTCTTCTTCGTTTCTGCTCTCTCGATTATTTGGTACAATCGTTCTTCAGCCATTTTTGACCATGTTCCAAACCTTATTTCTCTCTATTTCCAGAAAACGGTCATGATGGAGCCTGCATTGCAATATCAAAGTCTCAAAACAGTTCTTCAGCACATGGATGCGAACATCAGGTATATTTTGTTCCTTGAAATCAATTCTTTCCATTCTCACTTTTAGATTTCAAATCAGCCTCCGCATGCCTTCGATTCGAAGCGTTGAAAGGGTGGTCCCCCTCAAGATGAATTATCTTGACTTGCGCGAGAACGAAACAAAAGTGAACGACGTTTTATATGATCTCAGGGTTGTTCGTCACTATCCGGAATGGAATACACCTCGGCGTCTAGTATCGGAAAATAGTTCTGAACTTGAAAAATATGATTGCGATGAGTTTGGTTTTCCGGTCCTCTGCAGAAACGTGTTATTACCTGGAGACATTGCGTTCCCAGGGGAAAATTGGCATGATTATCGATTTGATACGGAAGAATGTGAGATGAAATATAGAGAAGAACTGAGAATCCTCGAAAAGGCTCTGGAAAGACTCACTGAGTTACAATCCCAGGGAAAAACGGTGGAAGACTATATCAAAAATCTCAAACCTCTCCCCAATGATGAATTGAATAGAGAAGAGAACTTCGTCAGACATCGTCTTCAATTTTATCATAAATCTCTGCGATCTGAGATCGATAACGCCAGAGTTGAGTTACTCCCATTCGACTGTCGGAGGAATAACACGAAGTCTCCGTTCACCTGTTACATCGAATTGATAATCACGAAGGGAAAGAGGAAACAGGTTGTCCGATTCGAATATAATAAGAAATTGTTCGAAGCTGTCAAACATCTCAACGATGTTTTCTTCGGCAGTAGAACTATGCCGATTCGAATTGAACATTTTGCCTTTTTTGGTTTCTACGACCAAATATGTCGTCTTCCCATGGGAGTTCGATTTTATGCACACAAAGTACATGTTTCTAATAGTTCAGTGGCTCACGGAAACTTTCCTTCGCTCGTGGAAAACTCGGATAACTTGGATTGTCTGTGGATGCACTATTGGGGAGATGATATTGTTGAAAGCCAGGCTGCCCGAAACGCCAAAAGGATTGTCATTGTGGGAGCAGCGTGGCGACTAATCGAACAATTTTCACTAGTCATCAGAGAGCTGTCCAATCTCGAAATGTTCTTTCTGCCAAAGGAGTTCTTGTTGCATGACGACTTCACGATTCAGTCGGGGGAACATTTCTTGCCAGAGGATCATTTTCAACTAATTCAAGCCTGGCTGACTGGGGATAGACGAGTTGGAGCATCATGGTGGATGGGGATAGGAGACGAGGAAATGGCTAGAGAAATTCTCGAATTGGTGCAGACCCGAACGGAGAGGACCGAAAGGATTGAAAGGTACGGTTTTGTTTCATAGGTTCAGAAAGATTGGTGTTCCCTTTCGAGACTCCTCGATCAGCATATTTCTCATTTTTCTTTTTCAGGTGTGTGACTATCTGTAGAGACGACTCTACAAAGGTTGAAGTCTTCTACGAACCTTTCAAAAGACCAAGACGAAAATATTTTGATATGACGTGCGAATGGATCATGAAAGTCAGACTTGTCCATTGAGTCCAGCGCCTCTTCAGCTGCCGTTTAGCCGCTTTTGGGACTTTGCGCCTTGATAACTAAATGAATTCACGGGTTTATTATTATTATTTACGTTGATCACTCTGGGAAATTTCCTTCCCAAAATTGGGAAACTTGATCACTCTACGTTCACTTTTTTGAGCTGTTCTTGACCTATCTCTTTTAAAGGAGCGATTTTCGTGACGTGGTGCCAGAACATTTTCTTCTTAAGTTTTTGTGCTGCATCTTTTCATATAAAAATCTCGCCAAAATAATCTAATTTTTTAATAGCACACTCGCCCTTTAATAAGCAGTTTTCTATTGTATTTTATTAAGCTTTTTATCCAAATAAATATATTTTACAAATTTCGAGGACAAATGAAATTGTGTTATGTCCGTGTATTAGGTAGTTGTGTTTTAGACGGTGTTATATTACGTTGGAAAGAAAGTTTCTGGCCATTTTTGAAAATTAATTTTCTCTAACTAAAAATAAGTTGCTATTTCCACATGATGTACAAACTACTTCTCTATTGTCCTTTGTTTTGTAAGCAGGTGTTTGACCCCCACCTTCTAAAACTCTTGCTGTTACGAGTCAGAGTATGTAGTCACCCATTTTTTAACTTCAGCGTGAGTTTTGAAGTCGCGTCATTCAAGAAATTGACTTATGCCGCTGAAGTGGTGATAATCCAAAAGATCAATGCCAGAACTATATTTTGGTTGACTGAAAATTCTCCATTCCCATTCTGCGAAAAAATACTAGCTTGTTTTCGCACCTTACAGTTTAGCACTTTTGGGAAGATAGGGGGATTCTGTGCGTATTGAGGTGCGGGTTGAAGTACGGACTTGATTTTTTGTAAATGAGTAGAGTAGTAGTCAGTGTTTATTATGTTACCTACAAAAAATTGATCCTAGAGATGCCTTCCCTGTACTGATCACCACACCGAGAGCGTAGTGTAACCCATGTTTGACCACGTTTCCTAACTGCTAATCAGCACTTATTCATCTGGCTCTTTTTTGGTGGTTTTCATATAAGGCCTACTTTCAATTTAGCGCTATGAGATTACCAGCCAATTCGAAAAATGGGTGTGGAATGAGGAGTTACAGTTGCATGTCCACCAAGGGTTCAAGGGAAAAGTGCGCCATTATACGAATGATTAGTTTTCGATTTATTGAACATTGTGAGTGACTTGTAATATGATTACTACCTAGGTCTGGTTGTCTACAATTCACAGGTAGTTTGGATGGGATTCGTCTCTGCCTGTTTCCGCAACAGGACCAAGTCGCGTCGAACTGTCATACAGAGGCTCCCACTTCAATAATTGAAAACTCATACTTTTCCTAAACATGAAACCAAATGATGGTGTTCGTACTAAAGAGCGAAACATTCTTCAAATTAATTATCTACGTTGTTCAACCTCGATGGTCTTGGGGGCAGATAGGAACGAAAATAAAAAATACTTCCAAAGGTGTTACCGGTGAGAGACAAAGTTTGGCACGACGCTTATCGTAGAGAGGGAGTCTGAGAGAATGAAACCAATAGACTATGCACCAGATGTCTTCTGTAGTCAAAAATGTATCCGATTTGTTTCATATCTCATTCTCTGGCGTTTGCGAGAAAAACGAAATTATGGCCAGAAACTTTCTTTCCAACGTAATAGTAGCTGTCACCATTATTTAGATTAGAGAGAACCGCTAGCACTGTTCAAAAGTGACAAGTGATTCCAAGGCATACAAGATAATCCACCTCCCCTCAGTGCAATTTTCGAATCGTTCAATGTTGTGTTGCCTGGAAACATCACGTTGCGAGACAAAGATTGGCTGGAACGACGATTTGATTCACTAGGGAAGGTTGTGAACAGGGATATACCACTTCAGTACGTGATGGGTACCATTGGAAAGAGCAGGTTTTGAAACGTCTGTTGGCTTTTTCAGAAACTGCTGTCGACTGCCAGAAGTCGAGTTATGACCTTCTGAAGTTTGGTATTTTGCACGCGCAACAGATTGGCTAGGCTGCAAAAGACAACTTCAGAAGGTCATAACTCAAGTTCTAGAAGTCGACAGCAGTTTTCGAAAACGCCATGAGACGTTTTAAAACATGTTCTTTCCAATGGTACCCATCACATACTGAAGTGGTACATATATCCCTGTTCACAACCTTCCCTAGTCAGAAGAAGAGGAGGCAAGGGACAGAGCCCGGCTGAGAGTTTATGAAAAAAGGTACTGGAGAGGCTGAATGACTTGCGGTCGCAGGGAGTGACTGTGGAAGATTATCTCCAAACACTCGAACCTCTTCCCAATGATGATCTGTTTCAAAAGAAGAGACGTATCCTAGTCCTCTTCAAAAGTGTTTCCACGGTTGTCGTTTTTCTGTCATTCCCAAAGGCGCCTTTCCCAGTCATTTCTCGTTTTCCATAGTCACCTAAAACCGCCATCTGTCAGAGTAGTTATCACCATTACGTAGATTAGCACTACTTGGCAGTTATCGTGCTCAGGGACTATCCACCTTCCCACTGTTCAACTGCCAAACAGACACTACGTATCTGGCTACAGGGCAATCGCGATAAGACTCAAATTGAACCTTTGGTTGACCAATGTTGTCCACTCTCCTCGACTACTCATTTCGTCTTTTTTTTCCACCGATTTATTCATCCAATTTCCACCGCTACTGTTAATCGTTAATCACTGGTCAGTCTGTTTCATCGAGTCTACCCAGTTGTTTTTATCTTGTCATCCGTTTTTCTATCGATTGAACACATTTTCCCAGTCTTTTTTCTCATTCTTTCCGATAATGTTTCAAACTGGGTTTTCTTCTAATCCTTGTATTTTCCAGAAAACTGTCATGCTGGGACCTCAACTGCAATACCAAAGTCTTAAAACCGTTCTGCTGCACACGGATGCCAACACTAGGTAAACATTTATTGAGTGAAATTCAAGACTTTCCATCCACAACTTTCAGATTCCGAATCAGTGTTCACATGCCCTCGATTCGAAGTGTTGAAAAGATGATCCCGCTTAAAATAAAATTTTTCATGTTCAACGATCACTCCACGAGCATCAATGACACTTCTTATCAACTTGGCATTTTCCGATACTACCCCGATGGGAGTGTTCCTCGGAAAACAAAAAAGGAAAATGTTTCGGGCGGTGTCCCACAGGATATCGATGAATTTGGGTTTCAACGTTTAAGCAACAACGTTTCACTACCTGGAGACATTTCGTTCCGTCAGGAAAATTGGATTGAACGAAGAAACGACACGGAAGCAGAAGAGAGAAGGCATCGATCCAATCTTAGAGATCATGAAGCGGCCCTGGAAAAATTGAATGAGTTGAAATCGAAAGGAATCACCGTGAACGATTATCTCCAAACACCAGTGTGTCCTGGAGAAGAGGAAATGATCAGAACCTTGCTTCAACGTTTTTCGGATGATCTGCCATCCCAAACCGAAGATTGTAAACTCGAACTGTTACCGTTTGACTGCCGAAGAGACAACACAAAACCTCCGTTCACCTGCTACATTCAACTGACGATCATGAATGGGGAGAACAAGCAAATTCATCAGTTCGAGTATAATAAGAAGTTGTTCGAGGCCGTCAAGCATTTGAACGAAGTGATTTTTGGCAGTAGAACTACGCCGATTCAAGTTCAACAGCTTCTTTCGGATTCGTTCTCATATTCTGATGGAATCTGTCGTCTCCCGGTTGGTTTCCGGTTGCAAGTAGAGCAGGTGCATGTAATGGGTGACACGGCGGCGCACAAAAGTTTCCCATTACTTGTGGAAAACTCGGATTCTTTGGGCAGCGTGTGGATGCATTACTTCTCGGATCCGAGACAATTTCAAAACCAAGTTGTCCGAAATGCAAGGAGAGTCGACATTACTTATTCACCTGAGTATGGACTGGAAAGCGTTACCCAAGTGATCAGAACCCTGCCAAATCTTAAAATCTCTATTTGGCCAACAAAGTTGCTTTCGCCAGAAGATAGCTTTTCGATGATTCAAGCTTGGCTGAGTAGAGACAGACCAGTTGGAGCTTCTTTTCGGATGCTAGTTAGTGACGAAGAGACGGCCAGAGACGTCCCGAAGTTGGTTTCTACGAGGCTCGAGAGGACCGAGACTACTGAACGGTATGTTTTTCACTTGAGTAAACCCCTGCCCCAAATTTTCAATTTTTTTCTCGCCTTTGACGAATTTTTAAAGTTTCTCGACAACAAAAGATTGTTTGCCTCAGAGAATTGATTGCCGCAAATCTCATTTCTTAATTTTCAGGTGCGTGACGATTTGGAGAAGCAACGCCACCAAAGTGGAAGTATCCTATGTCCGCTGGTTTATGGAGGCTCAAATCGTCAATGTTTAACTGAGTTTTTTGATTTGTTTTCTCTTCTCAAGTTTTCTCTTGAAATAAACTGTTTTCATTTTCTCATCCCAACGCGCCCAAGTTTTAAATGATCTAGCCGTCATTTAGACATGAACGATATACCATCCAACTAACAGGATTCACCGTTAAGTGCTGAAGATCAACTCCCGAGATGACTGTTCAAGACACCGTCGACCTCTTCAGGGTGAGATACAGAACTATCCTTCTCTCTCCTCTGAATAACTGGTTTTAATTATGCAAGTTAAAGTTTTCAAATCTGTTGGATGCTCTGCTGAGATCCGACAGCCGTGACGTCATCTGAATGTTTCCCAACTTCTTCTCCAGTGCCCCCCCCCCCCCCCCCCCCCAAC
>LR543808.1:99698-194572 GCA_900536305.3 Caenorhabditis sp. 40 LS-2015
CCCCCCCCCCCCCCCCCCCCTCAACCGGGGGGGAGAAAGTGTAATGGTTGGTAGATACAGTGTAACAAGTCTCCATGTATATAAACTGAAGGGATTCTGAGATTGCCTGATTCTCAGAATCTTTCGTCTTCATGTTGAATGCAGTGCTACCGTACTTTAAAGGAACATGTGCGAATTTGATTCCGATTTTTTTGAGTTTTCAGCGAATCTGGAATAATTTCTTTAATGAAGAAATTTAGCTGAAAATAGACAAAAAATGAAGAAAACGACTTCAAATTCGATCATGTTCCTTTAAATTACAGTATCTTTTTTTCAAATTTCCAGTCTTTTTTTGGTTTTTTGTAGATTTTCAAGCGATTCCCAGCCTATCTTCTTGAAATTTCAATTGAAATTTTACGAAAAATTTTGATTTTTTGAAACGTAGTTTTTCGAAAACAGTTGAAAAATGCTTGAAAACCACTGAATTCAATAAAACAAAAAAAATGAATCTCAGACATGTCCCTTTAAAGTACGGTAGCTTTATTTGAATTTCCAGTCGTTTTAGGTTTTGTCGATTTTCAAGCGATTTCGTCGGATTTCTCTTACAGTCTTAGAGAAGCAGTGATATCTGGGCATCGATAGAATATTTTGGTGTGAAAATTACGCTAGAATAACCTTGAAAGTCGACAAAAAAAAAACATTTGAAATTCAAACAATTTCAAGAATCTAGATTTTCACAGCTAACCGAATTTTGGCCAATGTGGTCAATATTTCTGACAAGCAAGCTTTTTTTAGATGATCTTTGAGAATTTTCTGGAAACTTGCTCACTAGTACTTTTTGACATGCTGAAAACGATGCGAGAAAAATTATCTGCCCCAAACTCACCGGAAGCTCAAAATCAGGTCTGGAAGTTTCAGCCAAGTTTAACACGAATTAAAAAAAAAAGTTGTTTCTCGAAAGCTTTAACTTCTAAACTGTAGACATGGAAGTTTCTTGAAAAAAACTGCGCTGCCATTAAGATTTCCTCCGCCGGAGGTCATAGAGGAGGAAGGATATCGAAATTCACTGTAATTTGGCTGAAACTTTCAGACTTAATTTTGAGCTTCTGGTGAGTTTGGGGCAGATAATTTTTTTCTCATCGTTTTCAGCGTGATGAAAAGTACTAGTGAGCAACTTTCCAGAAAATTCTCAAGGATCATCTAGAAAAACCTTGCTTGTGAGTGTTAGAAGCTTCTAGAATCTTCTACAATCCTCTAGAATCCTCCCACCTGACCATTCATGAATGTTACACTCTATATACTGACCAGTCCTTCTTCTACACTTTTCAAGGTTCCCCCCGATTGATGACCAACCTCTTCATCATCACCTTCTTCTTCTTCTTCCAAAAATCCAGTTCCAATTTTCCGTTTTCACTTATTACGCAATTCCCCTTTTCCTTTTCCTTTCCTTTCTTCTGTTTCTTATCGCTTATACGCAACAATATTACAACTTATATGTAGAGATATCTAATTTTTTTAGCCCTCCAGATCTCCAGATGACAGAAAAACGAAAAGAAGAGGAGAACCAGATTTCAGATGATGTCCACTAGGTTCTGTTACACTATACAACCCGATTTTTGTTAGAGACAGAAAGGAGTATTTAAGGATGAGGAGGAGTGACCGATTTTAGAGATTCTGATTCTCTTTTGTGATGATTATGAGAAGGATATTTTTGGTTCTGGCAGTTTCGACGGTGGTGGCCATGGCGCAGAAAAAGGTTGGTACTTTTTGTTTTTGAATTTTTTCTACAAGCTCAAAAATGAATCTTAGATAGTCAGAATTTGAGATTTCAGAGTTTATGAAATTCTGCAACAGATTTTGAGACCTGAAACCTTCCATAAATGTTCAGATTTTTTGGCTACCGTTTTTCAGAATTTTGAAGTTTTCAAATTCGCGATATTTCAGCATTCCCGATTATATTGAGTTCTGAGAGTCTCCCATAACTTGTGATTTCAAAAACTGTAAAATCTGAAAAAAATTTCAAATCCCCAAGACTATTTTTCTAATTGTAGTTCTTTTTTTCCCGCCCAAAAACCCTCGAAATTTAAAAACGTTCAAAAATCGAAAAACACATATGAAATTTTAACATGTTCCTTTAAACTTTGTTTTTTGTTTCCAAAGCTCAAATAATAAGGTGGCGAGGCGCAGACAATCAGACACTCCAGTTTGTCTGCGTCTCACGCCTCTCACTCTCAAACTTTAACAAGCCAAAACTCACTAGCCGTTTGAGTTATCAAAAAGTTTTCAACTAACAAAATGTGTGAAATGTTACGAGCTTAAATTTTACTGTTGACAACTTTTTGATAGCTCAATTGGTTTTTGAGATACGAAGCATTGAACAGTGTAGCGTCTACCAGACTTTGAACGCACATAACTCAAGAATAAAAGGAGTTATCAAAAAACTTTCAACTATCAAAATGTGTGAAATTTTACGGGCTTTGTTTTTGCTGTTGACAACTTCTTTTGAAATCGTCTAGTGTTCAAGAAAACAATGATACTATGAAGCGTACCACCACGCACGCTTTTGACAATGGTGCTACACATCGTACCACGCTTCCTCTGCTGACTGCCCTCACTTTAGGACATTCTCTTCAAATTTCAAATTTCCAGACCCGTCAAACCACCTCAAACACCGAAAACCTTGGCGACGACTATTCCGACTTCTCCGCGCAACCCGTCAAGAACGCCGGCGCCAACCACAACCTCAAACAAGTCACCTACTCCACCATCGAGCCCAAATTCGACATCCCCACCACGAGAGCTCCCTTGTTGAACCCTAATCCTGTGGGACAACGCGGCCCAGTCGGGACACCCCCAAAGAAGCCGGTCGTGGTCGACTACCGCCGCGGATACTTCTTCCAGCACTACCCATGGGATCGTCTTCCAAGAAGATACCTCCTCCGCCCGGGGATGACCTACGTGTACCCACCGCAGTATCACCATGCCACCTACCGCTATCCATATCTGCCGTACACCGATCACTACAGCATCTACCGTACTCATCCGGGCATTGGAGGAGGGTGTGGTGGCGGAGCTGGCGGGTGTGGAGGGTACGGAGGATACGCTCAACAATACCAAGGGTACGGAGGATACGCTAGTAGTGGATGCGGAGGAGGAGGATCCGGCACGGGATGCGGTGGATATGAGGACGATGAGGATGATGATGAGGACTACGAGAGTTCGGAGGAGAGTGGAAAGAGTGGAGAGGCCAAGATCAATAAGAAGGATCCGCTGGAGGATTTGGAGTTGGAGGATCTGGAGAAGCTGTCCAAGTCGGATGATGTCAAGGGCTCAGATTCTTCTGCTACTGCTTCTGAAGACGTGGATGTTGAGCCGACGGAAATCAAGAAATCAGGAGGAAGAAAATCGTCCGCCCATCTTGATGACGAGGACCTGATCGATGACCGAAAGCAGAAGAAGGCAGTGGCCAAGAGAAACTTTTTGGTCAAGTGGGCCTAGACTTTCGATATTGATTTTTGTTTTTCTATTTGACAAATTGTTTGATCTCAAGGATTTCACACTCACCTCCTCGTCGTTTGCAATATTTGATTGAGACTTTGAATCGCAATAAATAGTTTTTTGATTTTTCGACATCTTATTGAGAATATTTCAGCTTCGGAAATGTTCACATTTGTCATTTACAACTGAAATTTTAAAACTGGACCAATTCGATCCAATAGAATCCAAATCTGTGCTCAAATTTGCTCTAGCACACTTGCCCTCTGAACTTCTAACATCCCAAAAGCCTTTGAATCATTTATTCAACAGATTTTCCAAGAATATTGCTTCTGCTTCAATCCCTGCCTGGGTCACCATTCGTTGAATTTGTTTCCAGCAGATTTTGAAGAATCATGTTTGAAGACTTGAATTTTCGAATTTTTAAAGAATCAGCAGCTGCCAACGTCGAATCCCAATCCATTGTCCGAAGCCAAAGTGTTTGAAAGAACAATTTCCCGAGAAGAATCACTGGAGCCAATAAACCAATCGGGTCGTAAGCTGTGGCAATCGATTTCAGAATCCTTCTTTTGGTGAGTTGCTCCGTTATTGGTTTTGGAAGTTTCAGTCGCAGTTGGTCAGCTTTGCTGAATTCCGTGTCCAACAGATTTTGAAGAACCTCAAAACTTGGTAATTAATTCTTCATTTGAGATAAGATAGAATCAAAAGAAAGTATACAAAAGAAAAGAAATCATATAAACGACAGAAGCTTGTGCCTTCTTTAATACTCGTTTTCTTCCGTTCTATTGACTATAACTTTTACCATCCCGAAACCATAAACCATCCCTTGATTTTGCAACACACGAGATTCTGAGATTCTGAACTCTATCAATTGTAAGATTATGTTCTGACAGATCATCACTAAAACTTGATACTTCATTCCCTGTAACCTGCACGAAAAAAGTTCACGAGATCACACACTTCTTGCGATTCTTCTTCTTCGCCTCCTTGATCGCCTGCTTCTTTGCCTCCTCCCGAACTTTTGCGTACTCCGCCTTCTCCTTCCCGATCTTCTCATCTTCTTCCATAATCTCCTTCTTCGGAACGAACACTTTCTTGCTCTCCTGATTCCTCGCGATCCAGTCATGCTTCTCCTTCAGTAGAGCCTCCGCAAAGGATCTCTTCACTTTTTTAATGTCTTCCGTGCTGGCCTCAATCAACAGTTTCCGCTCCGTTTGCTCACAGTGACAAACGTTCCGAATCGTATAGTACTCGTCGTATACTTCGTCGTAGTACTGAATGTAAAAATGTACCCCCCGTCCCCCGTCACTTTGAGCAAATTTATCTCGGTTCCTGTAAGAGTTATGAAAAAGTGGTCAACTGACGAAATATTTCTCATGTTGTTATGAGCAGTTTGTTAGTTGACTACTTATCCATAACTCTTAGAGGATCCGAGATAAATTTGGTCAAAGTCACGAGAAGGGAAATTTGCACTAGTCCTTTTTGAGCCTTGTAAAATAGTTTGTAACTGCTCAATTGCTCTGAAAATTTGTGGGTGTGTTAGACAACTTTAGAACTTCCTTTTCGCAGTTGACAATTTTTATTGAAAATCAGAAGAAAATCAGAACCACGTAAGTTATAGCGTGTACGAGACCTCGAGCTATAATTTTGACCTTTTTTGCACCTGTGGTTTTTGAAGCTTCATAACTTGTTTGATTTTGATTTTCCAAAAAAGTTGTCAACTACAAAAATGAAGATCTAGAGTTGCTTCATACACCCGTCAACTTTTAAAGTTATCGAGTGATTGAAACCTACTTTTGCAACTGCTCAAAAGTGACAATTTGGAATCAGAAGAAACCCCCTTCAAACTTGATATAATACAGAGTGGTTTTGAGTGTAAGCCTTAAGATTAGTTAGATGCTCACTTACTTCGGTTTTATCAGGACCCTCCGATGGGTAAGAGGGAAGAAAAATCTCGGCCAACTTCTTCTTCTTCTTCGTCTTCGTGTCGCCGAAACCCCACGATTCATCGCTGTCGTCTTTTTTGAACGACCGAACAAGAGTGAATTTCAGGAAACCGGCGGGAGTGCAGAGTTTGGCGTTTACTATGTTTTCGAATGAAACGTTCTGGAAGCTTGTAATATGGCAGTGAAACAGGCACACCGTAGGCCCCGCCCCTAAAAGCTAACTTCGACCTCCAAAAAAAGTGAGTTGGCCGAGACTGGGAGCTACCGACCGGGCCAAGCTCCGACCTAGAGCCGCACTGTGGCATCTAAGTTTGACTGATTTTGTTTTGAGGGCGGAGTCTATTTTGAAGCCCCCCCCCCCAAATATCTTCTACGAAAACTCACACTAAGATCCCTCCACCCGACTTCAAAAGTCAACGCCTCCTTTGGCTTCAGAATATGAAAGAGTTGAGATGTGACTCCCCACGAGCGACGAGCCCCGATAATCTTGAACAACGCCGATTGGACCTCGACGAGAACGTCCACATCGTAATCCTTTTCCGATGGCACTGTGAATCTCGACGGTTTGTCGCAGGAAATTGCGAACTTCGAGCCGTCAAAATTCAATGGACCTGGCCACGGGCTGTTTTCTTTAGATTCGGGTTCATATTCTTTCCGACGGAGAGCGATGTCGGCTGCAAACGAGGAAATTGTGGGCGTGGCCCGGTAGACAAGAAACTTACGAAGGCTTTCAGCCTCAACGTAGATATTGTAATATCCGGGTATTATTTCCTTGATAAGCATTTAGATATGAAAGAGTCTCGAATTTCAATAGTGAGAATGGAAAGTCGATTGAGATTCGGAACGATTAGGAAAAAAAATTAGCGTGATTAAAGATTTTTGGGATTTTTTGAAAAGAATTTGAGAATCGAGCTCTGGGAATTCGGGAGATGCAGAACTTTCTTGTGTTTCGAATTTCAGCATTGCGTTGAGACGATTTCCAGAAAAGCCTTCACATTCAAGTCTACGTCTCTCTACAACGCACACTCTCTAGCTAGATGTCCTGCTTATTGTCACAAGTCAAAAATTTGTCACAGAGTTTCGAGGTTTCAGACTCCGGATCTGAAAATACTTCTGCTAGATTCAAGTTCGACCTATTCCGTTTGACTATTCACATGAGCTCTCACTGTGGACCTGAACAGTTTTCGACCCGACCTAACAACACTCTCTGTGAGGGGACTATTCAGTGGGTCGAGTTGAAATTACGCTCATAGTTTGGTTCAAGACAAAATCGACCCTGTAGATTCAGATACTGCAATAAAAATTGGCTCACTGTTCACGTGATTCGAGTTATGACCTTGCAACGTTCTTCCAACGGGTATGGATATCAAAAACCATATGGTTAACCGTAAAAAGTCGAATCATGTGAGCATTTAGCCCATTTTTATTTCAAAAACTGAATCTACAGAGTCGATTTTAACTTGACCCAAACTGTGAAAAAGAGTTCAACTGGACCCTCTGAGTAATGGAAAAAGAAGTGACTCCATCACCTTTTGACGCCACTTTTACCTAATTAATCTCGGTTGTTGTAACTGATACCAAAAAGTGCACAAATTAAAAAACGTTTCACATGATGTCCTCAACATTTCGATAGTTAACCACTTTTTGACATCTGCTACCAGAAGCAAGATAAACTTGGTCAAAAGATTCAGAATCTTTAAATTTCCTTACAATCAAAATCAAACATCCCAAACTTTATTGACCGTGTAACGAGAGAATCACAAGATCACACACTTCTTCTTTGTCTTTTTCTTGTTCTTCTTATCCACCCATTTCTTCATAGCGTCGTCCCGTTTATTCTGAGCATTCTTTTGCTTCCACGCCTCTCGCTCTGCTTCTTCGGCCGCCTTCCTGGCCTCCTCCTTGGCCTTCTTCTCATCCTCGACCTTCTGAAGGTCTTCTGGCGAAGTGTACATCTTCTTCTCCGCCCGATCCTTCTTATCCACCTCCGCCTGAGCCTCCTGGAACTTCTTCAGCAAGGCCGCCGTGAACATCTTCCTCACTCGTTTGACGTCTTCTGTCTCCGTCTCCGCCGAGAGCTTTTCTTTCCAACGGGCGTATTTATTGCACACTCCCCGAGACATCTGAACGAGTTTCGTCTTGTCTTTGTAGGCATACCACGCCTCGTCACTGTCGTTGCTTATAGTAGAGTTCATTTGGATGATGTTTATGTAGCCCTCGGGGCTAGCGAGGTTCATGTCCTTGATGTTGTCTAAGGAGAAGTTCTGAAATCGGAAAACTATAGGACTTGAAGCTAAAGGAGGGGCTACATGTTTATGAGATCAACCCACACAATTTTGTTAATTGATAATTTATTACCCAAACGGGAAAAAACGCAACCGCTCCCCACCGCACTAACACGTTAACGACCATGCGCCTTTAAGGTTTTTCCACCATTTTCGAAAATTTCTTCGCTTGTGACTTTCGCCTTTATTCGGAGCAATTTATTGCTCAATAATTTTCAAAAATCGTGCAGAAACCTTGAGGCCGCAAGGTCTTTAACGTGCTAGTGCGGTGGGGCGCGTTTGCGCTCTTTCCCGTTTGGGTAATATCTGTATCTCCAACCAAATCCGAGTTTATATTTCCAAACTTGATATCGAATCCCACAAACTCTCACTCTCCCACTCACATTCAGATCCCTGAAAGCAATCTCAAACGTCATCGACTTGGAACGCTCCAAACGGTGAAAATCTTGAGTCGTGATGCCTTTGGAGCGACGCGGAGCGACAATCTTGAACATGGCTGAATGGACTTCCACGACAACGTCCTGAGGGTCACTCCAACATGTCAGAGTGAACTTCGACGGCGTTTGTGGGGATATCGCGAATTTCGAGCCTTCAACGTTCAAGGTGAGCGGTCGCACTTTGAAATGAAACGTCGTCCAATCGCTGACTGGAAGAATTTCGCGTTTTGATCAGAATACGGAATTCCGCTCTCAACACTTACGCTGGTACATCGTTTGATCGAAATCGTCAGTTTTGGCTGGCTGGATCTGCATTTTCTTTTCTCGATGTATGCTTGTGAAATCGAATATCAAAGATTGGAAGTTATGAAAATCGAATTTCAAGTTGTTCTAGAAACTTTTTTTTTCGAGAAAAACTAGAGTGAAAAAAGGTTATTTTCTCGTGAAATTTTTGAGAGGTTTTGAAGTCTTTCAGAATCTCGTGCAACTTCTCAAGAAATTCGAAGAGATTTGATTTGAAGAAAGCCACACCCAAAACAGTTGAAATCACTTTATTATCCGTACAAAATACAATACACACATTAAATTGTATCAATTTTTCTTCATCCTCTCCCCACTCCAAAACGGATTACTGTACTTCACAGAACCGCATCGCCTGGCACACCGCGTCCGTGGGTGTGCCGTGTCGGACTCGTTTTACAAACAAATTCAAGCATTTCAAATTTTATTGACCGTATTACGAGAGAATCACAAGATCACACACTTCTTTTTCCTCTTTTTCTTGTTCTTCTCATCCACCCATTTCTTCATAGCCTCGTCCCGTTCCTTCTGAGCATCCTCTTTCTCCTCCGCCTCTTTTTTTGCTTGTTCGGCCTCCTTCTTGGCCTTCTTCTCATCCTCGATCTTCTGAAGCTCTTCTGGCGAAGTGTACATCTTCTTCTTCGCCCGATCCTTTTTATCCTCCTCTGCCTGAGCCATTTGGAACTTCTTCAACAAGGCCGCCGCAAACATCTTCTTCACTCGTTTGACGTCTTCTGTCTCCGTCTCTGCCGAGAGATTTTCTTTCCAATAATTGTGCTCACTTATTTCACGCGACGTACCATCCTCGTCGGTGGTCGTATGAATTTTCCGAAACATCCGAATCAGTTTCTTCTTGTTCTTGTTGCCGCCGATACGCCACGCCTCGTCACTGTCGTTCTCTCTCGGGGTGAACAAATTGTAAGTTTGGGTGATGGTTATGTAGCCCTCGGCGTTCGTGAGGTTCACGTTGTTGAAGTTGTCCAAGGAGACGTTCTGAAATTGGAAAACTATAGGATCTGAAATTGAAACAGTGGCTAGGCAGAGGTTTCTGTAGCACAAAAACGCTTGCATATGCGACCAACTCGTTGCTTCCTGTAACAGGTATAAGAAACTGATCAAATAACAACATTTTTGTGAGATTACCCACAACATATTGTTTGTATTTGGTCAAGGTGACGGGGTCTGTTTGGTGAAGTTTTGAGCTTGAAAACATTATTCTCGTTCGTTTGATATTTTTCGTAATTTGTGAGCTTTGATGGATTGAGGAACATTACTGGATTTTTGTAGTCACACCCTTTTTTCGAAAACAGCAAGACAATATGTTGCTAAATAAATTAGTTCGAAAATCAGCACTTTGAGGTAGCTCCACTGTACGCGTCCTAACTGACTTGTTTGAGATTTTCAGAAAATTTTGTCAACTACAAAAATGAAGATCTAGAGTTGCTTAAGACACCCATAGATTTTGAAACGAATCGCTAGGTTGGAATTAATTTTTCAAGTTTTCCAATTTGACCAAACAAGAGGGCTACGTCCCTTTGGGGCCCTTCGGAAAGGCTCGAAATTTCCGAAGTACCGGTGCAAAAGTAGCGCGCGAAAAACTTCAGAGTACTTTCTGTCGCCATTTGGCGTACTTACTGCCCCAAGAAAAGAAACTATTTTCAACATTTCATTTTACACCGAAGATCGTGAAAGAGCGCACCGGGAACATTTGTATACCAGCGTCGCTGCGCGCCTCTGGCGCGTTAAAGTTCCACGTGAAACTTTTTTGAAAATCTGAAACAAATAATTTCGTGAACTCGTCACTCTCAATCGGGAACACAAAAGCGGACATCCTGACCAAGCCTCCGATGGACAAACCCCTTAGCGAATTATATATAAGAAAGATTGCTAAACTCGCTCTCCCACTCACATTCAGATCCCTGAACGCAATCTCGAACGTCATCGACTCGGAACGCTTCAAATGGTGAAAATCTTGAGTCGTGATGCCTTTGGAGCGACGCGGAGCGACAATCGTGAACATGGCCGATTGGACTTCCACCAGAACGTCCTGAGAGATACCCCAACAATTTTTCAGAGTGAACTTTGACGGCGTTTGCGGAGAAATCGCGAATTTCGAGCCTTCAACGTTCAAGTTGAGCGGTTGCACTGTGAAAGAATACGACCAATAACCGTAGGAAGCTGAAGAAATGATTATTTTGATTCAAAGGTTTGATCCAAAGGATTCCGCTCTCAACACTTACGGAATTTTTCGAAATTTTTATAGACCTTTTCAGCATTCCGCTCGGCTGGAAATGAGTCCTGCATTTTCTTTTCTCGATGTATGCTTGTGAAATTGAATATCGAAGATTGGAAGTTATGAAAATCGAGTTTCGAGTTGTTCCAAAAACTTTTTTTGTCCGAGAAAAAACTAGAACTGTCATTTTCTCGTGAATTTTTGGAAGGTTTTGAAGTCTTTCAGAATCTCGGGAACTCTCGAGAAGTCTCGAGAAGAATTTCTCGAGAGGAACCCCACCCAAAACAGTTGAAATCACTTTATTATCCATACAAAATACAATACACACATTAACTTATATCAATTTCTCTTCATCCTTCCCCCGATCCAAAACGGATTACTGTACTTCACAGAACCGCATCGCCTGGCACACCGCGTCCGAGGGTGTGCCGTGTCGGACTCGTTGAAACATATCCTTCACGTTTTCCGACACGAACTGCTCACAGACTGGCTCCATGAGCCCCATTTTATCGCATTTTTTGAACATGGCGTTTACGGTGGCCGTTGGGGTGAGCTCTTTTTCCAGCGGCTCGCTGAGAAGTGTGCACAACATACAGGTGACCACGGACGTGGCTTCGCATTGGATGGAGGCTGAAAAGAAAAGGTTGGGGACTAGTTTTTGTTTTTGGGAAATCTAGGCCAGACTCGGAATTCCAATTTGTGTTTTATGGGCGGATCTTATTTTCAAAATGGTTCTTTGTCGGGTTTTACCTCCCCGACGCAATTATCAGAATCTCAGAATTTCAGAATCCATCAGGACCTCTGAATCTCAAAATCCAGAATCGCAGAATCTCAGTGAATCTCATACGCACTCGGAGAATCTCAGAGAGTCTTAGAGAATCGCAGAATCTCCGACTCTCCGAATCTCAGAATCTGAGAATCTGAAGACCTCAGAATCTCAGAATCCATCAATTTTCAAAAGATCTCAGAACCTGGAAGAATCTCAATATCTCAAAATCTCAAATCTCAAAATCTTCGAATCTCAAAATCTGAAAATTTCCGAATCTCCAAACCTCAGAATCCTAGAAAGTCTTAGAATCTCAGAGTCCCAAAATCTCATATCTTCCAAATCTAAGAGCCCCAAAATCTCAGAATTCAAAAAACTCAGAATCTTGGAGAGTCTCAGAGTTCATCAGTTTCAAAGTCAATCTGAGTCTCTGAATCTCAGAATCCATCAAAGTTTTAGAACCAGTCACAGTCTCAGAATCTTCGAGAATCTTAGAGTCCATCAGTCTCAGAATTCATCAGAACCTCTGAATCTCAGAATCCCGAAACCTCGAGATCTCAGGACTTCCCATGAACCTCTAGATTTCCTCCCCTTCCCCTCAAGACATGCCCATATTTGTGCCCGACCCATTCATTTCTCAGTTCCATTTGTGATTTGTAAACCTGATCTGCCTCTCTTTTTTCTCTTTTTCTCTTTTGAATCAGAAAATTCCGAAAACCAAACGGCTCAATTTCCCTCTCAACAAGTGAGTCACAAGTGGAGCACGGAAAAAAATTCAGGAAACTTGAGACTCTTCCATTTTTCATAGCCATTTTTGAGCGTTCTCTCTAGCCTTGGGATCATGGGAGAGACTCATTTTGATGACGATGATGATCTGAATGAAGTTCAGACGTGGCCTAGCATCCAGAAACTCGGCCACCAACAGGAAAACTCCGCCCCTTTCAGGCACGGGAAACCAAGCCTTGAAAATTCAGAATTTTAATTTTATGCATGTGTGCGTGGGGGTCTGAATAAGGTCGAATGGCTCTTTGAGTCTGACTTGGAATGAGCATAATATTCAAATTCTGAACTTCCGATTGCTCACTCTTGTTTTCGAGAGACAGAAGGGAAAATCGGAAGATCAAGATTAGGAATCTGAGAATCTGGAAATCTCTGAATCTCAGAATCCAAACTTCGAAACTTCTCACCTGCCAATGGCCCATTTCGGATGAAAAATATCTAGATCGACTGGAAATTTTTCATTGATTTTTTTCAGTCCAGGACCACTGAACAATGACCATTGAAACATTTTTTTTTCGAAATACACATTCATATGAGATTCGTGGGAAATCTCAAGTATTACATACTACGTAGTATTTATTATCGTCGACGTCACATTTCGAGTTGAGATTCTGAACCTTTCAAAGTTGGTTATTAAGGTAACTGTATTTCCTTTAATGAACCGGCACCCCTTTCTATCATTTTGACCAAATTTATCTTGGCTTCTGTAATAGCTATCAAGAAGTGTTCAACTAACAAATTGTTGCACACAACGTGAGAAACATTTTATCAGTTAACCAGTTTTTGATAGCTGCTGCGGAAACCGAGATAAATTTGGTCAAAATGCTGTACAGGGGGTGCCGGTTTATAATGGGATATACGGTAACTGAACGAAATTCCCACCGTATACACCTCAAAACCTGATCGTGAATTCTGTGGATGCTGTTACCCCTTTGAATGAGTCCGTGGTTTGAAGATTCTGAATGACACTGACGGTCCTTGAAGAATTCTCATGGGGACCCCTAATCTAGTCTAGAGGATTTTTTGGTAACATGTTTTTTTTTCTCTTGAGGAGTTTTAAGAACATGAGATTGTAGAAGGTTCTGGACTCTGAGACGTTGAAGATTCTCGATCTTCCGATCTCCGTCGGCCTTGAAGCTCAAGGATCCGAGTCTTCTAGCAGAAATCTATTCATGACTAGGATTCCGTTGGAACTTCTCTGGCTTCATCACAAATGAATCTCTTTCCCGATCCCCCTTCCCCATTCACTCACCCGACGCCAAAATCACCGAGAACACAAGAGAGTACAAGACGATGCTTGAAGGGCAGACCATCTCGGGGTAGGAAACGGACAGAATGATCTAGAAAGTCGTCGTCGTCTCATCTTCTGGAGATATCCCCTCCTCCCCTTCGTCATCGCATCCGGAACTTTCATATCAAATGACTCTCTCGATTTCTCAAAGAAATCCGCCTCCCCTAGAGAAAGCACTATTATGAGCCTGACTACACATCATCGTATTTTTCGATGATGGAGAGAAAGAGAATCTCAAGTTCCCTTCCATCACTAATAATAGTCTTGTTTTTCAGAATGCAACTGATGTTTTGGTGTTTGCTGACTCATCATTTTTCATGAGAATCGAAATGAGAACAGATAATAAGAAGTGACTAGGCTAGAGTTTCAAGCTTCCGAAACTCCGAATTCAATTCGAATTTTCCGCCGAAAAGTGACCTGCAACCAAGCAAAGAAACAAAAAGAAGACACAACACATGGAATATGGGAAAAATGACGATAAAAATGGAAAAACGAAAGAATCGGCACACTGGCAACGGTCGCCCTAGCACAGCGTGGTGTCCCCCTTTTTCGCTCAGGAAAAAAAAGAACTACAAATTTTGTTCGCGTCGTGTTGCTTCGTTGTGTCCTAAAAATACTAGAAAACCCTTTTCTGTCTGAAAATCTCGCCTCGAAACCATGCCAACCGTACTGGAAATGCTGCAAAGATCCATTCGAATCAAGCCTCGTAAGCTTTTGTGTTTTTTTCAACCACACCTATACATTAATTTCCGTTGTCTATGTGCTCGTCACTGGCCTACTCAAACAAAAAACGCTCTCATGTTCGAGCGTCAAAAACAAATATTTTTGCTCAAAAAAAAAGTTTTAAAAACTAATAAATTTGAAAAAATCTACCTTCCCGCCTGTTTTCCACACTACTGTAGTGGTGAAACTCCGCAGAGTGTTTGCGGACCTCCGAACGCGGCAACTCAAATCGAACCGTTTTCTCTGTTCGAAATTTCCATTAATTTCCGGAATTTCTCGCACAATGGGTCTGCGTTATTTCAAGAAACGAACCACATCGAGTGAGTTTTTTTTCCTGTAAGATAGATATTCTAATTTCCTACCTCTCCTGTCACTCTTTCGGGAATTTATGGAGCACTTCTCGCCCTTCTTCTACCCTTCATTTCCCCTGCAAAAGCTACACTAAATCGAGTGAGAAAGAGACGCAGACAGCCGGATTGTTTGCCCTATTGCGAAAGACACACACACAGCAAGAGATGATTCATCATTTTTGTCAATTTTTCCTTCCTTTATTCGTCATTTTTGCCCCATTTTTCAGCCACCTCCAACACAGCCACAATGTCGAAACCAGTGACACCTGGAGATGCGCCAAAAGTAGAAGAACTCGATTTTTATCAGCTACTGGGTGTGGAAAAATCAGTAAGTTCTGGAAAAATCCGAAAATAAATGGAAAATTTTGAAAATTTTCGCTGGAAAGCAATTGAGGAAAATTCTGGTGCCATTTTTCCTCGCATTTTCAAGTGATTTTCGATGGAAAACTTGAATAATTATAGGCTTCAGACAGTTTATAATTAGGGAGATATGAATATTTTCAATGTTTCAAAATCCAAAAAAAAATTCCAGTGAATTTTAGGCCACAAAACAGAGAAAATTTCACCTGTTTCTGCTCAAATTTATGTGAAATTTCGAATAGATAAAAAAACAAAAGTCAGGAAATTCAATTTTGCACCGAAAACCGGCAAATTCTCAATTCTGGAGGAAGAAATGTTTCAAGAGAAACATTCTGAAATTATCAAAATTTTACATATTTTTCCGAGCCCAAAACTCTATTTTGCGCTGTTAAAAACCTTCCAGAACTTGTTTTAAGCCAATTTTCACGAAAACCTTAAAAGCTTGCACAAAACCTTCTAGACCATTCTCCGCAATTTCCACTTCAAAATCCTCTCGTTTTCCAGGCCTCCGAAGCAGAAATCAAGAGCGCCTATCGAAAGCTGGCTCTCAAATACCATCCGGATCGTAATCCCAACGACACTCACGCTCAGGAGGAATTCAAAAAGGTGTCCATCGCCTATTCGGTACTTTCCGACCCTAATAAGCGTCGTCAGTACGATGTGAGCGGCCCGTCGGAGAATCAGCTCGACTTCGAAGGGTTTGACGTGTCCGAAATGGGCGGAGTCGGTAAGCACGCTCTACCAGAGTGTTTTGTTGTTATCAGAGCGCAGTTGCTGACCTAGACTTCGATCTAGAGATTGCAAGTTCGCTCCACCCCATTCGTTCTCATTAGAGCACACTTTCTGACCTAAAATCCCATGTTTTCAGGGCGTGTCTTCGGAGCCCTCTTCTCGAAACTCGGCGTCCCGATTCCCACTCAAATTGTGCCAAAGGTACTGGCTCAGGCTCGCCACATTTGCCTCGGCCAGGACTGCGACGTCGTCGCGAAACCCTTGGCGCCCGGCGACACTGTGACGGCTTCAGTGAGCAAGCAGGTAGGCTCGGCGGGAATTCGAATTTCTTGAACTTTTCGAATGCTTCTCTTTTCAGCACGCTCACTTCTACGAGATCGAGATGAGCGAGGAGTTCCGAAAGAACGGCGTCGCCATCATTTGCAAGAGCTCATCGTCGAAATTCAAACTCGTCCTTTTCGACAAAGAGGGCGGAGTCCGAATGATTCAAGAGTCGGGGAAACGTGGCAAGTCTGGCACTCAAGCCGACATGTTCTTCGTCCCGTACACCGTCGCCAACATTCAAGAGTTCAACCCGATGAAGTATCATCTGGAGGACAAGGACACGCCCATCGCCTTCCACTATCTGGACTCGTTCGAGATGCAAACGGCGACACTTCTGGAGACCCGCAAGCACTACATCGCGGTGTACGGTGATAACTGGATCAGCGACGTCAAGTACTCCATCACCTTCCTGCCCGTGTCTTCTGGTGCCGCCGAGCAGCTCGGGGAGATTCAGGACACCGAGAAGTCGATTTCCGTCATGAAGAAGGAGATGCTGGATTTTCAGCGAGAATTTACAGAGACCAAAAGGAAATACGATGAGGCTGTGTTGAAGTTGAAGGTCAGTATATGAAACTCGAAGATTTAACTTTACCGCCCACATTTCCTTTAGGTCCAAGACGAGACGATTCTGAAGGCGCTGTCCACACGCGAGGAGCTCTACAACGACGTCGTCAGGCAGTCTCTGGAGCCGTACAACAAGAAAATCTCGCCGTCGAGATCCGGCGGCGGTGGATTCTTGGGCGGATGGTTTAAGTCTAACTAATGTCTAACTTTTCTTTTCAATTTTTCTAATTCATGTCGATCCATCCAAGATCTCTTTCCCTTTTACACACACTAGTTTCCCGAAATGGCTGTGAATCTTTTCTTTTGTCCCCCTAGTTCTAATTTTCTCATCTTCAATTGTAAATGAAGAATTTTTGATGCCCATTTATAGGAGGTCATATAGTACAAAAAAGTGAGTCGGGGTGAGTGGGGCCAAAAAATAGCAATACATATATATACAAAGTAGAGATTTAAGCTCGAGCCTGGTTGCGCGCCTTGAGCTCTTGAAGTCTGACCTCCGCCTCGGCGATGCGCTCGGCCATGGTACGGAACTTGAACTCGACCACATGGTCTCTACCCATGGCGACAGTGTTGAGAAGCTCCGGTTCGTCGAACTCGATTCTCTCGTCCTCGCCGGCGGCACGGACAGCGGCAACGACGGCGGATTCCTCACACATGCGGTAGAGTTGCACCTGCTTGTGGTTTCTGTAGTTGGAGAGACCCGACAACAGTCCACTCTCCAGCAGCTCCATGGAGTCGAACATACGGCCGAAGAGCACGATCTTGGTGGTCGTCGGCTGGAGTGGTGTCTTCTCTTGCTTAGAATCCGCCGGCGTCTCTTTCGGCTTGAGAGCCTTCAACGGAGACGGTCCTGGCGTCGACAATCCTGGTGCGAGCTCCATAGTTGGCTTCTTGGACTTGGTTGGAGTGTGAGGCGTCGAGTCCGTGTCCGAACTGGCTTCCGATGGCACACCAGAGCTCATCAATTCGCGGTGATGTTGTCTGTTATCGCGGAGGGAGAGCGTTTGAGCGACCAGGTTGCCGAGATGTTCACCGGCGCGGGAGAAGAGATCGCGAATGACGTCGTGCTGGAGCAGCTTGCGTTCGTGTTCTTGTTTGACTGGAAAAAAAAAATGAGGGATTAGATAATACAAGATTCCTTGAGATTGGATTCAGGTAAAATCGAGCCTACAGAGTCAAAATCTATGATAAAACCCCGCGAAATCCTCGAGGCTAGTCTCGCCGCGATGCTGTGAGGTTTCGAATATGGCGGTTTCATTTTCTCTTTTTGGAAAAATTAGTCATTGAGACAGCTTCGTCGTGCTGTTTCACTGATTTTCACTATCGATTCTGAATCTGTGGGTCGATGATTTTAGATCAATCGAAAGTAAAAGATCAACAAAAATCTCAAAGTTTCATTACTAACATTCGTCCGACTCCTCCATCATCTGCTCCATGCGGTCTTGGAAATCCAGCATGAATCGTTCACTGTCTGAAATTCCTTTATTAGTGTCTGCATCTCAACATCTCAACTGACCTTCCTCGCAATCCAGTGGAGCCGATGGATCTTCTCGCTTTTTGAGCTCCCGATACACTTTTTCCGCTTTGACTCGCACCTTCTCCATGTACTCGTCCTCGTCTTTGTAGGGTGCTGAAAAGAGGAGATACATTATGAATGGACAGTCTGGTATACTGACCTTCCGCAAGGATCTCCGTAATCTTGGCCAAGCGATGCTTGAACTTCAGATTGAACAACTCCTGGTTCATCGCGAATGTCGTTTTCATGTCCTTAAACAAGTGCTCTTTGAAGAGCGCCCGAATGAAGTCAGTCTTCTGCCAACGCTTCGCTTCACACCGTTCCATCTCCTCAATGACCATTTGCAACGCGGTCCGGGCGATCCAGTAGGCTCCACCGGCGGCGTGAGCCTCGCGGGTGTTCGCCACGGAAATCGGATAGAGCTCATTGGCGCCACGGAATCGGCAGAACGAGTCGACGCCGCAGTGAAGGGCGATGCCGGATTCGTCTTTTTGGAAGTGGGCAAGAGCGACGACGTCGACTTCGGGGAGAACTTCCAGCTCCTCGAAGAGCTTCTCCTTCTTGTTATGGCTATCAAAAGCTCTCTCGAAGGCCACCATCTTTTTGTCCTTATTCTGTGGGAACACAATAACGACCTTCTGAATCATGGCAACCGATTTCCAGGCGTCTTCCTTCGTGCCAGTGACCTCGGCCATCAACTCGTTGACACCCTGCTCAATGATGGAGATGTTCTTCTCTTTCTCAATGAATTCCAGACTGGTTCCTTCGGTGACCTTCCAGTGGCGGTAAACATCGTCTTTGCCGATTTCCTCGCCTGGCTCCGTCTTCTTGATGACGACGATTCTGGTGCACGCCAGGCTTCCGTCGATTCCGCAATAGTAAGTTTTGCGGTTAGAAGACGATTTGGTGAGTTTTTTTGGGGAGTCCATGACCTGAAAATGGTTCATTTTGAAAAGAAAAATGCAAAAGAAAAAAAAACGACTGGAAAACTGATTTGTTTTCTTTTCAAAGAAAAACATCAAATTTGGAAAATTCAAACTTGCGCGGAGGCGCGAAAAGAGGAGATCAAAACTTTTGCATCTTTCTTCAAAATTTTTGATTTTTCCTCGATCAATTTCTTCAATTTTCGCGGAACAGTGGGTCAAATATCATCCAAAAATGAACAAAAATTCGTTGAAAATTTGTTTGGGGCACGGTAAAAGGGGCGGAGCTTACGCGCCGCAAGCCTTCCGCACACTTTTTTCTGGGATTTTTCTTTGCGATTTTCGAGGATTTCAAATCGTATCTCCAAGAATTTCAGATTCTTCATTCCGTTTTTCGTGGATTTAGAACAAAAAAGTCAAATCAAATCTCGGGTTTTGTAATTTTGTGGTCTGCAAATCTGAATTTTTGGAATTTTGTGTTCAAGAACCTTTTTAGATTTCAGATTCCTGACTTTCGTTATCCTCGCTCATCTTGATAATCCCGAGTTTTGCTCCTGATTTTTTCACTTCCCTTTCCGTTTTGTTCTTTGATCACCAACGCCCTAATTAGTCTTCCCATTCTTATCAATGAAGACTCCACTGTTTGCACTCTATTCACTGCCAAATCAACAGACATGTGACACATTTTGCTTTAGAAATATTCCCAATTGACTCCTTTCCCTCATTCTCCAGCGAAAAACTTCCAACTCAGCAAGCAAGACCCATGACGTCATCCCGCCGGGCGCTAGAATTTCGCAACAACAACAGAATGCTCTGCGTCTCTTCGCGCTGCACACTCCCTCGCGGGGAGGAGCCGCGTCGCGGTCGCGGCGCGGTTAGTCGACGTTGCTTTAGCGAGACCAGTCGAGGGCTTCCTCACAACAAAACGCTCCCTCAAGAAGAAACTTTTCTTCAATTTTCACTAATTTCGCCTCGGGCGACAATGCCCCCGAATACCATGAGCAACTATCCGCAAAAAATCTATGTGCTCCCGCCGGCGGCTCGCCAGCCACGTCCCGCTTACCAGATGAGCAGCGGCTACGTGGCACCGCCGCCAGTGAGAGTTCTGAAGCGAGTTATGCCTGTTCCGACGGAAGATCTTGTCGCCGAACTTCTCGGTGATGAGTTGGGACCTTCTGGTCCGCGCAAGCGTGAGCGCTTGAACCATTTGACTCAGGAGGAGAAAATGGATCGCCGCAAACTCAAAAATCGAGTGGCAGCTCAAAACGCCAGAGATAAGAAGAAGGTGAGTTATTGGGAACCGAATGCGATATAATTTGAACATTTTTCTTGCAGGAAAGATCCGGAAAAGTTGATGAAGTAATGCACAGACTCGTCGAGGAGAATCGCCGCCTTCGCATGGACAACGAGCAGCTTCGCCGTCAAAACGAGCAACTTCTCGCCAAACAACAGCAAATCATGGCCGAGCAACAAGTCATCTACTCGAACGTCGCCTGCGAGGAAGAAGTCGTAGGCGTCATGGAGGACGAAGTCGTCGTCGGAGGAGACCAAGTGTTGGAGATTGATGGAGAGGATCAATGCGCCTTTGAATCAGCCGAATTCATTAATGCACCCCTGCCGCGGGACAAGGCCAACCGATCCACTACCAGCAGCACCAGCACCGACACTTCCTTCGACCGGATTTCGGATTTCAAGAAGATGCCGGTCGGTTTGTTCCTGACCGCGCTTACGATGATTTCAATTCCCCAGTCCAAGACGAGCCACTCGACCGAATCCTCGGGCACCTTCAAGTGAGTCTTGAGCTCTTCGGAGGCTTCCAATATATTTTAAGTTTTCAGGGCCCCTGCGGAGACATTGATCGACGCATCGCTCATTTCATCGACGATCAAGAAGCTGGTGGATCCTGCTCCTCGTCGTCAGCCGCAAGTGGATCGCCCCCGCAAACGTGTGAAACATTTTCGCCGCGTCCCTCCCTAACGATGTCGCCATCGTCGATGAGCAGCGAGAGCCACGTTGACTGGAACGACGACTTCTTCACGAACAACAACAACAACTACAACTTTGGAATGGAGTCGTCGACGCAGACCGAAGAAAGAGGAGACCCACTGCTGCTCGCCGATGCCGGAAACTGGAACTTTGATAATTTCACCGAAGACTCGATTGACCTTAACTTTTTCGATAATTAATTTCTTTCGCTTCTTTCTTTTCCTTCCCTTTAGCTTCTAGTGTGTATGTGTGCGTGCTTCAAAGTATTTCCCTGTCCCTTGTTGATCAAGGCTACCCTTTTCCCCACCAAAAACTGCTATTTGTGTCTCTTTGGTAATTGTACAATCGTCTATTTGTAACGCCCAACTGAAATTCCAGAAATATTTAAAGGTGCAAAATCACATTGATTTTCTACCGCCCAGTGTACATTTTTCCCCCCTAACGACTACTCTTTTAAATAAAGAAAATGGTTGAGAAATTGTGGAGTTCGGATTTTAGGAAGATTTCAGATGCGAGTCAAGGCCTCCTGCAACTAGCCAGCGATTCTGTTACTTTTTCGGTCATGCCGGAAAATTTCCCCCTGCTCTGACCATCCCTCGTTTTTCGCACAATTTATATTCAAAAAAATCTCCATTTTTTCTCAGTAAATATTACACATTCTCACCTACTTCCTCTTCATCTTATTTCATGCATATGCATACAAAATGTAAAACAAATAATAGGCAGAGAGAGAGAGAGAGAGAGAGTCCATCTGTACTCCCCAACGAATACACACACACAAACATAATATATTTTCCCAGGGATTCTCTTTCATATATTCAAAAAAAGAAATAATAATAGGAATAAGAAAAAGAGAAAGACAAACAGAGAGAGTGTCCTGCGCATGCACTGATTCACACCATTTACTTTTGGCGTCCCCATAAGAGGGCCGCGGGGTCCTTTATGGTGAGGCGGAACCCCTTTTTGTGTTTTGAAATTTTAACGACTGCAATCGCGCCCTAATGGACCATTACATAAGCGTTCCAAGAGCGTTGGTTTTCTGAGATTCAGTGAATCCGAGATTCCAAGATTTTGAGATTCTCAGTTTCTAAAATTCTGACAATTAGATTTTGGAATTCTGAGATTCTAACTAGGGAATACCTGAGCAATGTTTGGAGTTACACAATGTGTCATACATCATTGGAGAGCTGAAAAAAATTGCAATCGATTTATATGTTTTTCTTCTGTTGCGGACTCCACATTCTCGAGAAATTTTGAATTCTGAGATTTTGAGACTCTGAGATTTCAAGATTTTGAGACTTTAAGAACTTGAGATTTTGAGATCTTAATGTTTTAAAATTTTGAGATTCTGATGGATTCTGGAAGATTTTCCGATTCTGATGGATTCTGGAAGATTTTCCGATTCCAAGATTTGGAAATTCTGAGAATCCAAGGCCCTTAGATTTTAAGTTTCCGAGCTTTTGAGATTCTAGACTCTTAAATTTTCAAAATCCCCAATTCTTCTTCTCGATTTCCCCAAGATTCCTTTCCACTTTCCAATTCCTTTCCGCCGAGACAGAAATTCTAGATTTCTGACTTTGACTTTCTTATTATTCCCCAAACCGAAAAATTGAATAACCCATTTTTGTATCCTCTCTATACAACTACAAAACATTTCTGTTATTGTCAGTCGAAAACTCATTAGTCTCTTTTTATTGTACCTTTCTGATTTTGAAGAATTGGCTTCTCGAAGAAAATTCTGGATACGAATAACAGATAAGTGCCTGTCACCAGGGGTTCTGAGCGAAAATACGTTGATTTTATAGTAAGCGCCGCCCCCTTTTTTTGGCACACCAATTTTGAAATTTTCGTTGGCATTCTCAATTTTTCGAATTCCGAAAATCTACCGTTCTGAAAGTTTCAAGTAATATGAAACTTGGAGACATCCAGAAATCGTATTATCCTTTTCAACTCCACCTACAGTACCCCAAAATGTCAAAGTGACCCCCAATACAGTACACAGCAATTATTTCCCCTAGTGTCCTTTTAAATGGAGCTAATTAACATCTCCATTGTTGTATGAATGTCATATGAGTGTACAGAAAGGTCTTCGTGTGTGTGTGTGAGCAGTCACCACCCCGCACATCACACACACTAAAAGTTACGAGCTCATTAAAGGCTCCGCCCACTCTCTAATGTCTTCTGGGGAGAGAGCTCATTCTTCCCATTTCTTGTCTCCTTCTTCCTACTGGTTTCGATGGAAGCTCGAAATGGTTTTTGTCGTTTTCCGAGACACACTACAAGCCCATAGCAACAGCCCGCACATAAATGTGTCTAGACATTTGTATCCTTGCTTTATTATCCATCTGAGGGCTGAGTAAAACGTCTTTTGTTGCGCACGGACTACTTTGTAAACTTTGAAACTGCTTCTTCTCGTCACTTTTATCAAATTTATCTCGGTTCCTGTATCAGATCCCAAAAAGTGGTCGACTAACAAAATGTTGCTCAGGTTGTCACAAACATTTTGTTAGTTGACCACTTTTTGATAGCTGTCACCAGAACCGAGATAAATTTGGTCAAAGTGACGGGACGGGGAAGCCAGTTTATAAGGGAAATACGGTAACTGACCAGGAACCCCGTTTCAGACAGGCTCTCAGAACTTTCTCTAAATTTGCACATTTATAGAACAAAATATGGGCTTGTGCTATGTGGCTACCTGCGCAAATTTTTAGAAGTTGAGATATGCGCTCCGAAAGACGGCAGACACTGTTCAAAGGGCGAATATAGTGAAAAATGGCATCTTTCAGAGCGTATATCTCGACTTCTAGAAATTTTCGCAGGTAGCCAAATAGCACATTCGAAAGCCCAAGTTGCGCGACATTTCTCAACTGAAGGATATGTAGATCAAATCGCGGTGTCATTGGAATACTTTGCGGCGAAATTGCCAATGTGGGAGGAGCCTATCCAGATACGCTCCAAGACTCTCTGCCCATTTCACTTCGCGATTTTCCTGAAAGTCTTATTTTCCCTTTTGCCAGTGACAATTAGCCCTGTCCCTTGTGAAACAAAGCATGCACACCTTTAAAAAGTGCAATAAATTAAAATGTCCGAATCCTCGTCACGGGGTCCACACTGTCCCCTCCTCTTCTTTTTCCGATTTTCATCATCAATATACCAATTTCCTTCCCCTCCCCTCCTCTTTTTTCCCCTCCTCCACCACATGGTGTATGTCTCTATGACCATCTGTCTTCCGTCCCCTCAGCACCCCCCATCCTCTTTTTCTGTGTTTTTTTTTCCATTTTCCATCCTCTTCCCCACAATCCACACATACCCGCGGCACCCGACCGACCGGCTGCTTCTTTTTCTCCAACATTCAGAAGCTCAGAATCCTCCTTCGTGAGGAAGGAGAAGAGGAAGAGGCGCCCCCAATAATCCTTTTTTGTGTTTCTCCTATTTTGTTGGTGCTCTTTTTGGTGGTGGTA
Source organism: Caenorhabditis sp. 40 LS-2015 (assembly GCA_900536305.3). Taxonomy (NCBI): domain Eukaryota; kingdom Metazoa; phylum Nematoda; class Chromadorea; order Rhabditida; family Rhabditidae; genus Caenorhabditis; species Caenorhabditis tribulationis. Next base: position 124,150 of record LR543808.1, read on the forward strand.
CACAGAATTAGTTAGTGCTCTGGGTACTTCATCTCTGAAGTGAAGTGCACTTTTTGAAGGCTCTTTTCGGCAGAAGAGTCGAAGCTCCGCCCACTCTCGCCTCTCTAGACTCCGCCCCTTTTTCGTCTTCGCTAGGCGTAACTAATTTCAGCCAATCAGAATACGCCTCCTGTCTTCTTCCCTCTTTCACTCTTACTCATCCAGACTTGCGGTCTTTTCAGTTCTTTTTCGCCTGCCAAAAAATTATGAATAGAGCGTAATTGCTAACTTGCGCAAAGCAAAGCAGATATTTCCGAAGAGGCTTGTTTTCGTAATCCCTCAAAGAGAGCAAATTTTCCGATGAGTAATCGCGCGACTCAGATTTCATTATTAGCTCATTTCAAAGTCACCGGGGAAAAAGAAAAATATGACGAAACCAACCGAAAAAAAAAGCAACGACCCTCCGCATCAGCCGCTCAAGCTCCGCCCCTTTTGCAATGTGCGGCGCTCGTTTCGAAATCGGCGAAACAAAGAGTAAATTTATTGTTTTTTCTTTGTTTTCGTTCAAAAAAAACATTGAAATTACGAAATCACAAGAGAAGTCCCAAATTGCCATTTTTTTTTGGAACAGTCGAAAAAAGACAAATTTTCGCTGATTTTTCGAGAAGCGCGCGGCAACATTCAAAATCGGGGAGCCAGGGTTGCAAAAGAGGCGGAGCTTGGAGCGACAGATGCGGAGTGTCGTTGCTGCTGATTTTTCATCTTCTATGCGCCCTTGAACTTGACCGTTTCCCGTCTTAAAACCAAAAACAACTCTTATCATCCCAGCCGATCTTCAAAATATGTCTTTGTGTACACCGTATTCCGCATTTTTTTCCCTAAATACTTGAAACGGAAACTTCAAGCGAGGGACTAGTTGCCTCTTAGGATGCGTTGTGTCTCACCACTACTACCCTCAAAATGACCCTCTTTTTTTTGCGATAGATCGTCTATTTCTACTTGTATTACTTGTTGTCGTCCCTCATTTTCCTCATTTTGGCGCCGTTCAAGGTCTTCCACTACTTCAATTCTTCTTTTGTGACTGTGTCTGTGTCGTTGTTTGACTTATTAGAGAAAAACAGAGAGAATTTTTCGGTTGAGTTTTCTGAAAAAATCTAAATTTTTAGCTTTTATTGCTCATCACGATATCTCACCACGAAAATAATGTTTTTAGTGTTCCACCGTACCTTAAAGGATCGTGTTCGAATTTCAAGCCAGCCTTCCGAATTTTGCGATGTTCTGACTATTTTCTGCTGCAATAGTTTTTTTTTCTCGAAAAGTTGACGAGAAATGGTCGGCCATTCAATTTTAGAGCAGTTTTCAGCCATTTAAATGGCTGAAAACTGCTCTAAAATGGACAAAACTCGAAAAATATGAGAAATTTGAGCATGTTCCTTTAAAGTACCGTAGCCCGAAAATTTTGATTTTCGAGTTTTTTTCCGATTCGAATCGCGATTCCGAGACCCCACGAAAATCGGGGAACGAGAATCGGGGACAGTGGGCGGAGCATATGAAAAACGCAACGCGCGCATGAGGTTTTACCTGGTTTGTACTGTTAAAAACTCGCGCCGCAGTTGCATTTTTTTTGCTCCGCCCACTGTCCCCGATTCTCGTTCCCCGATTGTTTCCCCTTCCCCGATTTTCGTGGGGTCTCGCGATTCCTGTCGGTTTCAGAGCCGTTTTTTTTTAAATTTCCTTCAAATTTCAGCTGAAAAAGAATTTATGCGTTGCAAAAGTTGCTGCTTAGAAAATCGAAAAAAAAAATCAAAACTTAATCCGCTATTTTCGTGGCGAGATATCTTGTTGGCCACAGACTTCAAGATTTTTGAAACTAAAAAAATAGTCTTTCGATCTCCGATCTTCTCACTCATCATCTCTCAAAGTCATATTAAAGCCGCGCTCTTCAAACTTGACACCTCAAGAAGTGCCGCACTTGACCCTCCTCAAATGGCCTAGCCTTTTCCTCTTCCACCTCTTCTCCCTATTACCCACTCGAGGAGGAGAACCTCGTGAGAGAGAGAAAGAGAGAGACGAGCATAGAGAGGCAGCTCTCTCACACGCACATACATACGCACAGTGAGTGCTGTGCTACTGCGTGTGTTCAACGTTCTGTCTGTGTTCTCTGCGTCTCCTCGGTGAATACATGTCTGCTCAGCACTCTCTCTCTCCCCATCATTTTTTTTTCCTTTTCGTAAATCTTCGATTTTTTTGTTGTTAAAATTACCGTCTGAACTCAAATTTTCAACAAGCTCCAAACATTTCAGCGCTCTCCAAAAATGACAACAGCCGCCGAGATCATGACAGTGGTAAGTGATTCGGCTTCTCGATTTCTCTCGATTTCTCTTACTATTTCTTCATGAAATTTTCTGCATTTTTTCTTTGCACAATAATATTATAACCGATTCCCCCGTTCCCTATTGATTTTCGTGGTGTTCGTTGCACCCCTTAATTGCAATTATTTCGCCAAAAAACAACCATTTTCGTGTCCCAGTCAGCATGCGGTGGCCTTTGAAAAATGCAAAAATCGTCTTTTTCAGTTTTGATTTTTTCTCTCTCTCTCTCTGCTTCTCTCCATCTCTCTTGCCACGTGGCAATACATTTTTTCACTCTGATTGTGCATGGATGATAATAGAGGTCAACCAAAATCACCCCCAAACCTAAAAAACCACACAATTTTCCATGCAGAATGCTCCATTTTCATAGTGTCATTTTTCCAGTACTAATAGCATCATCAACAGGCTCCGCCCCTTTCACGGTTTTTGGTTTTTCTGGAATATATAGTGACGTTTATTAGTCCGATTTGCATGTCGTTCATTGTTGGGTGAGCTTTTAGTCTGAGAGAGCGATTATTGAGTTTTCAGTTTTCAAAATGCGCGCGTTAGTTTTCAAAGTGGGCGGAGCCATATCATCCATGCCCAAACAGAGATAAAGGGAAAAGAAATCAACTACGGGAAATTCGAAAACAAAAACCGCATGCAAATTCGAAAAAAATCGATCACATTCTCTTCCCCATCCATCCATCACCACCAGTTCCCCGTTGTGAATGAGACCATTGCGCTTTTTCAATTTCAGGAGAAATTAGACGATTTCGACTATAAGGTGGCGATTCAGCAGCAAATGGTCGCTCAGCAGCAGCAACAACAACATCAGCAGCAGCAGAACGGAGTGATTTCCGCTCCCGCGGTGCTCCGCCCACTACAAATCGAGCCGTCCGTGGCGAGCACCGCGGCGGCGACGGCTTCCACAGAAGCTGTCAAGATCCCGATGCCGTCGGGACCCGCGACGACGTCTTCTGCAGGCACAATGTCGCCGCCGCCGCCGAAACCACTTCTTCAAATCGGACCCGTCGCGCCGCCATCGATCGATCGCAGCACTAGCTGTAAGGGAGCACTCTAGATTATACCTAATGTTTTTTTCTCTCAAACAACTTCTCCTCTTATTTTTCCTTCGTTTTGAGTTCGAAATAGCTGGAAATAATTGGGATGAAAATGCTTTGCACGTCGGCCGTCGTGGGAAGACTCTAGAAGCTTCTAGAACCCTGCCACGACGTCTGAAAGTTTGTCGTTCTCTAAAACCTAAAAAAATCCGAGAAAAAGAATACGTTCTGCATGGCGCCGGTTGTGAACTCTCTCTCCATACATGTTATGTGTACATATAATTTTGCCTATCTCTAGTCACATGGTGAAAGTTTTTCAAGTGGAGTTTTATCAGTTTTTTATCTAGCCTAACCCCCCGGAATGCGTATTCATACGGCACCAAGTTTTGTTTTTTTTTTCTTAATCTCCACCTTCACAATTTGAAATTTTTCTCGTTTTTAGGTGAAAATACTCGATTTTTAGGACGAAAAATGATGATTTTCATAGCCAAAAATTATAGTTTTCGAAAAATTCAGGCGTCAGAAAATGCGCTCCAATGAGAATGAATGGACAAATTTTGAGCGGAAGTTTCAATTAGAGAAATTAGTTATGGGGTGAAAAGGGTGAATTTCGGGCGACCTAATAGAATTTTGAGTCTGAAAATTGAAAAAAAAAACTTAAAAATAAATAGGCGAAAATTTTCCAAAAAAATCGAAATTTGATTTTTTTTTATTTCATAAAATTTCAAGTTCTAGGTGACTTTTTTGAAGCTTTCTCAGGTGAAAATTTGCCCTAGAAAAGTATTTTATAAAAATAAAACTTCGTTCCTCAAATCTGAAAATCCTGAAATTCCAACTTTCCAACCTCCAATTTTTAGCCGAATCCGAAGGTCAACGTCGTCTGCATGTCTCGAATATCCCATTCAAATATCGCGAACCGGATCTTCAGTCAATGTTCGACAAGTTCGGACCGGTCATGGATGTGGAGATCATATTCAATGAGCGAGGGTCGAAGGTAAGGAAACTGGTGATTCCGAGGTCAAAAAGTGTCGAAAGTCACTGATTTTTAGCCAAAATCTCAGTCAAAAAGTGTCACTTTTCAGGGCTTTGGCTTCGTGACCATGCAGAATCCAGATGACGCGGATCGCGCGCGAAACGAGATTCACGGATCGACGATAGAGGGGAGACGGGTGGAAGTCAACATGGCCACGCAGCGGGTGCACACGAAGAAGACGAAGCCGTTGATGCAGGGTAATTTTGTTTAAAACTGTCTGGCGGGAACTCAAATTTCTTTTCTTCAGTCGGCGTCGACCCGCTTTCCGCCGCTCAAAACATGTTCGTCGCGCAACAACAACAACAGCACATCCAACGAGCTCTCCTCCAGCAACAGCTCCTCTCCCAGCAGCTCATGGTGCCACGTCATCAACAACTCATCATGCCGCCCACCTCCGCCGCAGCCGCCGCCATCAACCTGCAAGCCCTGCAGTATCAGCAAATCCTGCTCGCACAGCAGCAGCACCAACAGCAGCAGCTTCAGCAGAACCCTCAATTCTTGCTGCAACTCCAACAGCAACAAGTGGCCGCGCAAGTTGCCGCTCAACAGGCTCCGCCCACCTCGATGGCTCAGATGATGCAACAGCATCATCAACTGGCGATGGACCCGCTTGCGCAGGTGGCGCAGGCGCAGATGATGATGGCGATGGAGCAGCAGCAGAGGATGCAACAACTGGCGCAAGCCGCTGCAGGTAGAGTTACAGATGTGCAATCGCGCTCAACTGAGCTTTTCCTTTCCAGGCCGCCAGATGCAACACCCATCGGCAGTAGCGGCCGCCCGTATTCCGACCTCCTCGGCCGGCCATCAACCGCAACTCCCGTCGCAGCTCGGCGAGCAATACCTTCAGCAATCGCTGTCCAGCGCCGCTGTATCATCGCTACAGGCCGCCGCCGCCGCTGCGGCATCACAGCATCCCCACCATCACCACAATCCGCATCAACATTTGCACCAGCAAGCGTCGGCGGCCGCCGCAGCGGCCCTCCGACGTTATGCACCATACTAATAAGCTCATTTGTGTGCTATTACTTTTTTATGTTCTCTCAGTTTCTCTCATCCAATCTTTGCACTGTTTTTTTCGTTTTTGCGTGGCGAAAGTTAGCTGAAAAATTTTCGAGTTTTTCCGCAAACACCGCGACGCAAAAGTGCAGAAACTGTTTGTTTTTTTTCTTGTGAAATGATTTTCCTCATTCAAACCCGACATATTTCCATTCACTCCCCTTCGCACCCCCATTCACAGTTTTACATTTCCTCCAAATCTCACACTAATAAGCCTGATGATGACACTTTTCGCTTTAAATTGAATGTTTTTTTTTGTATGTGTGTGTATGTTTGAATTTGCCTTTGAAATTCAAATTTTCACGATGATGATAATCATAATAAGCTCACGGAATGTTGTCTAATAATCCGATTAATATCGTTGTTTTTTGTCCATTTTTCTCCTCAAAGTACGGATTTCCTTCCCCATTTTTTTCTTCGAAAAACGCATCTCTTTTTCTCATTTTCTCTCTCCCCCTCTCACCACTTTTTGCTTTATTTTTCCAAACTGATTTTTTTTTGTCGTCGTCGATCGTCCCACACACTAAGCTTTTGTGCAATATTTCCACCACTACACATAGTTTGTGCATTATGAATTTTTTTTCTCGTGCAAAAAAAAATGGAATGTTTTCTTTTTTGGTAGTTCTCCTCTTCCTGGTTTTTTGGTTGGTTTTTTTTCTGATGGTGATGATGATGCATATCTAGTCGGAATGGCTTGTCAAACTACATATATACACACACTGAACAATCTCTCAACCAGCATGCGGTCGTTGCTCCCCGGTGGTGAATCTCTAAATATCTAAAAATTGCAGGTTTTCAAAATTTCAGCAACAAAAAAAACGAGTTTTTATCTTTGAAATTAACAACAAAAGAATCAATAAAGACATCTGAACGGATAATAAAAATCTGAATTTGTTTTTTGAACAACGGAAAACTTGGGGGAAAGAGGTGACAAATGTACACGTGGCAGCAAAGGGGAACGGGGAAAGAACCTGAACAGCGAAAAGAGGGCGGGGCTTAGGGGAAATGAGTGAAAATTGATGAATTTTAACGACAAAAAGTAATGAAAATGATAGCCAAAAAATGGGGGTCAATCTCTATTCATCATCGTCCATCGGCTCATCATCCAAATCGGGCATCGGGAACCTCAGAATCGCCGCGCAGCCTGTCAACTGAGCCAACTGTTCGCCGGACACGTGCATCGACGAGAAAATGTGCACTCGGCCGTTTTGTTCGCGGACGCTCTCAACAAGCTTCACGTATTTCCGACGGGTCTCAATGTCTTGCGCACGGAACAAGGAGTCGGCGACGAGCAAGGTTTCGATGGCGAGCTCTTGGTTGGCTCGGGACACGTGGCTGAACATTTGACCGGTTTTTCGACGACAGCGGGAAATTCGAATTTTGTGCAGACTCACTTGTATCCATAGAACGCGCGATCCGGCTCTGTCGACATCAACTCCAGGAACTGATTCAGCGCTTTGACCTCGCCCTGAGCCTTGGTGTCCGCCAATCTGGCAGCCACTTGCGGTGTCTCCAGAACCTCTTTCAGAGCGTGCTTGAATCCGCTACTCGAATGAGTCAGCATGAACTTTGCTTTCTGATCCGTGGTAAATTTCTTGCCGTTGGCATCGGCGTAGGCTAGGAGGTGCTGCATGAAGGCGTCCTTTACGAAGCCACGACTCGCGATGATTACGCATTTTACGACCTGAAGTTTTCAGATTTTTGTAGTGGAAAAATGCGTCAGAAATCAAGAAAACCTGCAAATTGACATGCCGCATGAACGCCACACTGACGGCCTCGTAGAACCTCTCTAGTCCCTTCTCGTGCTGACTGGTGAACCCTTTCCGCTTCCTTGGAATCGTCATGTCGATTTTCGCCCTCGTCAGTGTCATGGCTGGTGTGATGAGGCATACATTGGCCAGGCCTTCATGAAGCACAACTGCAGCCACGTCAGCAGCCTGCGCAGGGTCCAGAGAGAGGTTTAGGCGTTCTGCAAAGCTCTTGGAATTGAAAAAATTGAATAAAAATGAGTACCTATATCGATAGAATCCCACTCTGTCTTTTGTAGCGTGAATTTTCGATTCGGCTCCAAGTCAATGGTGTGATAGGCTCCAAGCTTCACAATATCGTTCTCCTCGATGTTTCTGCCCTTCAAATGAAGTTCTTGAGCGCCTGGATCAAAATCGATCGATTCTACGGACACTGTGAGCATTGTGTGAACTCTCTGCGAGCTGGTGGTTCCGGTCGACGTTTCTGAGACGACCTGAAGCGAAAATTGGGGTTTTGAGGGCTCAAAAAACTAGTTGAGCTTACTTTTCGAATGGTGGAGGCTTTAATAATATCGCCAACGCGTATCAGATTGTAGATGTGCCACATGTCCTCGGCTTCCTCTGCCATTAACACGACGAATCTGGAAAAAAAGTTCTCTAAATTTTCGGATTTTTCAGACTAAAACGTACCCACTACCATCTCGTTCGATGCCTCGTTTGAACTGCTTCATTTTTAGCTTCGATTGTTTGTGAGAATATCTGAAATTAAAAAGGATAAATGGTAAAGTTGCGAAATTCAAGACAACAATTTCAGTGCGATGTCGATTTACGCGGAGTAACAGGCGTTATTTCGGAGTGTCGTTTGAAAATGATTTTTGAGCCTAAATTGCGATTTTAGTGTGTTTTGCTGAATTTTAAGTGTCTCCGGGTAAAAAATTGGCGTTTTATTCACTTTGTTATCATTAAAAATTAAAAAATTAGAACTAAAGCTGGAAACTAACGTTGTGTAGATTTACGCGAAACGAAGCGCACCAACAAAATTTCGGAGTGTCGTTGCAAAAAAGTTTGAGTGAATTTCTGAAAATTTTCTGTTTTTTTCTCGAATCTGTCATCCTTTCCGCCCATTTTTTCACGATTATCTAAATTTTTCAACCAAAAAATCGAGTTTCTCATGTTTTCAGCACAATGGGAAAGACGTCACGCGACAAACGCGACATCTACTACCGGCTGGCGAAGGAGAACAAATGGCGCGCGAGGAGCGCGTTCAAGTTGATGCAAATCGACGACGAGTTTCAGATTTTGAAGGGTGAGCGAGCAGACGACTCTGGGGAATTTCGGGTTCTCAAATATCTGCACAAACCTAAAATCCCGTAAAATTCGTCTAAATTCCAAAAAAAAGAATTTTTTTATGTCTAAAATTTAGAAACCAATTCCAGGCGTCACTCGAGCCGTGGATCTTTGTGCAGCGCCCGGAAGTTGGTCTCAAGTTCTCTCGAAACGCCTCTACGAGAAGGATCAAGACGCGAAAATCGTGGCCATCGATCTGCAGCCAATGGCGCCGATTCCAGGTGTCATTCAGTTGCAGGGAGACATCACCTCGGTGGATACAGCTAATAAAGTAGGATTCTCTGGCTTTTTGGCTCGAAAATTGAAAACTCTCCGTTTCAGGTCATCGAACACTTCTCTGGCGCCAAGGCCGACATTGTGATTTGCGATGGGGCTCCAGATGTCACTGGGATCCACTCGCTCGACGAGTTCATGCAGGCCGAGCTCATTCTGGCCGCCTTCAACATCACCAGCCACGTTTTGAAGCCAGGAGGAAACTTCCTCGCGAAAATCTTCCGGTCGCGAAACTCGTCACTTCTCTACGCTCAAATGAAGCGCTACTTCAAGAAGGTCTACCTGGCGAAACCGCGCAGTTCGCGACAGTCGAGTTGTGAGGCTTTCGTGCTGTGTTTGGACTACTCGCCACCAGAGGGATTCGTTCCGACCATGGAGAAGACGTCGTTGGAGATCACAGACACGTCTGGCGTCACCGCCAACGTTGTCGATGGATTCGTGACGTGTGGCGATTTGAGTGGATGGGATAGTGAAAAGTCGTACCCGTTGGATATCGAGTGCGAGTTTCCCAAGGGTGCGAAGGATGAGGACGCGAAGAAGTGAGATTTTGAGAGACTTCTGGGGGTCGGGGGAGATTCTGGAGGATTCTGAAGGTGCCTGATGGATAATGAAACAGCGTTCTGGGTTCTCAGAAGTTTCTGCGGACTCTGAAAGACTTGGCGAGATTCTAGAGGATTTTTGAGAACTTTAAAGAGTTTCGGATGGTGTCTGAAGGCTTCTAGACAATTCTGATGACTTTGGGAAGATTCTGAGATGTACTCGAGGTTTCTGAAAGCCTCTGAATGGTTGCTGTCGTTTCCGAAAGATTCTGATGAATTCTGTAAAAATCTAGACGATTCTGAAGGTTTCTGAAGGTAGCTGAAGGATTCTTTAGGTGTTCTACGGACTCTGAAGTACTTGTCAAGATTCTGGAGGTTTCTAAAGGTTTCTGAGGGATTCCGAAGACATCAGGAGCCTTCTGGAAGCTTTTGACAAACTCGCAAAGAGTCTGAAGGCGTCCACATGCATCCAAAACTATCTCAAAAGTTCTCAATCGACCAAATCCTTGTTTTCTTTTCCAGACGCTATGAATTCAAGGACGTCGTGCAGCCGCCCACCGATCCGGCCTACAAGGAGGCGCTCGAGATGAAGAAAGCCGGAGTTTTCTCGAAGATGAACGCCGACATGAACAAGGAGATCAAGGCGGCGATGCGGCGCGAGAAGAAGCACAAGGAGGAGGAGGTGGCGAGAGAGGAGAGGAAGAAGGTTTCCGAATCCTCGCCGGAGAAGAAAGAAGAGTCTGAAGACGTGGCTGATGTGGTGGCAGAGCAGCTGGAGACGGCGGCCAAGATTGAAGAATGATATGGATTATGATCTCACGACCTCAATTATATATTTTGTTCCATTTTTTTCTCCCCGTTCTTCATGTCGTTATTTTTATAGTTTTCTTTTTCTCACACTGCAAAAAATTCCATTATTGTCGCTCTCTCTCCAAAAATGAACTCGGTTTCTCTGTCAATGTTTTCTTCCCTTCATATTCGTCCTGGCGTTGTTTCTCCGTATATGACGCATTATTTCAATAGTTTCACCTGACATTTTTTGTCTGCTGTTTTTTTGTTCGCTGAAAATGCGTCATTTGGTTGCTATTTTTGGTTGCTAAGGGCGCAACCAGATAAAAGCAGGTTGTGAAATTTCAAAAATGATGTTTTCTTGACAACTTCTTCATTTGAGAAGCCTAAAACTTTGAAGTTTTGTGGAGTTTCGGATCTCAAAATTTCAAAATTTGTGTGTTTTCAAGCGAATCGTTTTGAATTGCCGCCCAGCAGTTGAGAATGACTCCATTTTTCAACAATTTTTGAATCTGGAATTTCGCCTTCAGAATCAGATTCTCGGTGAATTTCCGATGAATTTTCTCCTCGTTTCGTTGAACCACGTATTCGGGTCCAGTCAGTCCGCTAGAGCACACTTTCATCAGCCTTTATGGAATAGGAAGAGGGGGGAGAAGGGGTGTCCTGGCATACTGGTCATTCCTTATTTCTGCCGCACACACACACACTACTACACATTACGAGTCCACACAAGACGGTCCTCTCCTCGTTCTCTCCTCGAGGGTCGGCAACATTTCACTCTCTCTTTCTCTGCGTCTCTCCGCCTAGCACACACTCTCGCTTTCTCGTTTCGAAGGAATTGAGTAGCCACCGCTTGGCGATACCCGATTCTCTCTGTTTCTCTCTAATTCTCTCGCCCGAAAAGTGAATTTTCTAGTTTTCAAATGTTCTAATAAACAAAAAGAACCCAATTGATTGATTAGTACAATCTTCTTCTTCTTCTTTCATTCGGAACTTTTTCTATTCCAAAAAGTTTCCATTTCGAAACTCGGAGAGATGATACGGTGAATGCTTTTTTCTTGAGATTTTCCCAGTTTCTTCCACTATCTTTTCCCCCTCGAAACCGTTTTGAATTCCCTCCATTTTTTTCTGTTCCAGAGGCAACTACCAATACCAAATGTGCGATCAGGGAGATCAAGGCGCGCGAGCCCGCCCGGTGCCCGTCGAAGAGCCAAAGTCGTGTTTTACAGTGCTCTGGGAGGCGACCAAGCGCAATTATTCGGTGGGTGATAGGAAAGAGAAAACGATAATAGGTTGAAGGCTGAACAATCAAGATAAGCGTCCAATGCCCAAACTTCAATGCGCTATATCTTAAGAACCAATGCAATTGGCAGAGAGTGGTCAACTAGAAAATTGTGTAAAATTTCGCTTCCTATATTTTTCTAGTAGAACACTTTTCTATACCTCCACTGGTTTTGAAGATATGACGTTTGGAAGCTGGAGAGAAGAAACGCAGACACTCTCGCTTCTCTGCGTCTCTGTCTTTCAGCATTTGAAAAGACCGCTTCTCAACTCAAGATTTCCAGCCCTCCGTCATCACCATCCTCATCTACCTCGCCGCCAGCGCCACCGTCATCGGCGCCATGCTCTTCGACGACATCTCAATTCCACGTCTCGCGACTGGAGTCGTCGCATTGCTCATCTACATCGTCGCCGTTTTCAGCGTCTATTTTGACTTCCGGAGAGGTAAGCGAACCATAGAGAGAGAGAAATTTCAAATACGAATTTTCAGAGAGTCAACCGCAACCAGACGGAGATCAGCGACTCTTCATAACACATGTCAAGAAGGTGCTTTTCGCCAAGACTAAGGTAAGCAACATTGGGACATCTTTTCGCCCATTGCTCATCCTTAATTCCAGTGGCACGCCGTCATCACCTGGTTGGCTACCATCATGGTTCTCTTGACACTGATCGCCGAGGATGAGGTGCTCCAGATTGAGCTCGCCGTCACTTTTGGACTCATGATCGCGACTCTAATTCTTGGAGGTTTGGCTCAACGAACGCAAGAGCCGGCTGCATTCCACGCTGTCTAGAAATGGTCTCGAACATTTTGTACAACACTATCATCTGTATATTTTGCTCATCTCGAAACAACAACATCCGACTACGGCTTCTTCTCTGTTCTCACTCTTCTCGCTCAAGTAACTGTTTTTTTTCTCCGAAATTCTTGTCATTTCTTTTCATTTTTTATCTCTGATATATCACCATGATGCATTTTTTCTCTTTGTGCCAGCTGAAACTTTTAATAAATATTTACAAGGAAAACTGATTCGAAACATCGAAAGTTTTGACCGAGAACTGAGGCTCGACTTTGAAGCGAGAACGGAGTGCACTACCAAAAAGTGATCAACTACAAAAATGTGTGAAATTAAATTTCCTTAATTTTTGCAGCTGATCAAGTTTTGATACAGCCAAAATGGTTCCAGAGATATTGGACTTTTAAAGTTGAGTTACTTGTAGGATAGGAGACACTTTCGATTCTGTTCCTTCCCAACTTTGAAGCGCTACATCTCAAAAACCGTCAACGCTACCAAAAAACGATTACCTACAAAAACGAGTAGAACGTTATGCTCTGTTTTTTTGTAATTGATCACTTTTACACACATCAACTTGTTCTCGAGATAGAGTACCAGACAAAAAGATATCACATATAGTGACTTTTCGTGCAAAATGGCCAACTTTGAGCAGCTGAAAATTAATGCCCAGTGTTCCGATTTCTTTAAAATTTCGTGAGTTTGTTAAACAATCCAAGATCTCCATTTTTGTAGTTAACAACTTTTTCTGATATTCGCTAAAAAATCAGATAGATCGCCGAATTTGAAGTGTGTGTTAATTTCAAACATTTCGGCGCCTCTTAAATTCATGACGGCCTAACTAACTTGGTTTCAGTTTTAGTAAAAAGTTGTCAACTACAAAAATGGAGATCTAGGATCACTTAACAAATTCACAAAACTTCAAAGAAATGGGAATGCTGGGAATAATTTTTCAGTTGCTCAAAGTTGGCCATTTTGCACTAAAATTCACTGAAAGTGATATCGTTTCGTCCGGTACGGAATAACGCTGAAGTCTTCAAATGCTCTACGACGTGTCTCTACGTCGACTCAAATAACCTGAAATCCCCATTTTCTCGCGATTCATTGGAATAAAAATAACCCACGATAGACTTTATTAGCTTTCAAACAAGATTTTTTTTTGATGATAAACAATTTTGAGAAACAAAAAACACGGGGGTTGCTGAATCAATCGCGCTCTATCGCACCTGGTGCACTTTTTCCAGTGAGGAAAAAGGAGCACATTATGCGGTAGAGGGAGATCTGAACACAGACTAGACTTCAAGAGACCATTAAAAAAATGTTAGGGGGACCGAAAGGAATACAGAGAAAAAAGAGAGAGACATGGAATGCTATTTTACTGTAGAAGAAGAAGGATAAGAGATCATGAAGATCATGAAAAAAACAATAAGATATGTAAATTGGGTTATATGAAATTGATAAGTTGTTCAAAAATTTGAAAATTGGGGGAAATAGAGACAGAGAAAAGAAACAGAGGTACGATAGAAGAGAACAAGAAAATGAGAGGAAAATGACATGATAAAGAGGAGGGACAGAAAAGAATAGAGGGATGCGTTTGAGTTCGAACTGAAGTATTGATGCTTGTTGCATATCACTGGAAATCTGAGTTTTTGCGAATTTCAAAAATATAAGTTTCATTTTTCTACGACCATGGAGACCCGAGAAAAACGCGATTGAACTTGGCGGCTGAAAGCGACGCGCTCACATGAGACAAAACGGAATTCAAATGCGATTATCTCAGTCGTCAGTGACAGTAAAATATTGAAATTTAGCTTGTTCAAAAGCTGAAATATCGAGCTTTCCAAATTTATAAGTTTCATTGTTTTACGACTACTGAGACTTGAGAAAAATCTGTTTGAACTTTGCCCGCTGCAAGAGCGCGCAATACCAGAAATTTAGCAACGGGCGGGATTCAAAAGCAATTTTCTCGATGCTCAGGAAAGATAAAAACATGAATTGTAATGCATCTAAAATCTGAAGTTTCGTTCTTTCCAAAAATGTAAATCTCACTTTTGTCGAGCTACTGAGCGCTGAGAAACTCGCGTTTAAAGAATTTCCTCTAAAAAATATGAGCCGGAAAAAAAATAGGAGAGAAAGTTTGAATGTGATTTTCGCAATGGTCAGTGATGGTACAAAATTATAAAATATTCAGTTAAAAAGCTAAAATTTCGCTATTTTTAAAAATCTAAACCTCATTTTTTCACGACTATCAAAAGCCGAGAAAACTGCTCTTGAACTTTGAGACCTCTTGACGAGAAGAGCACCCAGATTCATTTGCAATTTTCTCAATGCTCAATGATCTAAACTTGATGAAATTTATATTTTTAAAATCCTCCTAAATTCAGCTGTCCACTGATATGCAACTTGTGATGGAACTCCAAGTCTAGCCCATCATAGATACAAGATAAAAGAGGGATGCAAAAAAGATTCAAGCCTACTGCCAAACCACCATTCGAAAATCCCTGTAGTTGAACTTGATGGTTGCCTTGGTGTTGTCGTTCCTTCGGATATCGAACCCTCCCTTCATCGTCCTCTGCTCAAACTCCATATGAAAATCGACGGCCCTATAAGGTCTCTCGACGTCTTCAGCCACCTGCTCCGCCTCGATTCCATCCATCGTGAATGGCTCCCGCATGGAGACGTCAATGTACTTCAGACGCGGCGCGGCTCCGTGCATCCACATCTTCAAAAATCGATGGATCTCTCTGGGGTAGAAGTGACAGAAGCGGGAGGTGAAGTACTCGCAGTTCATGGATGCGAGATGCTCCGTGGTGACGCGACAGCAGTCCAGGCAGAGAACTTGGAAGTTTTGAATCATGAGTCTCGCAATGGCAGTCTCGACCTCGGGGATCGTGAACATGTGGAATTTCTGACGGGCGGCGTAGGTTCGCGGATAGAAGATGTCGCAATTGACGCCCATCCGCTTCGCCTGAACCATCCCGTGAGCAACGTTGTGCGGGTCCATTTCACGATTCGAAGTGTTCGCGTGAATCTCCACCTTGTCCAACGTGACACCTCTCAAAGCTTCCTTGATGGATTCTGGGACGAAGATGTCCGTCGCGAGGATGACGTCGAGTCCTTTGGTTTGATGGAAGATATCCAAAAAGTGAGACATCCAGTATCCAGGGCGTCGTTCAGTCTCGACAAAATCGTAACGGCCAGCGACGTCGACGGTCATCGGGAGCTCGAAGCGCACGCGTGGATCCTGCTCGCTCTTTCTCTGCCACTCTCTACCTTCACACTTGCGGAACGTGACGCTGAAGTCTCTCCAGCTCTGGCAAGGTAATTTTTTTTGGATATACAGTTTCGGCGACTCGTTGATGCGGAGGTGGATTCGATCGACGTGAGTGTTGGTCGACTTCACGAGACGCTTGCTTCTCTTGGAGCACATCGAGAGGAGGGCACTGAAAAATTGAGATTCTTGGGGTTTTGGAGTCTGGAGACCTCTGGGGATCAAAGGTTCGTTAAATTTTGAAAGACTCGGTGGATTCCTGGGGCCCTAGATGCAGGGTTTTGAGGTTTCTCAAGGAATCTAGAATTCAAGGATTCTGAGGATTCTGAGGACTCTGAAGATTATAAGATTCAAGAATTCAAGGGTTCAAGAATTCAAGAATCCTGAGGATTCAAGGATTCAAGGATTCAAGGGTTCAAGAATTCTGAGGATTCTGAGGATTCTGACGCTTCAAGGATTCAAGGATTCATGGATTGAAGGATTGAAGGATTCCAGGATTCAAGGATTCAAGGATTCTGAGAATTCAAGGAATCTGAGAATTCAAGGATTCAAGGATTCTGAGGATTCTGAGGATTCTGAGGATTCAAGGATTCTGAGAATTCAAGGATTCTGAGGATTCAAGGATTCTGAGAATTCAAGGATTCTGAGAATTCAAGGATTCAAGGATTCAAGGATTCTGAGAATTCAAGGATTCTGAGAATTCAAGGATTCTGAGAATGCAAGGATTCTGAGAATTCAAGGATTCTGAGAATTCAAGGATTCAAGGATTCAAGGATTCTGAGGATTCTGAGGATTCAAGGATTCAAGGCCTCTAGACCAGATCGGAAAGTCTTGGAAATGACATAGAGTTTTGTGAGGCTTCTGGGATTCAGAGATTCTGATCAGCAAGCTCCTGAGTTCACAGAAGACTATTCTAGGATTCGAAAAAGCTTCTGAAGTCTAGAAGCTGGAAAAAATGAATCAGGAATTCAGGGCAACAATCTAGGAACATTCTGGATCAGTTGGTAAACTATCAGACCTGAAGGCTATGAAATCTCTAGACTTTATATTGAGAAAGATCTAAAAGGGTCCCCCAGACACTATTCACTGGATCCTAGACACCTCTCAAAAGAAACAAAACGATTCTGAGCAACAAGACTAATAGATTCATGACCCCCGAACTTACATCCAAGAGAGTTCCATGCACTTGACGATGAGGATTCGCAACTCCGGCGGGAAGGCGAACAGTGGAATGGCCATTGTCGAGGACGAGTTTGGTAACACCTGGAAAATGGCTAGGTTGATTTAGGGAAAAGGATAAGACTTTTATCATAAGAGGAAGAACTAGAAAAGTCCAGAAGAAGTCCAGAAGAAAACATCGGAAGATAGTCAAGTCCAAAGATCCCAAGATGATCTCTTCGAAGACATTCATCCCTAAGTAGATGATGAGTGAATGAATTACAAGCATGGTTAGATTCCGAACCGCCCATCTGAATCGGTGTAATAGTGGGCGGAGTCAATCAGTCTGGTGGAAGGTGTTCGAAGGGGTCCACACTGGTGTGCTGGTCCAAGGGGGTCCACACTACTAGAAGACGATGACGTCATCAATAAGACGAAGAACGTGGGTGCGCGAAAGGGGGGACCGTGCATCAGAGGTTAGAGGTCAAAAAGAGTGTATGGTCAAGTGGAGACCCGAGAAAAAGTGTTAGATCGTTCATCTGTCCAAGACAAGTGAGCAATATGGTGAGAAGTTGGGGAAGATCAGGTCAATCTTGGATATCCTAGACTATAAAAATGTGGATCATACGGATCGCCAACCCTGGATCATCAAAACTAGATCATGGAAACTGAACAGTGTCGATCCTAGAAAGTAGCCTATTTGGAGCATCAAAGTTGGTCACCCTGAATGTTAACCAGCCTTCAGGCTAATGACCCATTATAGGTAGGGACCGCAACGCGAGGGGGCGGAGCCTCATTTTTTTTCTCTTGGGGGGTACCTGTCGTCTTTGAAGGCGTGTAACTCGAGTTAGGATGGAGCAATTTTTATGAAAGTTGGTCTCGTTATGTAAATTGATGCGTAGAATCGAATGAAATAAACGGTTTTACGCCTGATTTGATACTTTTCGAGATATTTTCGAAAAACTGGCGTTGGAGTGAGAAAAGTGCTCGGGAATTTTTTAAATGATACTGGTACGCATGTTTTTAAGACGGATTCTGGTACTTTTAGAGATTGTCTATGAGATGTATATGTTTAGAAAAAAATTCAACTGTGCCATTTTCTGAAAAAATCAGTCAAACTTCAGACCAAAATGGTGAATTTTTTTCAGCGATGACACAATGTTTTTTCGATTGATATACGTAGAGCAACTCAACAGCTACTCTGAAAAAAAATTTGAAGTTCTTTGGATGAGTATGAGACACTCAAAAAGCTACTGAAGTGAGGGTCACTTTCCATTTTTGGCNTAGGGACCGCAACGCGAGGGGGCGGAGCCTCATTTTTTTTCTCTTGGGGGGTACCTGTCGTCTTTGAAGGCGTGTAACTCGAGTTAGGATGGAGCAACTTTTATGAAAGTTGGTCTCGTTATGTAAATTGATGCGTAGAATCGAATGAAATAAACAGTTTTACGCCTGATTTGTTACTTTTCGAGATATTTTTGAAAAACTGGCGTTGGAGAGAGAAAAGTGCTCGGGAATTTTTTAAATGATACTGGTACGCATGTTTTTAAGACGGATTCTGGTACTTTTAGAGATTGTCTATGAGATGTATATGTTTAGAAAAAAATTCAACTGTGCCATTTTCTGAAAAAATCAGTCAAACTTCAGACCAAAATAGTGAATTTTTTTCAGCGATGACACAATGTTTTTTTGATTGATATACGTAGAGCAACTCAACAGCTACTCTGAAAAAAAATTTGAAGTTCTTTGGATGAGTATGAGACACTCAAAAAGCTACTGAAGTGAGGGTCACTTTCCATTTTTGGCGGTTTTCATAAGTTTTACCTGTCATGCAGGTCGAGTACGCATGTTTTTATTTCACCAACAGATTCTACTCAAAATTTGCTATTAAAACAAATATTTGATTTGATTTTTCAACTGTGCCATTTTTTGCTAGAAGCTGTTTTCTATCTGAAAATCGGAGAAAATGCGTTCAAATTTCCTGTGCAGACGTGGAGGCGGCGACCAGTTCATAACCGCAACCCGCCTCCCTCGTTCAAGGCGGCGCGGTGGTTAAGTGGTTAGCGCGCCGGATCGGTGGTGGCTGTCGCCGGGGTTCGAACCCGCAGCTGATTTAGACGTTTTTTTAACCGATTTTCCTTGAAGGGTAACCGCGCGGCGCTTGCAAATCGAATCTCCGCCCCTCGCTCCGCCTACTTTTCCGCGCACACTGCAACCCCCCAAGAGAAAATCGAGGAAAATGGGGGTCATGAACAGGGCTAGAACTCGAGAATGGGCGAACGTTTTTGAACGAAATTTTGGGAATGTATCAATATTCATATGGGGAATCGAATGGTATCGATAGTCTCGAGCAAAAACGTGTTTGAAAATTTCGTTGTGGTGCCTAATTATAGGGACAAATCTAATGTAAACCTAAGACTTTGAGATTCCTAAGGCCCTCAGGACTCCTGAAAGAATTCTAAGGACCTAAGGGCTCTTGCAGCTACACTAATAAAGATTCGGAGGATAGTTTCTGACCAGAGAAGACCTAGAGAAGGGTGCAGATGATCATCCTGTCTGCGATGCGACAAGAGCAATGCTGGGGGACCAAAATTGACGGTCCACAAACAACCTGTCGCTGGCCCCCTAAAAAAGAGAGTAGCTAAGATTGAGATTACATCAGAACTGTTCCTAAAAACCGGCCACTCTCATTGAAGGAAGGGGGCGAGGGACATTGAATGGGGGAAAGGTACCTCCCACGTGGGTGAATACCGAGAGAAAGAGTAGCGATTCTGACCTGACCCAATGACAAGATCAGTGCAAATGGCTAAGGGCAACTACAAGCAATGGGAGAGGAGGACGAGCAACAGTTTTTATAATGGAAGGGCATCCTTTCTTAAGGGCTTCTGAATCTTGTCTATAGAACTGTCTGTAGACAAAGATTGACACTGATCAATAAATCTTGACAACCTGAAGCTAGGGGTATTCATTTGATCTAGCTTGAGGTCTATGTCAAACTTTGGCTCGTTCTAAATTCACATTTTCTCCGGATCTAGGGACCATTCCAGAAACCAAGGAGTTGATTGGCACTGCTGCTCATAAGGTTTCAATGATCACAATTTTCGACCAGATGGTCTTCTTTCGCTTTTCCAGGAGAGCCGAAGAGATCAAGGTCAAACCGAATGAAGTTTGTCTGCAGGAATCGAATGGGACAAGGTGCGAAGAGAGACACCATCTCGACGAGAGAACGCAGACAGACAGATGAACCCTAATCGGTGTTGGATGGTCCTCTGCGATACTAATTATCCTGTTACACGCCAAGAAAGAGATTTCATCTATTCTTGCCGCTGACAGGTGTCTTATTATCTTACCCAAAAAAATTCTAACACATGTCTTTGACAGAAACCCTTAAACACTTGTAGATCAGATCTCCCTAATCGTGCAACAGGCACGATTCTGACTGTCTGCACTCTCGAGGCTCTTCGATGCACTTCTCAAAAAGATCCTTATCTGACAGCCATCTGGATATACTCATCTGATCTTCAAAAGCATGTTACTTCAGACAAACAATTATTAGTCTCGACCTTAAGACCTGTGCCAGACTTGTGGTAGCCTTGCGCAAGTCTTGGGGAGGTTCGCCGAATTCCTTAGATCCAATGAACTCACTAGATCACTTGCAGATCCATCCATTGGCAGACATCAGTTAGGTACCCCAGACCAAATAACTTTGAACCATAATATGGAGCGAAAGAACCGTCCGTAGGTCTTACTGTCGTGGGAGATACTGAGAACCGTCTTAGGAAAGACTAGCAAGGTCAGAAAAAGTGGCTCCTGGGGCGAAGGATCCGGATTAAGACAAAAGACGTCGGTTGACAAGAAGAGACTGCATGCATCAGTATTAAGAAGAAGGAGACCCTGTTCAGAGAGGAGGCACCTTGTGCAACCAGCGGAAAAGAGATGACCTGACCCCAAGAAGATGCAATCTGCACAGTCGAAAAGGGAGGCTATTGCAGAAGAAGACAATCTGTCGGCTGTAGGCACCAAAAGAATGGTCTTGAAGAAACCATGTAATAAGGGGATGAGTAAAAATTGATGTGTGCACGGAGGATTCTGAAAAGTTCTGAAATCGGCTGAAAACGATTTGCGGATTTCAAGCGATTCATACGAGTTCTGAAGGCGTTCAAAGGATTCTGAGAGACATTTTGCAATCCGGACAAATTTTGAACGTTTCAGAAGGCTTCTTGTAGATTCTGGAGATGTCGGCAAGAGTCTGAAAGCCACTGAAAGATCCTCTGGACAGGATACGCCGATGATAAAAAAGGTGACACCGACAGAGGAGTTCTTTGAATGAAACACCTCAGTTGTGCCAAAGCGAAAGGTCGTGCTGAAATTTGGAGTCATAGAGTACTCTGTAACATTCTGACAACCTCAAAACTGACGACCTGAAAATCTCGACTTTTTTTTCAATCCAAATTTTCTTGGCCAATGGTTCATCCTTTCGAATTTCTGCGACATTTGGAATCTCGTTCCAGTTTCCCACGCTTCTCCTGATCTAATGTCAACTGAAAGAAGTCCCATCATCTTTCATCCAATTATCATGTCATCACCTCTGATCAGCAATCCTCTGAACACTGTCAATCAAAAAAAAAAAGGCATCATGAAATGGTGCGAACGGAGATGTCAACTATTGAGGACTGACAGACAGATAGACAGAATTGTGTTGAATGGTCCGTTCTGGGATAGCCAAGTAGGTGTCTTGAGTCAGTGTCTGGTTCCAGTTATTCTGTTGAAGGGGGAGATCTCATCTACATGGAGGATTGCTGTCGGGAACATTTGTGAGAATATTATAATTTTTGATTTCCTTCTGACAAGATACAACAAGATATCCTCGAGTTGTCGAAAAAAAGGCTACGATGTGTGGGAAAAATGGCAAATACGGAAGGTACAGTAACGTCCAAAATGATCTGCAATTTGACCGTTTTCAGTGCAAAAATGATCAACTTTGAGCAGTGGAGAAATTATGTTCCAATTATCCGATGTCAATAAAATGTGATGAGTGTATTAATCAACTCTAGATCTACATTTTTGTAGTTGACAATTTTTTCTGAAAATTGCTGTGAAGTGAGTTACGTCGCGTGAAGTCACGCGACATCAAAACTTGGCGCAACTACCAACTTTTTCTGACCAATGGTCATAAACGCGACATAACTAACTTGATTGTAACTTTCGAAAAAAGTTGTGTACTACAAAAATAAAGATCTAGAGTTGCTTGATACATCGACAAATTGTCATAAAAATTGCTCCGTTGAGAACTGATTTACAAGTCTTCAAAGTTGACCGATTTGCACTGAAAATCACCGAACGCGCACTCTTTTTGGCCAGTACTGTAACTAACTTGATTGTGAATTTAGTAAAAAGTTGTTAACTGCAAAAATGAAGATCTGGAACTGCTTAATACGCCCACAAGACTTCAGAACAATCGAATGAATGGAACATACTTTTTCGACTGCTCAAAGTTGGCTGATTTGCTCACCAAAGTTTATTAACTTTTGGCCAGCTCTGTACATTCTGCATCATCAAAAATCCCATCTATTGTTCTCCGATTCTTTTGATTTCTGTGTTCACTTCCTGATATGATATCTCCCACTTCAAACCCCTTAAAATCTATCACCCCCCCTTACCATTGCCATCATATAACCTCTGATCGAATTAGCAATTCAAATCGGCTCTTTTTTTTGCCACATCGAAACCATCACATAACAATAGCCGTTCGCTTTCTCTTTTTGATCGATTTTGGTTCGAAATCATTTCGATTGAATATTATGAACTGCTATCAGTACAAAATTGTGTGCCAGGTTAAGTATGAAGTTTTGGTGAGTTTTCGGAAATTGACTTTTGAACTGTTGAGGTTTGGCGCCGAGAAGCTTGATTTTTGAAACTGTAAAACTTGACATCTCAAAAAAACATGTTCAATTTTTCCCGCCAAAATTTTTCGCTTTTCAGACTCTCACCAATCACATCCAAGTCCTCACCCTTCAAAACCTTCAAAAAAGTGGACAACCCACCGAATTCGCCAGTCAATACTCTGAAGTGAGAAAATCATTTCAATTTTCTGAAAATTATCGAAATTTCCAGAAGTTGAAGACCCTTCACGAACTGCTTCTCTCCAACAATATCCACTCGGAGAACTTCAGTTTGAGCGATTTTGCGGTGAGAAAAGTTTTTTTTTTTTAATTCAAAGAACTCTTTGATTCTGAAAATAAAAAATCTCGCTAAAAATTTCAGACTGAATGCCTCCAAAATGCCGATCTCCATATGATGAACTACGTCAGCATCTGCAACGCCACGTCTTCTATCGGAGGAAGCTCCCAAAATTAAGCTGAGCAATATCGAGTGGGACCTGAGCAACTCTGCGAATCCAATTTTTGGTACCTTTTCATGTTCAGAATCTGTGGGAGGAGCATCAAATTTTAGGAACGTTTCAGAATTTTTCAAACTTTAGAAAAAGTTTTTTTTGTTTTTTTGTGGGTATTTTCAACCATCTGAATTTCGGATTATCATGTGTTAAATACGCATTTTGTATTCAGAATTTGTATCTAATGTTTTTTTTGTTCAATTTTTTTTTCTGGGGTTTTTTTAATGAATGAAGGTTCAAGGTTTCCTTTCTCAACATTTTTGGAAAAAAGATCCCAGATTCTCCAAATATATTTTGCCTCTCTAATTGTTTTTCTCCATAATTTTTCTTCAACTTTTCCCCCGGAGAAAACTGTATTCTTGTTATTGAAAACAATTTGTAGAGAATTTTCCTTTATTTTTTCGGCCATAATTTCCCAAAGGACTGTATGTGTTTGAGTGGGGGAAAAACAAGTAAAGAATTGAGATGTTTTTCGAGAAAATGTAACCTGAAAAATGCAGAAATTTCAGTAATCTGAAAACAGATGAGGCAGAAAGACGCAGACAGTCACACACTCTAGTTTCTCTGCGTCTCTCTCTCTCCTCACCCACCATCTTTGACACGCTATAACTCGTTAGCCATCAAAGTTATCAAAAAGTTGTCAATTGATAATTTGTGTAAAATTTTAAGCGCTATGTTTTGTTAGTTGATCATTTTTTGGTAGCTCTCCTAGTTTTGAAGATACAGACAATAACATAGAACATGCCTAATTTTTTGATCCTTCATGTTTCTCTGCCTCACTCCTCTCACCCACCATCTTTGACATTTCATAACTCGTTAGCCATCAGAATTATCAAAAAGTTGTCAATTAACAATTTGTGTAAAATTTTACGGGCTTCATTTTTGTAGTCAGCAACTTTTTGATAACTTAAATGGTTTTTTAGATACGGCGCTTCAAAAATAAACCAAAAATTGTGTTTTTTTCTAGCAAAACTTTTAGCAGAACCCCCAAAAGCCTCGAGACCCCATAATAATTTACGGCGATTCATAAAACTTTGGTTTTTATGTCCAAATTATGTTGCCCACGACAACAATGCTCCATTTTTCATGTTCCCGATGGCAACATTTATTCCCACAAATTTATGTAAGAATCTTCCTTTTTTCTTTCACTATACGATTCTTAGCCAAACATTTTCCCCCAAATCCGGAATTTGAGATAATGTCAAAAGATTCCTTCCCAATTTTCTTGAGAGGCTAATAAAGAAAACGAATAAATGAGTCTCATAAACTACAGTAGGATAATGAGAAAATGATGATAGGGGGAGCACCAGAAAGCGAGGGCTTTTTAGGATTCTTTTAGTATTGTCTAGTGACATTTTGGTCTCGTTTTTGGTTCATTTTGGATTTCGAGATTCCAATATTCTGAGAATCTTCTGAAATCATAATTTTGAGATTCCAGGATTCTGACGGATTCCACAAAAATGGCTTACATCTAGGGCCTAAAATATTGATATCTTTCAAATTCTTTTAAACCTTGAACCTTTCAGATATTCAAAAAGTCTTGACCACAAAAAGTTCTAGATATCCGGCTCTCTAGATTTGTTTGGCTCCCTAAAACCTGAGCATCGCTCTTCAGACTAACAATCAGAAAAGCTCCGGTATCTCGCAAACCAAAAATTTTCAATAACCAAATTGCTCAGGTTAAAATTTTACAACTTTTTTCAGTTGACCACATTTTTATAACTCAAACGGTTGGCGAGTTATGAGTCGTCGACGAAGGATGTGTGTTCAGCAGCTTCAAAACGTCCAGGAGCCGTACGAACCTTGAAAATTCGAAGACCAAAATCTTCTATTTTCCAAATTCCTCCCATAAACCTCATAGCTCCATGGCTCTTCTCCACCCACCCACAATTATAAAAACAACAATTCCTGCTCCACATCTCCCCCATTCCATTTTATTAGACTCCAAATTGACTTTCCTCCTCGGGATTCTGGTCTCTATTATTGCTCAGCTCCACCTGAGCAATGAGAGCAATTTTTGATAAGTGGGTAATAAATATTATGGGGGGTTTATGGATTCTTCGGGGGGAGAAAAAAGTCTAAAGACTTTATGGATTCTTGAATTCTTTCTATTTTTCCTCATTTTCGATTTTGAAAGACGATTCAAATGATAAGCTCCGCCCACGTGGCTCTCTTTGATTTCTGATTTCACTTTCCCAGTTCCTTATATTTCCCACTTTCCATCCTCTTCCTTTTCTTGCAAAAAATAGAAAAAACGACCCAATAAAACATGGGAATTCTTGGAAATTTCACACCATTTCCATCGATGGGTTTTTGTTTCGCTTAAGTTTGCCTCGAAACGAGTTGAAAGGTACAGTAAGTCAGTTTCTTTCATACTTGCAAAATTAAGTGCAGTTCAGTCTAAATTTTCGCGGACTGGGTCCGCGGTTAGTTCTCAAGCAGATGTTTGTCTCGATGTTTCGAAAACGCTTTTCGGAAAACAACTTTTTTGGAACCAAATTGTTATTTTGTGTACTTTTTGATTATTGAAATAGTTTTTGGGCTTTTGCAAGTATGTATTCTTTACAAGTTAAAGGTGCAGTTATAAATTGTGCTCATGCTAGTGGAAAAAATTGTCAAACTTGAGGACTTGAAAAAACGCTTTTCCACAAACCGATTTCTCTGAAAATTTGTGTGTTTGTTAAGCAACTCTAGATTTTCATTTTTGCAGTTGACAACTTTTTTGTATCAGTTTTGGTTGAGGAGATTTGGTACGTCGAAAGAAATATCCGGGTCAGATTTTTGGGGGTCCGAGATGCCTTGTGTCCGGGTCACTTGGAAACCCAGATTTCTCTTTCATAATCTCCAATTATTTCTGTTTTGGTTACTTTATCCTTATGAGGTCTACAATGATGATCAGTTTAATTATGACCAGTTTCGAAGCGTCCCGGTTTCAAAGTGACCCTAGTTTTGACTACTGTACAAACTCTCCGCACCCATGACCTCTTACGAAATAAAATGGGGCATCTCTGCAAAAAATTGTATAGCTTTCTCTTTTTACCGCTCTTTTCGATTGCACTATATACTGATCGTCCACTTGAAATGACGATAAAAAACTGACCGCTCCCGATTTCCGAGAACATTGGTCTTTTTTGCAAGGAAGCACGGGGTTGCAAATGGGTACTCAACGCAAGTTCTTCGTTGCGAGCGATCCTGGCGACGTGCCAATAAAAATTTTGGCAACGCCAAGAAAATTTTCAATGATATTTTGAACTGTGAGTCGCTACGCAGTCCGTATCACTGACCGCGCCGCAGCAAAACCGCGTTTTTTTTTGAAACGGGAACTGCATTTCTCTGTTATTCTGTTCCAGTAGAAAGTGTCATCATTCGATTTATGATGAGCAAGCGATTTGAGTTTTGATGGTAAACCCGTGTGGAAATGCAATCAGTTTCGAACCGTCACGGTTATGAAATGTCCAGGAGCCATTCTTGAAAACCTCCAACAGTTAGAATTTGCGCGGCTCCTCCAGTTAAACTTTTTCTCGTAGTTTTTGTCGAAGTGATAAAGATTCAGGTCCTGAGACGAAACTTTCATTTGGATCGAGTCTTGAAGTTGTCCCTAGAATGATATTTGACCTGGAATTCCATTTTCTCAAAAATCAACCTCCAATAAAATGAAACTTTGCAAAGTTATAACTCGATTAACCCGAACATTTCGTCAATTTTCATCTCAGAGACCTGAATCCGCTGGGTCGATTTCACATTGCCGAAGATCATAAGAAAAGTTCTGCTAGAAGTCTCCCTCTCAAACTTTCGAACTCGACCGGTAATAAATCATGTCCACCTTTCTTTTTTTTTCGAGTGTTTTCTTTCCATTGCCAGACATGCTAAAAAAGTATTATTTATGACTTCTCATTAGACTCGAAAAGTCGTCTAGAACTTTTATGACCACTTTCGTCACAGCCGTTGCTCAGATTAGTTTGAACAAGGAAGTTTCATGTATGCTCTACCTGGGGGAATAATTGTAAGCGAAGGAAATCCGAATTTTGATTTTCTTGGATGATCATTTTTCCATTAATTAAAAGTGCATATTGCCATTAGAGACGTCACATATCTCTTATCAAAATATCTCGATTTCACAGTCCACTAGAGCGTGAATGCATACCCCAGAAGCGTCCCACTCGGTAGCACTACTCGTGACCCCCAGCTGTTTTCACGGTTCCACTGGGTACCATTTTTCTAACCATGAACAACATGTCCTTTTTTTTTGGATCTGGGCACATGGAGCATGTGCCAGACACCTGCAAACCACGGCTCCTTTTTTCATCGCGAAACTTTTTTTGCTCTTGTAGACAGATGTCTAAGATGCTCGGGTGGAAGAAAATGCTCCAGAAGTTTTTTTTCCCGATTTTTTTTCAAGTTTTGACTAGTTCAGGTAAAAAAGTGCGTAGAATCTAAAATCCATAATGAAATTGATCAAAAACTGCCGTGAAACCTCGAAATTGAGCTTCAAAATCACAGGTCTCAAAAAAGACATTTTTGAGATTGTTCTGGTTTTCTCTGAACTGGGTTACTCCTCAACAGGTAACTATAACTTATAATGTTTATAATGCTTATAACTCAACTTTACTCATTGCTCATAACAAGCATTGCTCAGGTGGAAACCGAAAAAAAAAACTACAGTAATCCAGATAAGCCACATCACTATACAGCTTTTCTCATCGTCCCCCATTGAGTACCCCATTCAAGTACCCCATTTAAAGTCGGCAATTTTTCCAAATTACCATTGTTAATGACACCAATGTTGACACTCTGACCAATGACTTTGACCTTCTA
Organism: Caenorhabditis sp. 40 LS-2015; assembly: GCA_900536305.3. Taxonomy (NCBI): domain Eukaryota; kingdom Metazoa; phylum Nematoda; class Chromadorea; order Rhabditida; family Rhabditidae; genus Caenorhabditis; species Caenorhabditis tribulationis. The sequence continues at coordinate 152,036 of LR543808.1, forward strand.
CTTTTTTTTGTATTGATTTTCTTTCGCTTCTTCTTTACTATCTACGGCACTATTTTGAACAGAGTTAGATCTGCAGACAGTCTACAATCTACAGTAATCTTTCTAGAGTAAGATCTGCAGGCACTAGTGTTGACTATCAGAGTAAGATCTTGAGTCATAAGTTCAAGAATCCAGAGAAGTAACTTCCAACTTTTTGAAGGGCACAGAAAACTAAATGAATCACACAATACGTTTCCCTGGGGGTCTAATTAGTGTGAGATTTTTCAAAGGAAAATGGATTTCATGAAAAAATTTTTTCGTTTTTCGAAAATGGTAGTCATTATCATGGTGTGAAAGTGTGAAAGTTTTGAGGGGGGTTTTTTTTTTGAATTTTCGATTCTCAAAGTCTCAGAATCCATCAGAATCTCAGAATCTAGAAGAATCCCAGAATCACAGAATCTCACATTCTCAAAACTTCAAAATCTCAAAATCTCAAACTCTTAAATTCTCAAATTCTCAACATCCTAAAATCCCAGAATCCCAGTATTTCAGAATTTCAGAATCTCAGATTCTCGAAAATCTCAAAATCTCAAAATCTGAGATTCTGAAAATCTCAGAATCTGAGAATCTCAGTAAAAACACTCTTCCCCTGTTCTCCGACCTAAGCAATGTATCATTCAACCGTGACCATTGCTCATAATAAGCATTGCTCAGCTCGAAAAACAAGAAAATTCCGAAATCATGTGCTCTTCTAAAAGTACACCTTCCCATTTCCCCACGGTTCATATGATCTTGAGTATATTTGGTGGAAATGATGAATTTACTTGCTTTGAAAAACAAAAAAAATGTTTTGAGATTTCTCACGTTCCAGATTATCACTATCACCTGTCCCTTGAAATTTGAGTTTTTCAAAATTTCCGCTCGAATTCCCCCTAAATAGCATAGAATTTCGAGAGACGCAGTGAAGAAACTTTCGAACCAATTTTCGTCCAGTTTCAGTGTTCGCCGTCTGCTAAGCTCCGCCCATTTTTGTTTTCATGCTCCGCCATAAAAAAGTAATATTAATAAATCTAGGTCTAGACAAGTCTGTTGAGAAACTCCATTAAATTAAAAACGTGGTACCTAGAATTGGCTCCGACTGTTTTGACGGAAACCATAGGAAGTTTTATTTTAGCTTTATGTAGATTGTTTATCGGTGTCTGTAGGCTGTTTTGGACTCTAGGGGGTCTTGGAAAACTTTGGAATCTCTAGGCTCCGCCCACTTTTCAGATTCTTCTTTAGCAGTCTTCCTTCTCTTATTTGAATAGATCGAAAGGTTAGTTTTTTGATGAATTTAAGCTCCGCCCACTTTAGATTCTAACCTAGTAAGGATATTGGTTCTCGAATATCGGAATTTGGATCTGTTTTCTGAAAATCTGATCTAAATCTCCATTTCTTAGAAATCCAATTGATCAAAACCATTATCGTTCATCATTTTTTGACAGTCTGTTCAATTTCAAAATTTTCGGCATAAATTATTTTAGGCATTTTTGGTTAACAGGTCCACAATTTTTTAGAAAAATCGGGTTTTTCGAAAGTACTTTTCCAGATGTTCAATGTTGACCATTTTCAACAATTTTGCACTGAAAATTGTCAAATTGTACAGAACCGTTTGAGAAGATATACAGCTTGACCGGTCTCAGTGCAAAATGACCAACTTTGAGCAGTTGAAAAAGTGTGTTCCAATAACTCGATTTCTATAAAACCTGATGAGTGTATTAAGTAACCCAAGATCTTCATTTTTGTAGTTGACAACTTTTTTTTGAAAACTGCTGTGAAGTGAGTTACGTCGCATCATTGGTCCGAAAAGTTCAAAATTTGCTTTGGAATGAACCAAGTTTCGATGTATACGCGACGATACCTCACTCCACAGCAATTTTCGTAAAAAGTTGTCAACTACAAAAATGAAGATCTGGAATTGCTTAACAAACCCACAAAATTTCAAAACAATCGGGTCAAATACATTCACCACGTTTTATAGAAATCAAGTTATTGAAACATACTTTTTCAACTACTCAAAGTTGGCCATTTTGCACTGAAAACGGTCAAGCTGTATATCTTACTGCACGGTACTGTCGAGCCCAAATCGGGCCCAATTCCCAAAAATTCAAAACTTCTTTATTTGTCTCTGCCTCTGGTTTTCTAAAACCCAGCTCAATTCCTTTTACCGTAGTTGATTTCATTCTCTGCGAAACATGCCTATTATCATCACTCTAGAGATCTCTGAAACTTTAGCATTTTTGAATTCTGAGAATTTCTAAACATTATTTTCTCAATCAACATCATTGTGACATTTTCCTCATTGTTTACCCATAATTACACATATATGTGCTTTGCCATTTTTGTAGTTGTAGTTTCGACAAATAATCATTCATTATTTACTCCTTATGACACCACTACGTAATCCCACGCGGGATTCAAGTTATTGCTCAAGATTCGTTTTTTGTAGTGCTCTGATTCCGGAATTCGGAGTGATAATAGGGGTTGAGGAACTCGGGAAAAACAATAGTCGGAAAATTTTTCGATTTCTCAAACTCCTTAATCGTTATTAGTCTGTCTTAACTCGTGTCAGGTAGTCTTGCAATACACAGTTGTGCTAAAAAATTGTAAACTATAAAACCTTCATCTTCCTAATAGTGAAAAATCTAGCCAGCAGATTGCACAAGTGAAATTTGACGTTAAATTCCATCTTCTCAACGATCTACCTCCAATTTCCCTATAGGATTCAACTTTACGGTGTCATAACTCGAATTACATGAGCGTTTTGCTGATTTTGACTTTAGAATCTGAGTCTGCGGGGTCGATTATACCTAGACCCAGATTATGAGAAAAAGTTCAGCCCAGGAACTCGTATAACCTCCTTATAAGGAGCTCAGAGCGCCTACTTTTGAGGATTTCGGAATCGGCTAGTAACACATAGAAAAGTGCAAATCCGGACAGTTTAGGATAAGCGCACTTATAAATAATCCCGTCTAATATGGAGGCCTCCAGGCTCTCAAACATAGACTTGAGGGCTTTTCGACACCGTTCTGGTATCGAGAATTCAAATCTTGCACTTCGCACTGATATATCTCGAAAGCCATCAGAGCCATCAGAAAAGTGTCAACTGCAGTATTGCTCAACTCAAAATTTCACACAGGTTTGTAGTTGATCACTTTTTGATAGCTCTACCCACTTTCGAGATACAGCCGCTTGAAGAGCGCGCAAGGGGCGCAGACGACGACAGTGTCTGCGTCTCTCATACTCCCCCACTCCTTCTTTTTGAGCTCTGTTATCTCGCGAGCTCTTCCGCTATCTAAAAACGATCAACTACAGAAATGTGTGAAATTTTACGCTGAGCAATCTCCAATTTACCACGATCTGATTTGGTTCTCGAGTTATGCCTCATCAAAAGTGGAGGAATATTTCAATACGGTTGATTCTGTGATGAAAGTCCAGACCTTCTTTTTTTGATCCTCCTAAAGTGTGCTGCTATTACTGGATTCATTGTAGATTTATTGTGATTTCAATCTTTCGGCAGGCGTTGACTAATTCCCTAGGCTTTCTGACTCACTGGACCAACATTTATTTTGAATATTTCATAATCAAAATTTTCAAAATTCAAGCTCCGCCCCCTCCGCTTCCTGAATCCCCCAAACACTTTGTTTGTCACTTTCACCACCCTTCCTTTGAACTTTTGACTTTTTTCTCATCCCTCCCATTTTTAGCCATCTATTCATTGCCAAATAATCCAAATTGGTCCGCGGCACCCCTGATCCTTTGAAAGAAGCCATATTTAATAAAAAATGTGTTGAAAGTAATGTATGTATACATGTATAGGTTGGTATGCATACATAATGATATCATTCTTCGATCCACTTTTCTTCTCGAAATTTCGATATTAAATTTGTCAATTTTCGTTGCTGTTGTTGTTTCAATAACCTATAATTGATCGAGTGATTCTAGAAGTTTCTTGAAATTTGAACTTTTCCAAAAAAAAGTTTGTTTTGAGATTTGTGGAATGAGCAATCATCAGGTTTACTCATGACCATAATTAGTGTTTTCGATGTACTTTGAACAGGGATTTGTGTGCACTTTTTGAGATGATTAAGGTGAAGCCTGTGCCCTCTACAAAAGAGCATCTTCCTGAGCATTTTGGAGCAAATTTGGGGGTGTTCTGGGGTTTGATTTGAAATGTTGGGTTAGGGGCTGCTCATTTGGAACTTCAGAGCATGAAGTTTGCAAGATGGAAATTTCAAATCTTGATTTTTACTTTTTGAAATTCTGAGATTCTGAATCCTTTGCTTCCTTTACTCCTACTTCTTGTTGATTTTCTAACCTTCCAGCTCATTTTCTTGTCACCTCAAATTTCCTTCCTGTCTAGCCAAAAATCCCCCCGAAAAATTCCGATGCTTTCCGTCTCGACGGCAAATGGAAAACAACCGTCACATAATAGAGGACCATCTGTCAGAAAAATTAACCTCAAATCTCAAAAATATGCTCTCGACTCGAAAACTGAAGTATAATAGTCCGTCTAGGGCTATTATAGATTCTCGGGAGCAGGTTTTTATTGCGGTTCTATTTTTCATGTTTAGAGGGCCTTAAGATTTTCGGAACTATTCTTTATTTTTCATCTAGATTTCAGTTCGAATGCTGATTCCGAGAGACGCCGACAGTCAGACACTCTAGTTTCTCTGCGTTTCTCTTCTCTCAACCTCTATTTTTTGACAGCTCATAACTCGTTAGCCGTCAGAGCAATCTAAAATTGGTCAACTAATAATTTGTGTAAAATTTTAAGAGCTTCATTTTGTTAGTTGACAACTTTTTGATAGCTCTCCTAGTTTTGAAGATACAAAGGCTAGTAGAACATACCCGGTTTTTTTAATTCTTCATGTATTGTCTCTATCGTTGGTTCACAAAGACGCATGCGCCTTTAAAACTCGTGCCTACTAAATTTTCACTTTTTTCAGCTGTCAAAGGACCTCAGATTCCCGACATCACAATGAACCCAGCAACCAGCCTTGCTCCTCACATGGACCCCCTTCTTCTCAGTCAGCTCCAACTCCAACAACTTCAAGCCACCCAGAGCATGGCGAAGTTCAACCAGGAGGCCGCAATGATGGGTCGAGCCGCCCAGGACTGCGCGGATCTCGATCGCCTGCTGCTCACCTACCCCACAAACAACATGGAAAAAGTTCAACAAGTTCAGTCGCAGGAAGACCAGGCTCGAGTTCGACAGCAAGCACAACTCGCCGAGCAAACCCGTGCCAACCATTTGGCATTGACCGAGCACAATCAACAAATGGAGCGGCTTCTTGCGCAGAACGCCAGGATGGAGAGGGTGTGGAAAGCTCATCATGATGAAATGGTGCAGAGGCAGCAGGTTCAGGCTCAGGCGGAGGCGTTCGCGAGGGCGGAGCAAGAGAAGGTGGCGGCAGAGCAAGCGAGATTGCAAGCAGAGCTTCAAGGAGCCCATCAGGTATAGAGCTCAAAGCCAATTTTGCAAGCTTAAGTCTATTTTCAGAGTCCACAATCTGAGCCAACAGAAGTCGCTCAAGAAGTTGACCATGAAGCTCAAATGCGATTGCAAGCTGAAGCGAATGCCCGTCAAGTGCAAGCGCAAGCTGAGTCTTACTTCCAAGCTCAAGTTCAAACCTACATCCAGACACCACTTCCCACCCCAATTCTTGCTCCAGTCCAGGACCACGCCAGCAGCCTTGCTCAACTCCAAGCGCATGTTCAAGCCTCCACTCAGTCTCCTGCGCAACTCCATGGTCAAGTCAGACTCGAAGATTACATCCAAGCTCATGCTCAGGCCATGGCTCAGGCTCACCTCCAAGGGCACGTTCCAGCTCATGTTCAAGATCAGACTGTCAGTAGCCTCGCTCAACTACAAGCTTACGTTCAAGCTTCTACACAGGCTCCGGGTCAAGCCCATACTCCAGTGCAGACTCCAAATCAAGTCCTGGGTTCAGCGCAGACTCCAGTCCTGGCCACAATCCAGACTCCGATTCTCACTCCACCTCAAGTTCTCTCCGCCCAGGCTTCGGTTCATGCTACAACCTCGACTCCAGTCCAGGACCAGTTTCAAGCCCATACCCAGGCCTCTAACCAGTCTCCAATCCTCACTCCACCTCAAGTTTTCGCTCAAGTCCATACTCCAGTCCAGGACCAACATCAGGCTCATCTCCAAACCCTGGTACAAGCGACCCCAGTCCAAACCCAACACGCTCAATCTCCGGCTCAACTTCTGGCGGATAGCTTAGCCCAACTTCAAGCTCAGGCTCAAGCTCAAGCTCAAGATCTGGTTTCAGTCCAAGGCTCTACCGCTCAAACTCTCGTCAACCTCCAAGACCAGGTCCAGGCTCAAGCTCAAGGTCATCTCCAGCCTCCAGTCCTCTCTCCCCTCCTACCTTACCCCACCGACCTCGACACGCGTGACCGCACCCAAATCGAAGCGATGGCTCGAGCCGCAGCCGAGCAAGCCATTCGCTCGCCCATCAAACCTCCACCGATCCTCTCCCCATCAGGCATAGTCGAAACCCGCACGGAGCACAACGAGGCTCAAACCAGAGAACACGCCGAAATGGATCTTCGCGCCAGGGTCCAAGTGAAACTCGACGAGGCTCGCGCGGAGCAAGACGCAATCGACGCCAGAAAAGCTCAAGATCAGGCGGAAGCGGAGGCCTATCAAGCCGAGCAAGCCCGACTCGCGCAAGTTCGCTCGGAACAAATCGCGAGGATCCAGTCTCAATATGCAGACTTGGATCGTGACAAACGAGCTGAGCAATACCGAATCCACGAGGAAGCCAACAGAGCACGGTTGGAGCAATGGAAAGCCGTTCAAGCCGAGAACGAGCGGATGGAGAGGGAGCGGATTCAGGCTAAACTCAATGCTCAAGACGCTCAGGCCAGATTGGAGCACGAGCAAGTGGATAAGGTGCTCGCCGAGCAGGAGGCGATGAAAAAGTCGGAGAAAGAGCAGAAGGCCGAGCAGATGGCTCGGGATCGGGCACAGAGACGAGCTCAAAAACGGGTCATGCCGCCGGGACCACCGGTTCATTTCATGCCGAGAACACCGTTGTCGCCGAGGTTGACGGAGGCGCAGCAGAGACACGTCAGAGAGTGTGAGATGAAGGCCGCGGAACTTCAGAGGTTGCTGCTGCCAAATGCTGAGGACTTGTCGGTTATCAAGCATATGCTGGTGGGTTTTTCGGGGGTTTCGGGAGTCATGGGTTGGCCCGGAAAATTTGGGACTGTATGACTGGAGAGTCAGAAATCTAGGTCATCGAATGGGAAAGATGGGACATGAGGATGCGGGTTTCTAGAAAAATAGAATTCTCAGCCTTCCGGATTTGGATTCCTAGGCCGCCCTGGCTGGAATTCCCAGGCCAGGAGGATTGCGAGTTCTAATCAGCAATATTGGGGTTCTAGGCCGCTACAGTTGTGGGTTTCTAGGCCATCAGCAGTGGGTATTATAGAGCATCAAAACTGGAATTTTTAGTTCATCAAAGATTGGGCGTTTCTAAGTCATTCCGGTTACAGCGCTGGTCAAAAGTGTATGAATTTTGGTGGTTTTCGGTGCAAAAATGGTCAAGTTTGAGCAGTTGAAAAAGTATGTTCCAATCATCCGATTTCCATAAAACTTGGTGAATGTATGAAGCAACTCTAGATCTCTGTTTTTGTAGTTGACAACTTTTTTTGAAAATTGATGTGAAGTGAGTTATAGTCACGCGACATCAAAACTTTAATCAAATTTCTAACTTTTCCGGACCAATGATCTTAAAGGCGACATAACTGACTTGGTTGTGAATTTCGTAAAAAGGTGTCAACAACAAAAATGAAGATCTAGAGTTGTTTGATACATTCACCACGTTTCATAAAAATCGGGTATTGGAACATACTTTTTCAACTACTCAAAGTTGACCATTTTGCACTGAAAAACTACTAAAAGGAATTTGGATTTCTTGGTTGTTCGAGTTTGAGGTTGAAGGCCATCAGGATTGGGTATTCTAAGTCATGAGAGTTGAAATTTCTATTCCATCGAAATTCGGATTTCTAGGTGATCAAAGTCTGCACACTAGACAATAAAAATTTGGAAAGTTAGGTCATCAAATAGCAAAGCTAGGTTACCGTATTTACTGGATTATAACAGCCCCCCGTGCCATTCCTTTCATCAGACTTATCTCGGTTCATGTAAAAGTTATCAAAAAGTAGACAATTAACTAAACGTTGCTCAGGTCTTCATCAACATTTTCCTAGTTGAAAGCTTTTTGATAACTTGCACCAGAACCAAGACAAGTTTGATCAAAGTTACGGGACGGGGTGCCGTTATAATACAGTAAATACTGTATCTACTGAAAAACCTGGGCCAGCAACTGGGAAAGTTATGTCGTCAGTCTGTAATCTCAGGCCACCAAAAATTCTTTCTAAAACTCAAAATCTGCAGGACCTCAAAGAAGAGGCAATCATCTACATGTCGCTTCGCTACGGTCGCGACCGTCGTCTCCCGCAAATCCCCACGTTTTACAAATACGTAGGTTTTTGTAGTTTGTAGTCTCTTCGCAGTTTCCATTTCAGTTCATCTACTATCTGCACACCTACATCACCAACAAAGGCGCCCAACCGGTCTACCTGAGCCATCTGGGAAATGTGGCGGTAATTTGAAATTTTTTTGAAGATTTTTCAAAACTTTTTCCCACATTTTCAGCAACAACGCCTTCACGAAATCTGCCCCAGCGAACAGAATCCACGATTCCCGCAAATGATGGAGATCGTCGCTGAAATGTAGGCGTTGTTGGGTCTTGAAGCGAAAAAAAATTGAAAAAAAAAATTTCAGGCGAGCCATGGAACAGCGATTGAGCGGTATGAGTATGCCGGAGCGAGAGAAGGCGTGCGTCGCGGATTTGGAGGTGAGACTACAAACTACACAGACTACAAAAACTACAAAGACTACAAACTTATTTTCAGATCATCATGGGAGAAGCGTTCACCTATCTGGCCCTTCACTGCGAAAAGTACGGTGTCGCACCGCGTGCAGTTCTATTCCTCAATAGGGTAAGAGACTACAAACTATAAACTACAAACTACAAATCATAAACTACAAACTTCAAAATTTTGCAGTTCTGCGTCGTGTACCAATGGTTCGGGTTCAACATGCTCGAGCACTTCGAAGTGCTCATTGTGCAGAGATTGGTGAGTTCCGGTGGCCGAGGTTTTCAAAGTGATGGCCGAACTTTTTCATTTGTGGCCTAGGTCTCCAGAACGGTGGCCTAGGTTTCCGAAGTCATCACCTAACTTTTCAAGTTCATGGCCCAACTTTCCTTAGTCAGTGGCCTAGCTTCCTCCAGCTGATGGCCTAGGATTCCTTTTTGATGGCCTAGAATTTCCATCTGATGGCCTAACTTTCCTCAAAACCAAAACCTAGTCCCTCCCATTTTTGCAGCAACGCAACCTGCCCAGCATCTCCCCCGCGTTCTTCCGTGCGACTTTCGAAGGAATCCATCACACGTTGACCAATTCTCCTCGGCTGAGATGAGCAAGTGCGCTCTATCGAAATCTTTCTATTTTTTTGTGTGTTTTGCAACCTCGCTCCGTTGCACTCTTTATGAGAAAGAGTTCAATGGAGCGCGTTTCCTTCTTTCGGGTTGAAAAGATTATAGCTGTCCGTTGTACTAGTCATCAGTTTTCCCACATTCCTTAATGATACTTTTCCGGTCAAATGCATGTTCAATGGAGCGCGCTTGCACTTCTCTTCCCTGTTTCTTTTGTTATGCGTTCCAGTCCAATAGAGCGCACTTGCGACCCGAACGATCTTAAACTGTGTATTTTGCTTTAATTTGCACAAGTTCGCTCTACAGAACTTTCGAGAATTTGCAATTTTTTGAAAACTTTATTATGTAATCTTGGCATTGGTAACCAATAAAAAATGTTACAATTTTTTTTGAATTTTTTAAATGTTCAGTTTTTTTTCTTTCTTTCCATTCCCAATCGTATAGAAAACGATAGGCATCAAAATGGATAGGAAAAATTTTGCAAAAATTTCACCGAATTTTCCCTCTTTTTTCATTGAGGTATTTTTCGCTCCCTCTTTTTTTCAGAAATTTTCAGTAGTGTCAATTTCAGTTCCAAACGGGTACACGAGTAGTCCTCTAAAAGTACACCTTTTTTTGACTCTTCTATTTTCTCAAAAAATGTATTCCCATTGCTATATAGTGCATTCAGTTTGGCTTTAGTACGTTTTTTGGTCGGAAAATTTTTGGAAAAAAAGTAATCCTCGACAAATTTTTCTTCTTCCTTTTTTCATAGTTCCCGGTTTCACGACGTCATCTCTCGTCGTCACGTCTTCGAGAAGAAAGATATGAGGAAAAGTGCATTGGAGCGCATTTCCGACGATGAACTTCTGGTCTTATGAACGCGGAAAAGAAACGTACAAAATATTCGAAAGTTATTACTCCGCCCACTTTTTTGGCTCCTTGTTTGGCTCCCGAGTGAACCCCTTGATACCCAAAAAACGTAATAAAAAACGAGAGAGAGAAACAGAAAACCGAATGTGATGATGATTCAGAGATTGTTTTTGGTTGTTTTTTTTTTCGTTGCTGTTCCTTTTTTCTCTTTTTCCCATTTTTCGATTCCACGCCGTGCTGCTACTAGTATGTAGTAGTACTGCTGCTGCTTCTGTGTCGAATAAAATGGAAGGAAAAAGACGACAACGACAGAGTAAAAAAGATGGATGGAGACAAGAAGAAAACGTTTGTTTTTCTCTAAACTCCCTCTCAATTTTTTACACTATTTTGTTTGCTTGGCTTCTCTAATTTTTGATATCGAGAGAAATGAGAGGAAGAGACATGCCAAGAGCTTCTTAATTTCGCTGCTCAATGAGAGAGAGAATAAAAATAAAGAGGCAATTTTCGAATTATTTTTCATTATACGTTTTTTGGGCGGTAGTAGTAGTAGTAGTCGAATGTGTGTCACTTTTTTGATAAAAAATTTTTTTTTGTGATAAGAGATTTTTTTACTTTTTTAAAAAATAAAAATAATTGCTACTATTAGTAGACTAGTGATTTGAAGTTTTTGATGATGATGGATTCGAAAATTCATGTTTCTCCAAGAAATTTCGTATCAGAAAGTGGCCAAACTTTTCTTCTATTGAAAAAGTCAGGCCACCTCTGGCATTTTTCCCAAGTTTTCAAATTTCAAACTTTTAATTTTCAAAAACTTGAAAATCTCTCAATTCTTATTGAAAATGAGCTGATTTTTTTCGATTTTTTTCTTGTTTTTCGCTGCGAGACCATTTTCGGCTACGTGGCTCGCGGAGCCTGAGAAGCCATATTCTGAATTTTGTCATCCTTTCCAAGAATTTTAATTGTTTTTCTCAATTTTCGACCCATTCGTTATAATTTTGGCCTCGAGAAACTCAAAAATCAACGCCGCCTCCGTCTCGAAGATTCTGATTCTTCGCCACGTCATCGTTTTCAGAAAAAGTTGTGAAACTTTGCGTCATTTTCGATGTTTTCGAATCTCTTTTCGATCCATTTTCCGTTCATTTTTCGTACATTTTTTTGCCGAATTTGTGTCAAAATTGACATTTTTGATGCCTAGTTTTATAATAACTAATCATCAAGTTATCTTTCTGAAAATCCATCGTTGAATTCTGAATTCCGCTTGCCACGTCATCGAATCTACAGTAATCCCATCGCGGCAAAGTTGTGCATTTTTGCGTAAAATTTGGCGTTTTCGGTAAAATTCACCAAATTTTTTGATTAGTTTGTTTCCTAAAATGAACGGTTTTTGTTTATTTTTCGAGCATTTTTCGTAGATTTTCAAGGTTTTTTAGTGGAAATTTTGAATCCCAAAGGAATTTCAAGAAGATTCTCTTCGAAAATCGACCTGAAATCATCTAGCTTTGTGCCCGAAAATTGTAGATTATTTTTGGTGTGATTTTCTTCTTTTTTTTTGGCTTTTTTCTTCTTTCCGTTCATGTTTCTTCTCGAACATTTTCTACTCTTCGTACCCTTACATGCCCGGACGAAAAAGGAATCACATGCCTGTAATTTATCAATACAGGTAGTCGTCGTCGGTTGGGGTCGGGTGTAACTTTTTGAAAACCGGTTTTCATTTCTTCCTATCTCTAAGTTGAGAAGAATCAGTAGAGAACGTATAACCATTGTTTCACCTCTCGACCGTTTTTTGTCACTTTTTTCTGAATCGATTTTTTTTCCTTTCGAGTTATGGCTTCTTTTGGCTTCTCGAGCTCATCCTTCGATGTGTTTTTCTCGCAATTTAATCCGACGAATTGATTTTGTGGAAGGGGTCTCTTCATCTCTTTTCAAGAAAAACCAAAAGGTGTTCGTTCGAAAACAGACGGAATGAGACGAAGACGAAAAGGAGTATGTGCCTCGAGAAGAGACGCTAGACACGGCGCCCGTCGATTTTGAATTAGCGCGCAGACCGCGACGCGCCCGAGGGAGGCGCGTAGCGGTCGGCCTTCCCGGTTGTATGTGGTGTGTGAGTGTATGTGTGCGAGTGCTAGTGAGTGTGTCTGACGAAATCGGTGCCCCTCGCCGTCGCCGCTTCTTCATCGATTTCCGCCGGTTTTTGACGAGTTTTCCGGCTCGGTTTTGAGTAGAGAATGACGTCCTCCGTGTGAGGAGCTCGGAGGAAGTCTGAAATTTCCTCAGGAAATAGGTGGAAAGTTGGCGGGAAACGAGGTATTAATTTGAACGGTTTTTGGATAAATTAGGAAAAGAGTCGTAGTTTTGCAGATTTTCACCGATTTTCGAGAAATTTCGGACCAATCGGTAGAGAATGAGCTCCTGAATCTAACCGTGTCATCGCCGGTATTTTTTGTAGCTGGAAATTTGTGAAAATTTGAATTTTCGGGCAGAAGAACTTCAAATTTTCGTCATTGTAGTTTTTGCACTCATTAGTCTCTTGGAAACCGAAATTTAGAATTTTCAACCTATTTTTTTTGAAATGATTTGTGACTAGAAGAATTTTCTCTCAAATATTCTTTAAAAAATCAAATTTCAAGCCTAAAATTGTTTTGCCCAAAAATGGCGAAGTTTCAAAATTTCGAGTTTTTTTTTCTAAAAATCGCTGACATTGACGATTTATTTTCACCAATCATCATGTTTTTTGGCTCCTCCCCTCTTTTCAAGGAATTTTTCAGCACTTTCCTCTCCAGAAACAACATTTTCGTCGTTTTCTGAGTCACACAGAAAATTCGCCGAATCCTTTCGATGCTTGTCGTATTCCGTATTTTCTCTCCCTAACACCCCGAATTGCCGCTCCGAAAATCGATACTTTATGATCTCCGACCCTTTTTCTCTTCGCCGTTCGATTTCCCTGGCTTAATTTCACCAAATTCTGCGCATTCTCATCTAGTAGCGAATTCCAAGCTCTTCCAGTTGAAATTTGTCTAATATTCTATATCGAGGATAAAGTCTAGCCTACAGATATTAAATCTGAAACGAATATCGACGAAATTCTCATTTGATTCGAGTTGTGATCTCGAAAAGCTTCGCAAGGTCAAAACTGCAAATTTTACCAATTTTTACTGCAAATTCTGAATCTCTCGGATCGATTTTATCACGACACAGATTTCGAGAAAAATTTTCATGCTTCCTTTTCAAAGTTCGACCTGGACACGTGCTTCACTCCCCAGCGTTTATAGAAAGCAACATTCTGCGCACGTGTTTCAGGCTGTTTTCCTCCTCATCTCGCGCTTCCCCTCTCACCCAGGGCCCCATATGAAAAAAAAAACAACAACTCGCTTTTTTGGTGGTCGCCTCCCGTGTGTGTTATTTACCCAATTTTCCATCGATTCTCCACACAGTCGCCAAATCTATCGGTGGTTGAAGCAGGCGAGAATGTATCGAATTTCAGTTCGTTTTCTTCTTCTTCTCAACAACGTTCTTCGCGCCTTTTTCGTTCTATATCCTCATCCTCCTCAATTTTCAGGTCTAGATCCTCACACTTGAACCACCTGGTGCCCGCGTGCACTCATCTCGTGTGCTGCTATTAAAGGTATTGTGTCAATGGTTAGGGCTGCGATTTGTTAATTTTCGCGCAATTTTCAGCACTACAGGAGTCAACACAATGGCAGGTGTTATGTCGGTGAAGGACTTTATCGTTGCCACCAAGTACAAGCTGATTCGGAAAATCGGCTCCGGCTCATTCGGAGACATCTATGTATCGATCAACGTGACGAACGGCGAGGAGGTGGCCATTAAGCTAGAGAGCAATCGGGTTAGGCGGTTTTGGATGAGATTTTTGATGATAATTGAGAGATTTTTCAGGCGAGACACCCACAATTGCTCTACGAGTCCAAGGTCTATCGTATTCTGCAAGGAGGCGTTGGAATTCCACACATCAGATGGTAGGGATTTGCATTTTGGAACTGAGATCTGCTCGAGAAGCTCTGGAACAGTGAAGCTTTTTCGTTTATTGCTGAGAAAATGAAGGATATGGAGTATTGAGCTCAGATGATCATTAGAAGCTTGAAAATCCTCTTGGGCGATTTTTCTCACGATCAGAAGCGTTGTGGACACTTTTAAAACTAGGAAAGTAGTCAAAAGCAACATTGCAAGATTTGCAATCTAGAATCTTGCTCTCTGTAAAATTTCCTCCCGCTCCGTGTATTTTTTATCGAATTCAACCATGTTTCAGGTATGGAACCGAGCGAGAGTACAACGTGCTCGTCATGGATCTTCTCGGTCCGTCTCTCGAGGATCTCTTCAACTTCTGCTCCAGACGGTTCACCATGAAGGTAGGATTCTAGGGAAAATTGAGGCGATTTGGATGATCGGCCTCTTGAAATCGTTCTATTGCTCGAAATTTTTGGATTTTCATCGAGATTGCATGTTTTTCCCTTCAATTCGACTTATGGGACAACTGAAGAGATTTGGATAATCAGCCACACAAAACTTGACTTATGGAGCAGTTGGAATAACTGGAAAGATTTCGAATATCAGCTCTCTATCTCTTAGTCAGTAAACACACGAGAAGAAGCTTTTCGAATGATCCTGGATAAGCAATTCCTACTTGATGTCATGCCTTTTCCTGTTTAGTCATAAACTGTGATGATCTTCGGATAATGTTTGCTTCATTACACCCCCTTAGGCTTCACCTTCTTCTTCTGCTGTTTCTTGAAACACATCGTTGATCTTTTGAGTAGATGCTTTTCTAGAGAAATTGAAAGCAAAAGGAACGGGTGGAAGGAAAAGCGATGTGTGTGTCTTTGTAATGTGTAAATAATGACCTCGATTAAGGGCGGGAAATTATCGATTTTCGAAATGGGAGAGGGAAACTTGTACTTGGCAGGTTCACTTGGCGCGTGGTTTTTTTTTTGAAAAAAAAGAAGGAAACAGAGTGTTGAAAAATTGGGACAGACAAAGGAACTGACTCGAAATGTACTTCAAAATTTTCAGACCGTCCTCATGCTGGCCGACCAGATGATCGGACGTATCGAGTACGTGCACGTGAAGAACTTCATTCACCGTGACATCAAGCCAGACAACTTCTTGATGGGAATAGGTCGTCACTGCAACAAGCTGTTCCTGATCGACTTCGGACTGGCGAAGAAGTACCGCGACTCGCGCACCCGCACTCACATTCCGTACAGAGAGGACAAGAACTTGACCGGAACCGCCAGATACGCCTCCATCAACGCCCACTTGGGAATCGAGCAGTCCAGAAGGTAAGGAGCGTGATAGTTCCGTCAAGATTTAAGAGGACAAGATCCTGATCCTTTTATCATAATAGAGACTTGATCGAGGGAGAAAGATTGTGCCGAGCATTGTATCATAGTAAAGACGATATCAGGAATCTTTAATGAAGAGAGTTATCATGCATAGAGTCTTTGCCAAAGTTCTGGATTCATAATCAATCTCTCTTTCGTTTCAGAGATGATATGGAGTCGCTCGGATACGTTCTGATGTACTTCAACCGCGGAACTCTCCCATGGCAAGGACTCAAGGCCGCCACCAAGAAGCAGAAGTACGAGAAGATCTCCGAGAAGGTAAGACTTTGAGAATCAGATTTGAATGAAGCAAATCCATTCTTCGTCCTGGCGCATCTCAAAAACATTTGCTCCGAATGAAAAGTCCAGAAATTAGAATCCAAAAAACCAATGACAATGTGCACCATTTCTAGAAAATGACCACTTCCGTCGAGCACCTGTGCAAGGGATTCCCCGCCGAGTTCCCGATGTACCTGAGCTACACAAGAGGACTTCGCTTCGACGAGTCGCCCGACTACATGTACCTGCGTCAATTGTTCAGAATTCTCTTCAGAACGCTCAACCATCAGGTAGGCACGGAGATCTGAAGTTTTGGGGAAAATTTTTCAGTGAAAGTCTGACCATTTTGAGCTCTATAAGGAGACTTAACGTTAAGTGGTTACTTTCGAAGCTTCGGTCTCAAAAACCCTCCAAAAATGGTATCTCTGAAAATTCACCTATTCACAATCTGAATTAGAACGTTCAAATCCAGGTTTCTGCTCATAAGAACCTCGACTGACTCGAACCATTTGCGAGCCATTCCCTGTCGAAGCTCCACAAGAACTGTCCCATCTTTCAGTACGACTACACATTCGATTGGACGATGCTCAAGCAGAAGGCTCAACAATCGCAGACCACCAACAACGCCGTCCCAGCTACTACGCAGGGAGCCACCGGAGTGCCTTCAACTGGCGTAGCGCCCGGCATCGCCCCATCTGGAAACACTCCACAATAAGAGATCATCGGATGGAGGAGATGGAGCAATCTCGAAGAGCCCATGAAGAAGAAAAGGAAGCAGAAGAGGCCGTTAAATCATGTACTATCTCAAGATTTTCTTCAGTTTTCTCTCTCGTTTTGCTCCATCTCTCTCTCCCCGTCTTACTCGTTTTCTCATCATCTGTTCCCTCAAAACTGTTATTTTCGTCTTCTTTTGTCTTGTGTGGTTTGGTTTTTCGCAGTCCCTCTTTCTATCGTCGTCATCCTTTATTCTCATTTTTTTCGTCGATCTAGAAAAGTGCGGATCGCTGCGCCCCAAATCCATCATCATTTTCTTCTTTTATTGCTCTTCTTTTTCCTGCTTATAAAGTGTTGAAAATTCGTTGAAACTTCGACACCCCGACCTTCTTCTGTTTTTCTTCATCTGTCGTTTTATAAATAATCCCTCAAAAACCATGTTTTGCTCTTCTTCCCTTCTATCATCCATTCTTCCCCAATTTTTTGCTTACAGTAGGATTTTTTTTGAATTTCCCCTCTTTGATGAAACTCCGCCCCTTTTTTTAGAAAGTCAATATAATGTGTCTCGAGTTTTTGGTATAATTCTGGCACACACTTTGACTTTGGATTTTCCCCCCATTTTCAGATTATGTTATTCTCCTCATTTTCTCTCTTCTCTCTCCCTCCATCAACCGATCGTTTTTCTTTTGGATTTTTTTCTGTCCACAAGAAATGTGTACTCTCCTTTTTCCTCCTCTCCACTGTTCCCCCGACTCCGCCCTCTATCTGCTACTATTCCCTATACGTTCTATAATGTCTCTACGGCTCTTCTCCACGGCGAGATGACGCACGCTGGATTCTGAAGCTCCACGTCTTCTTCATTGAGCGCTCGAATCATCCCCCCAAACAAGTTTTCCAGATAAACACAAATACACCATCAAGAGTTTCCGCCCTCCCTTTTCCTATCATCCGCGTTTGTTTTGTGTAATCAATAAATTGTGGTAAAGCTCTGAAACACACTGGAAAACTGAAAAAAAAATGTATTGTGCCATCTATTCGATATTTGATTTTACAGACTTTCTACATGGAATCAATAGATGAAATAAGCTGAAAATGAATTTTCAATACAGCCTTGATGATAATTTTTTTTTGATTCGATTTGTCTGAAAACCCGAAATCAAATTTGAATTTCCGCCAAAAGTGGCGCCAGGGGGACTAGCAACCGGCGCAAGGCGCTTTCTAGTCCCTCCGCGTTTTTTGGTCGATTTCCGATGATTTTTCGTCATTTCCTTCCGAATTTCGCTCGCTTTCGCGTTTTTCAGATGAATTTCAGCTTTCCGGAGAAAAAAATACAAAAAATCTGAAAAATTTCATCTATTTTTCACTCTTTTATGCAAATTTCTCTTGAGTTTCTGTTGTTTCTCTTTCGGTTGTCAATAAATTTTCAAATTCGCGCCTAATATTTGATTTTTCCAGACCTAGATACTCCTCACACTTGAACCATCTAGTGGACTCACCTGCTACTTAACAAAAAATACCAAATCTCGACTCAACACACAAAAATGGCATGTCCCGGCAAGGAGTTCATCGTGGCCACCAAGTACAAGTTGATCAAGAAAATCGGCTCCGGCTCGTTCGGCGACATCTACGTGGCGATTAATGTGACGAATGGAGAGGAGGTGGCCGTGAAGTTGGAGAGCAATCGGGTTAGGCGGTTTTGGATGCGATTTTTGATGATTACAGAGCGATTTTCCAGGCGAGACACCCACAATTGCTCTACGAGTCCAAGGTCTATCGTATTCTGCAAGGAGGCGTTGGAATTCCACACATCAGATGGTAGGGATTCGGATTTCGGAGCTTAGACACTTGGAAGCTTCTAGAAGCTAGACAATTCGAGATGCTTCAAATTTCAAAAAAATCTTTTTTTTTCCGGCATTCTGGGCGCTTTCAAGACAAAATAAAATGTCCAAAGGGACACTCTGAGCTCCAGAAAACGGTCAAATTCTCATTTTAAAGATTTTGAAGTTCGTCACTGGATCCTAAACATGTCTGTGAAATGTCTTCGAGATTTGCGCTCTTTAAATCTAAGCTGCAGTAAACTGCTAGAGTGTTCTCGGTTCTTCTCCTAGCTTTCGAATCATTAAAAATACTCTATTGCATCGTTTTTCATTCCCATCGGAAGCTTGGCAGCGAAGATAGAGCCGAAGCGATTTATCGAACAAAATTTCACCTTGTGCTTTACAAAAATAGACAAAATCGCATTGCTAACCAAAAACTAACCACAAGTGACAGTAAAACCCGATAGAAGACAGAAAAAGTCACCGCAACCACTGCTCTTACGACATCAGCGAAAATGACGTTTCAGGTACGGAACCGAGCGAGAGTACAACGTGATGGTCCTGGATCTTCTTGGTCCATCTCTCGAGGATCTCTTCAACTTCTGCTCCCGGCGGTTCACCATGAAGGTAGGACTCTTGGAATTCGAATCGGGCTCATGCTGCTCATTGACTCAGCTACGGATAAAAATTGCATATCCGAGCAGTTCTAGCTACCATAGAATCAAAAGCAAACAATTTAGTCCAATGACTCTCCTGACACTTACCTGAACACTTCATTCTTGAAATAGCTGAAAATGTACCCCCACCTTGTCATTTTCAGACCGTCCTCATGCTGGCCGACCAGATGATCGGACGCATCGAGTACGTGCACGTGAAGAACTTCATCCACCGTGACATCAAGCCAGACAACTTCTTGATGGGAATAGGTCGTCACTGCAACAAGCTGTTCCTGATCGACTTCGGACTGGCGAAGAAGTACCGCGACTCGCGCACCCGCACTCACATTCCGTACAGAGAGGACAAGAACTTGACCGGAACCGCCAGATACGCCTCCATCAACGCCCACTTGGGAATCGAGCAGTCCAGAAGGTAAGGAGCGTGGTTGTTCCACTAGGATGTTAGAGGACAAGATGGAGCATAGGGAAGACGTTGCGGGGCATTTTGACGGCAAGATTCAACCTGTATACATTCATTCTCAAAATTCTGAACCCATAACCAATTCCTGTCGTTTCAGAGACGATATGGAGGCGCTCGGCTACGTTTTGATGTACTTCAACCGTGGAACTCTTCCATGGCAAGGACTCAAGGCCGCCACCAAGAAGCAGAAGTACGAGAAGATCTCCGAGAAGGTATCTCTCGCGAAAATTGGCTTGGTACCGTTCAAGTCACCCAAAATCTTTCCAGAAAATGACCACCTCCGTCGAGCAGCTGTGCCGAGGCTTCCCCGCCGAGTTCCCGATGTACCTGAGCTACGCGAAGGGCCTGCGTTTCGACGAGTCGCCCGACTACATGTACCTGCGTCAATTGTTCAGAATTCTGTTCCGGACGCTCAACCATCAGGTAGGAGATTCATAAGGAGAAGACGAACGATTTCGGACTGAATTCAGTGAAATTCGCACTGTTTCGAGCTGCTTGGGGTGGATTTGTAGCCATTTTAACAGATTCCAGTTTCGAACCTTCACGTGTCAAACTATATCATTTCCAGTACGACTACACCTTCGACTGGACGATGCTGAAACAGAAGCAGCAGGGACAGCAGCCGCCTGGCACCGTGTCCAACATGCAGACCGGAGAGCCGTCCTCGTCTGGCGGCGGCGCCTTCGGAAACGTTGTGCCACAATAAGCTTCTGACGATTACAACGACTTTTTCTTTTTCTTCTGTTCTATGGATTGCTCATCTTTCCTATTTTTATTTTCAATGGAATTTTCTCCCACACGCCCTTCCCCTATTTTCTTCTGTAAATTCACCGATTTTCGTCTTCTTCTTCATTGGGTTTTCTTTCCAACACCATTGCGGGTCCCCCCATTCGTCTTCTTCCCCCCAATCCCATTCATCCTAGTGCTATTTGTCCCGTATCGTCTTCGAAAATCGTCTTTGTGAAATCAATAAATTCCCCGGAATCACCTCTAAAACTGCGCTACGTCCCGCCCACTAAACTCGTAGGGAAGCGGTTTCACACTTCCAGGTGTTCGAGGATCTCGCCAGAATAGGCCACGTCTCCGAGAACGAAATCTCGTTTTTGGGGGCGGGGCTTATTTTTGAGTTCGCCGGTCGAGGTCCAAAAACACCGCTGATGTGCCTGCTTTACTACGATAATGTCGTAGTGAAGCTGAAGTTCCGGCGGGTACAGCCACGCTAACAGATTCTGAAATCGTTCGAGTAAGAGACAATGGAGCAATCACAAAATTCATAGTGATGGGACAACATTTAGAATGTTTTCAGGTCAGTATAAGAAACAATAAAAAATCAGCTCATACAGCGATCAGTTGACAACGAGATCGGTTACAGAAAGGGGAAATCACTTACAGAGTGAGATAGAAAGGGGAACAAAAAACGAAACGAAAACCAATTTAAAAGTCCGCCTCCAAATCGAACTGACGCTCCGTTTCGGAGACCATCACGCCGGGACGTTGATACTCGGAGACGCGTTTCTCGAAGAAGTTGGTCTTTCCGTCGATGGAGATGTTCTCCATGAAGTCGAACGGGTTCTTCACGTTGTAGAGCTTCGCGCATCCCAACTCCTGCAGCAGATGGTCGGCGACGAACTCGATGTACTGCGACATGAGACGACAGTTCATGCCGATCATGTCGACGGGGAGGGCCTCGGTGAGGAACTCTTGTTCGATGGCCACGGCGTCGCGGATGATCTCGTAGATGCGCTCCTGGGTGAGCTTGTTCTGGAGCATCGAGTAGAGAAGGCAGGCGAAGTCACGGTGGAGGCCTTCGTCTCTGGAAAAGCAACGGGAAGGTTTTTATTTTGCGCTCTATGGCACGAGATCTCGACCATGATTTCAAGGTCGATAACTCGGCTCTAAACAGAGATTTTCAGTCGGTTGTGGTATCAAATAATAGGGCTCATTGAGATCTACAATTTGATACCAAATACGATCAAACATCTCGTTTTGGAGCCCGGCCTTTCGCCTTTAGACCTTGGTGCACCGCTCACCTCGAGATCAACTCATTGGAATGGGTCAGGCCTGGCATCAATCCTCGCTTCTTCAGCCAGAAGATCGAGGCGAACGAGCCGCTGAAGAAGATGCCCTCGACGGCGGCGAACGCGATGA
Organism: Caenorhabditis sp. 40 LS-2015; assembly: GCA_900536305.3. Classification (NCBI taxonomy): domain Eukaryota; kingdom Metazoa; phylum Nematoda; class Chromadorea; order Rhabditida; family Rhabditidae; genus Caenorhabditis; species Caenorhabditis tribulationis. Next base: position 173,870 of record LR543808.1, read on the forward strand.
GTCGCTCGGCGAACGACGCCTTCTTGTCCGAGATCCAGCGAATGGCCCAGTCGGCCTTCTTCTTGATGAACTCGAACTCGAAGATGGCGTTGAACAGCGTGTGACGCTCCTTCTCGTCGCGAATGTACGTCTCGATGAGCTTCGAGTACATCTCCGAGTGGATGTTCTCGATGGCGATTTGGAAGCCGTAGAAGAAGCGAGCCTCGGACACTTTCACTTCGTTCGAGAAGCGTTCGCACTGAAAAATGAACATTATATATGGTTAGAAGCAGAAGAGTGTATTTGAAAGATTTATATGGGTCTTCTGAAGCTACAAACGGCTTCAGAATCCTTCTAGTTCTGTTAGAAGAGTCAAGAGGCATTCTGAAGCCATTCAAAGCAGATTGACGCATTCGGAAGTGACCAGAAGATTCCCTAACGTCTACCGAACTTGCCAGAGCTCCTCTGGCTCGTTCTGAGCCTCTCAGAATCCTCCTGACCTCTTCTACAGACATGGAACTTTTCTAACGATCTTTGAAGTTCAGAGCTTGTCATGTACTATTCCCGAAACCCTTACCAAGTTCTCATTGACAATTCCGTCGGAAGCGGCGAAGAAGGCGAGCACTCTCGAAATGAAGTACTGCTCATCGCCGTTCATCTTGTCCCAATCGTTCATATCCTTTCCCAGATCGACCTCCTCGACAGTCCAAAACGAGGCGACGGCCTTCTTGTAGAACTGCCAAATCTCATGATGCCTCAGCGGGAAGATCACGAATCGATTGTCGAGGTCCTGAAGCAGTGGCTCGTCGGCGTCGAGCGCATTTCCTTCTGGCTCCACGACCTCCTTCGGCTTCTCGACCAGCGTCAACTTTTGTTCGACTTCCTGCTCCAGAGTCTGCTTCTTCTTCTGCTGCTGCTTCGGCGACTGAAAATTCGAGGGCATACGACGGAATGAGTGGAAAATGAATGAGTTATTCGAAATTTCTGAGCAAAGCTCTAACAAAAACAGGCGAGATAGCGTGCGAAACGAGGAGCGCTCGGGAGCAAAACGTCGTCGAGTCCGGCACATTTTTGTGTGCAGACACACATTATTCGGCGCCAAATTGCACACACTTACCTCGGCTCCCACGTTCTCCTTGTCGACGTTTTGAATCTCGGCCAGTGTCATTGTCTTTAGTAGAGAAAGAGTTAGTGTGATCTGGCGATTCTGAAACGACGAAAATTGGGTCAAATTTGTTGGTGGGAAATTTGAAGGCATGAATACGGAGCAGAGAGGATTGGAAACGGACCGACCAACAAATTGGCTTCGAAATAAGATATTGAGTCAGTTGAAGTGTCAGATAATAGATATCGACGAGCTCTATTTTCCCCATAAATGATGTACAGTTCTAACAGACCGCGAGCCGGATTAGAATAACAAAAAAACCAACATCGGTTGGTTTTTTGCGATTCCAACCCGTCCCGCGACATGACAAAAAGCAAGTCGTTTTGGTGGGGGTAAGATAGAGCTCGCCGAGGTCTATTATTTGATACCACAACTGACTCAATGTCCTATTTCGATCCTGTGAATCGAGAGCGAAACTGATTTGAGAAAAAAAAACTCTGAAATATCCATCTAGACTATGCAGACCGTCCATTTGGAGACCCAGACTGGATCCCAATGGATGGCTGAACAGAGCATGGTCAGATCCAGAGAGTATGATATAAATCCGTGATGACCGCAAGACTAAGACCAGTGCTGATGGTGGCCTAATCCAATGGTCCACCATGGCGGAAGCATTGAAAGCCCGAAGGACATTCTCGACCAATTATCGACAGGAGTCATGGAAGGATCATGAGAGAAGGATTCACTCTCGACCGCAGTCCTCCTCTGACTACTCTCCATGGGCAACAAAAGTGGTCATCTGATACTGTTGTCGCCATCCAAGTGACCATAGGTAGAGGAGCAGACACTGAATGGTCAGCTGATTTCCCATCCTCGCCAGACCAGGGCGGCACCGCCAGGAACCGGCGACCAGCCATCGCACAGCAGGAGACGAACACAACGAAGAACGGAAGAACGGATCACATTTGAATGTCCAGCACTCCGCTCCTTTTATACCATCCGAAAATGGGCGGCACCTTGGCTTGTTGGGTGCTGCTCATCGCCACGCTCCTCCCACCAAGAGACGGTGCTGACGTCACGAATGGTGACCCGTTGGGAGGATGGTGAAGGCCACACCAAGACACGGTGCTGACGTCACGGGCGGCAGTGACCCCCTTACCTCCTCCCCATCTGGGTGATGGTGAAGAACAACAGGGTGTCTCTTGTGACGTCACGAATGGCTTGTGCGGTATACTGTCCAGAATGCTTGTGTCAATGGGAGCCCCGGCCCGGGTCATTCGTGACGTCAGCAACGGCAACAGCCGGAGAGTTGACCATCCGAATGATGATGCAAATATGATTCGAATACGAGCATACGGCTAGTATGAAGAGGAATGGTTCAAAAACACCGAAAGTAGGAAAACCAAGCGAAAACACACGGTCTAACTGACCGATTGACGAGGTTAGATGATGGAGTAGAACTCTAGTGATAAGAATGAGAATGACCAGTCGAGGGGAGGAGTTCAAAATAAAAGTAGAGGCGCGAAACTATTTCGAAATGTTCGATGGAAATTTTGAAAATTGAGCTCCCCGGAGTTGAAGGTCTTCCGAGTATTCTAGCGCCTTCAAAGTCGAACTCCGTTCTCAGAACAACAAAAATCTGTTCGGAGCGCTAACTCTGCTCCTGGTGGACCGATTTTGATGAGACTTGTATGGATCGAGAGGGAATTTTCCGGAGAACAAGCTAGAGCAGGAAATCTTGAAATTCTTGATCCGACGTCTTCTGGAGCTTCTAAAGCTTTGGGTGCCGAAATTCGCATAATTCGAAGTAGCGGAGACGTTTGAAGCCTCCATAAAGCTCCGAACAGCTTGAAAAAAAGCAAAAAACGGTCGAAATTGGACTCGAGTGAAGCTCGTTTGTTTTGAAGATGAAAATGTGCCGAAAACGAGAATCAAGGCCACGGACAGCCCTTAACTTTGTGGAAAACTATCCAAAGTTGAAAAATCGAGAAAAAAAAACCTAGTTACTCGGTAGATAGTGATTCCAATTAGCCGAAAATTCCAAGAAAACTGGCGAAATAAACATAGAAAATCGGTCCGCCGAAACTCCAGAAAATTGAGCGAAAAATCTAAAAATCTATTGAAAAAATCTGAAGACTCGAAAATGAAAGAAGAAACGAAGTGAATGAGTGAGTGAGAAGCACGCTGCAGCGTTTCCCCCCACTCTTGGCGCCCATTTCCCTCCACCGTTCAAATTCAAAATTTTGGCGCGCGATGGCGACGCGACGAGAGAGTACGGAGCGGCGAGAGAGACGCAGAGAAAACATTGGCGCGTCTAGAATCGGTCATTTTTGATGAAGACGCTGATAAGGTAAAATAGAGGTCAGTGCACTGGGAGCGTGCTGGGAATAGGGGGAAAATTAGGTTGAAAAATCAGCATGTTTTATATGGAATTTTCAAATGCTGAAAATAAATGAGGAATTTGAATTCTGAAATTTGGCAGTTTTGAGGACGCAAAGTTTTTGATATCTTGAACAGGTAAACAAATTTTCGCCCGAAATTTGTCGAAAGATCCTCGAAAACCGATGGAAAACAGAACAAAAGGTTGAAAGTAAAACCGTGCGACCAGTCATGCGTCTTTAAACTACTGTACCTTTTCGCGGCGGGAATCGTAAGTTTTTGAATTCGGAAGAATTGTTTTGAATCAAGATTATTTTCCTCTCGTTGTCTCGCACCCTCCTCTCTCTGATACTCTCTCGTTTTCACGCTGAAAGCTGAAAGCACAAACCTTTTTTTTCTTGACTTTCGAAACGTCTGAGAGCCAAAAAATCTGCATTGAAATAATTCATCATCCTTGAGACAAAAAACAAAAAACTCGATACAACCAGTAAGGTACAAGGCACTAGATATAAATTCAATTCAAGAAACATAGTGATGACTAGATTCACAAAAGCGCATCCGATTGTCACTGGAACATCTATCTTCTGCTAATTTCTGTAGATCTGAATGTTGATCGGAGGCCTCAGGAATCCAGCTGGATAGATGATACGGTAGGTGAGAAGCCAACATCCAACGGCGACAAGAACTCCAAGAATCTGGAAATATGAAAAATGGTTAATGCTCGTTAGCCGAGTATAGAAACCTCTTCTACGAAATGGTGATAGTAGAGAACAGTGATGATGATTTGCGTCAACCAGAAGGCGTGCAAAGCCAGCATTGCAACGAAGAAAAATTGAATGCGACGAGTCAGACGACCATGACGGTATGCAACAGCCTGAATATACAAGTTTTTAGGGGTTTTGTGTTCGAGACTAAAGCGCACCTCTTCAGTTAAAATCAAAATACTGTAAACCATCAGGAAACAATGGCCAGAGATGTCGTACCCTGGAGTCCATACACCTTCCTTCTCTGAACATTGAGCACGAGTCAGATGGCCTTTGTCACAAAGCGAAGTCGCAGCATACAATTTGTGGAATCTAGATGAAATGGGTTATTAGAACGTTTCAAATTCAGACAAGCTTACAATTGAACAGAAATGTACCAGCAAACGGTAGCCACTCCAAGACGACCGATATCAATGATTGGCCTACGTTTGTGTGCTTCGGAGGCGAACCTGAAATTTTTGAAATTTTTCGGTTTAAAAAATAACTTCTGCTCTAATTCACCAGATAAAAGGCCCAACGATGGCCAGAACCCAGTACCATCCCATTTTCACTCCATACTGATTCAGAATACTGTGCTTTTGAACGAAATAGTAGGTGGAATCCAACTCGATACGAGTCTCGAGGAACGCAAGAAATGGTACAAATGCCAAGTAGAAAAGAGCCACTTTTCGAGCGTCAATGAGCAAAATTTTACGGGCAAGCTGTAAAGCAGAAAACTTGAATTAAACTTTTGAATTGAAACAACTCACAGCTAGGAGTGTTCCGAGAACTGCGTTTGGCGGGCTGCTCATGACAATCTGAAATTTAAACAGTTGAAATTCGTTCAGATTGGTTTTTTTGCTGCTGAAAGTACACGTCATTCTGAATCTGAAACTCCTGGAATGTGCACAGTGTCCTGGATTTAGAGGAATGTAATCGCGCTCCAACGAGCCGCCCTTCCGCCTTCAAATTTTCAAAATTTTTCTCGCCTTGAACGAATTTTTTTTCGGTTTCTTCGACACCAAAAGACGGTGAACCCTTCTACTATCCTCACAGAATGTAGAAAAAACCGGAAAAAAAGTTCAAAAGCTAGGAAAAAATTAGTTTTGTTCCCCAGCCTAAAAATCGTCTCAATGGAGCGCGCTTGCATTTCTCTCAATCCAGCACACTGTGAATGTGTCAATTGAAGAGAGAAGTTAGTCCCTTGAGTTAATATTTACTATTAACAAACGCAAAATTCCGTCTGTGTGTGTGTCTGTTTGTTACCCGTTCGCTGACTCTAGCGCGACTTCCACTGGACCAAATTGTCTAAATTTTTCACAGATCATCAGAAATGAGGTCTTAATGATGCCCGTCTATTTAGATTCTTGATTTGACAAAAAATGAGCTCATGCGGGCTCAAAAACCTCACTTTTCCCCGAGACAAAGTTTTTCGCGCGCTACATTTACACAGATAGATCAAAAATTTCAGGCCTGCCCGAAGGGCCCCAGAGGGGCGCAGCCCTCTGGTTTTTTCAGTTTTTTTCGACAATCTCTGATGATAATAGGAGGTGAACAATCCGTTGGAGCCGAAAAAACTGAAAAAAATTCCGCCCAAAACATTGAGAAAAGTTGAAAATTTGAAGGCGGCAGCGCCTCCCAGCGAGAGCACAAAAGATAAAGAAAAGGAAAGAAGCCTCTTCTCGGTACTGGCTTGTCTCTTTTGTAGAGGGACGTTATCAGTACCGAGAGAGGACGTTTCTCGATGATTACGTCAATGACATCTAATACAGGGTGGGCAATAAGTATTCACACCGATTCAAATAGCTATAACTTTGGAGAGACTTGAAGAAATTCTTTGAAATTTCGAACATTATAAATTCAGACGCACAAAACTTTGAAAATACAAACGAGACAAGGTAAAATCGATCTCGCAGATTCAGATTCTGAAATCAAAATCAGCAAAATGCTCACGTCATCCGAGTTATGACCTCATGAAGTTGAATCCTATAGTGATATTTGACGTGAAACTCCTTCGTCCCACAAAGATCTACCTCCAACATTACTACAGGAATCACCTTTGCGAGGTCGTAACTCGAATCACGTGAGCATTTTTCTGATTTTGACTTCAGAATCTGAATCTGCGGGATTGATTGATTTTACCTTGTCTCAAATGATGAGAAAAAGTTCAACCCGACCCTTGTCAGGTATGCCTCACCACTATCACGGAGGTGGTTCCATAACTGACTTGAGAGTGATTTTCGTGAAAAGTTGTCAACTACGAAAATGGAGCTCTAGAGTTGCTTAATACATCCACATGTTTTTAGAAAAATCGGATGGTAGGAAACCACTTTTCAAGTGCTCAAAGTAGACCGATTTGCACTGAAGACCCTTTCTATTCATTTTCACGTTGATCACCCTGAGATTTTCTTCCTTTAAATTTCTTCACATTTGATCACCCACAGGCCATTTTTAAACCTGTTTTTCGCGAATATCTGGAGAACGAGAAATTTTCAGACCCATGTCCAAGAAAGTTTTAGAACCGAATGTGAATTTCGAATCCAACCATATAAAAAACTCGACACAAAAAAATTAGTTTACTCCCCCTTTAAGGCGAAAAAGGCGGGCCTTATCGTCCTGGAATACTCAAAGCTTTTATTTTCACAAAGTTTCGATAAATCTCCGAAAAATCCTAAAAAACTCAATTTCAGATTCCAGCATGGGAATCTGAATTTCTGAGATTCTTCGAATCTCTGGCAATTTCAGAATCCACTGTTCTGAATTTTTCATTTTCCTTCAGTTTTGGCCTCGATGTATGCATCTATTCCTTTCGTTTTTTTTCGCCAAAAGAAAAGTTTTATGTGAAAATTTCTCCATAGAAACATGTCTGCGCGAGCTCGCGGAGCTCCTCTGAGATTTCATTTTTCGTATATTTTTCATTCTTTTTTTTTGTATTTTTTCAATTTTTTTTCCTCTATCTTCAGAACTCTGGAATCTTCTAGAATGTCCACGTCGGATCGCCGCTTTTCGGTGACAATGTCCGAGGACGATCTTCGTCCTCACATGCGGAAACCGAGTGAGTTTTTAAAAATTTTTTTTTGAATTTTCCGCCCAAAACAAGCGTCCATGAAATTCGAATTTGCCGCGCCTTTCAGAGCCACCAAAACTTCCAACTGTTCCACGTGTCGATGCTCCAAGACCAGTGCCAAGACCACCATCCTCGGCGGAAGTCAGTGAAATCGAGGAGCTGCGGAAGAAGGCGGAGAAACGAGAGGCGGTGAAAAAAGAAGTGAAAAGACGAGTTGAGGAAGAAGAAAAAGAGAAGGAACGGCGGAAAATGGAAGAGGAAATTCGCAGGGAAACCGAGGAACTGCTCGCGATTAGAGCGATCAGTCGCACTGGAAACAACGATAATCTGAATCCGAGGATTCAGAATCCTCTGATTCTGAATTCTCAGGCATCATTACAGCCACGTCTCGGCAGACGTGTCAACAACTTTCAGTACTTCAAATGGGATTCTGATGAGGAGATTCCGGCGATTCAGACTGAGCACAGACCACGGTCTGTGAGCAGGTCAGAATTTTTGAGCCTAAAAATTGAAATTTTTCTTCAAAGTTTTGAAAAAATTTGGCCACTTTGAAAAATTGAAAGTTTTACAAAAAAAAAAATCAATTTTCAAATATTCAAAAAATCTGTCTCCAGAATTCTGAAATTCTGAATCTTCCAGAATCCCCTCTTCCTCCTCCCATCGTCGATTCTCCGTCTCCACCCACTGCGAACTATGCACGTTGGCGTTGCGCTCCATTGACAAAACCTCTTCAGGTCCAACAAAAAGTGCCGCCTGCGCTCATGTGGACGCCTTCTTGGCAACGTCTTCAGGAGGTCACCATCATTATCACTAGATTCTCAATAGAGCGAGTTCTCATCAATTGCAAAATGAAGCCATATAGATGTTCGGGAAGTTCTGATTTTATTATCAGTTTTGGCGGCCCAAATGTTGGGAATCCAAAATTTGAAATTTCTTGAGAAATACACAGAGAGATACATACACGAAAGAGAGAGAGAGAGAGCAAGAATCAAGAGAAGTTGTTTGCAAGTGCGCTCTATTGGACACCGGTTCAATAGAGCACACTTGCAACACATTGAGCATTCAATTTGTTCGGGAGAGAGAAAAGAAGACCCGCGAGAGACAGAGAAAATATGCTAGAAATATTGAGAATATGCAAAAAAGGAAAACGAAATGCGAAATTTTTGGTACTGATTTTTGTGAAAAGGGGGGCGGAGCCTAATGTGTGAGTACATGAGCAGGGAGACAAGAGGTACATCAATCGAGATCTAGGTTAGAAAATTACACGTGGAAAACTACAAAAGGGTTGAAATGTTTTTTGGCGGGAAATTCGAAAAGTTCAAATTCTCAAGAACTATCCGACTCGGCGTCGCTGGACTGCGCCAGTGAGCTCTGCGACATTCGCTCGTGATGGATTTGCTCGCTGATCTCCTCCAGCACGCGCATCGAGTTACTGTAGCTATCCTTGCGCTCTTGTACCTGCAAATTGAAAATTGTTCGAAAATTTCAGGCGGGAAATTCAAACCTCTTGCTCGAGAATCGACATCAGCTCGAGTTGCGAGTTCATCGTCCGCGTCAGCACCTCTTTTCGCTCGTAATAGGGACGCGCCTTTTTGATGGAGGATCTGCAAGAAAATTGGATGATTTTGAGGACGTCAGGATTTTCTGGAATCTTCTAAAATGCTTCTGGGGCTGCGTGGAGCATTCTAGAGCTCTAGAATCTTTCAAAATCCCTCAGAATCTTCCAGAACTCTCCAGAAGCCATCAACGTTCTACTGAAGCCGTCAGAATTCTCCCGGACTCATGGAAATCTTTCAGAATTCCTATGGAACTTTCTGAAGCTCTTAGAATCTTCCTGAACTCTCCCGAACCCATCAGAATCTGTCAGAATCCTTCAGAAGCTATCGGAAGCTTTCAGGACTTTCCGAAACTGTCCACAACCATTTATGGGCTATCTCAATCCATTTTTGACCGTTTTCAGCCAATTTTCTCGCTCCAAACATCATTTTTTCGCGTATCTTTCGATCTGTTCGTCCAGATGTCCATTCCCCCTTACCCATGCTCCTGTGACAACTTCCTCATCGCCATCTCCAGTTGCAGAAGGTCGCGAACCCTCGCCGCGTGCATTCTCTCCGCCTTCACGCACTCGTCCTCGGCCTCCCTGACCAGCTCCAGCTGTTGCTCAATGACCTGAAACGTTTGGATGATTTGGAACTGTCAGAATCTTCTGGAACCCCTCGAGAATCCTTTACAACCTTTTGGGATCGTTCAGTACTCCTCAGGATCTTCAAAAATTCTCGAGAACTATTCTGAAAGTTCTAGAACCCTCTGGAACTCCTCGGAATCCTTCAGAAACTCTGAGAATCGTTCAGGATCGTCCGAAACGGTGCAGCATCCTCCAGAGCTCATTTTCGCCCATTTCTTTCCCTACTCACCTCCACATAGTGCTTCTCGTCGTCCATCTCCTTGTTATTATTCAGCGAGTTGTGGAGAAGTTGGACCTGTTCTCTCGCCATTTCCGCCGACGTCTTCTGCCTCTCGAACAGCGCGGCCGCCTGCTGAACACACTTTCGAATTTCGGGTTCTCGAGACTTTAAGTCAAAGTAGGGGCGGGACTTGGAGATTTGTTTGGCTAGCTTCTTGGGAATCCCCGTGATTTCCTTGTTGAACATGAGTTGGGTTTCGCTGAAAATTTTGGAGGCTATTTCGCAGGGAATAAAGTCAAAACTCATCAGAAAATGAAGATGGAGAATCTATGCACCTTTAAACCTGAGCTATTGGCTAGTGCAACGGAGAGCAGTTTCCTCGTCAAAAACATGTTTAATACACGAAAAATTAGTACTAGAAACGTACACATGTTTTCACTTTGACCAAATATAACTCGGTTCCCGTGACAGTTACGAAAAAGTGGTCAACTAACACAATGTTTCTTAGGATGTCTTTAACATTTTGTTAGTTGACCAATTTTCTGTAGCTGTTTTGGGAATCGAGATAAATTTGGTTAAAGTGAAGACGAGTGTACGCTTCTAGAACTCTATTTTTCGTGTTTTAGACATGTTCTTGACGAGAAATGTGCGCTCCATTGCACTAGACAACGGCTTAGGTTCAAAGGCGCATAACTCCTTTATCTACATTTATGTTGATTTCAAAGATTTTTTTTTCAAATTTTCAGAAAACTTCCCGCTCAAAATTTCAATTTTTTCTAGATCAAAACTCAAAGTCCCTTTTTCTCGATTCTTGTTCTTTTCGATCATAAATAATAAAACCTCCTTTTTTCCGTTCCACCCACTCTCGCTGAGAAACATAAACCTCACAATAAAAAAAGAAGTGAAAATCTGTGAATTCCAGTTTTTTTCCTGTCTATGTGATAAAGCTAGCAATCTTCGGTCGTAAATTGGATAAAAGGGAAGGATCAGAAATTTTAGAGTTTTGGCGAGGTTTTGGAGATTTTTTGCATAAAAATAGTTTTCGGAAGGAAATTTATCAAATTTGAGAGTTTTTAGCTTGAAAATTGTGAAATTTGAGTCATAATCAAAATTTTCAGCTCAAATGAAGAATTGTTCATGTTATGGTCAATTTTGGACTGAAAAATCAGATTTTTTGGCGAATTTTTGGCTTTCTAAGGTAAAAGAACCCGCCAATTTCAAATTTCGACTCAAAATCTCACCAAAACTGCCGCTTCACATCCTCCAACTTCATCTCATAACTGTTGATGTCGTCGGTGGCGTCGTTCAGATTTTCGAGTTGCTTCCTAATCGATACCATTTGATCGTCACCGTCGCCGTTTTCCGTCATTGTCAGCCGGATTTTTGCGGTGGTTCTGCAATGAGCGGCGATTTTTTTTTTCTCTCTCGTGCTGTTGTCATCGGGCGGGGTGTCATCGAATGGGCATCGATGACGGTGACACGAAGTGATAAGAGAACGATTGAAGAGGGGGCGGGCAACTTTTCGGGTGAAAATTTGAGTAATTTTTAGTATTTTTAGCAAAAAAATGACGAAAAATGACATTAAAATCGATGAAAAATAGGTGAAATATCGTAGAAAATTTCTAGCTACCGTACACCTTAAAGGTACATGAGCAAAAGTTGTAGGGCGGGTCTCAACACGCTTTTTTAAATTGCTACTTTTTAACCATTTTACAGAGAATTTCTCTGAGAGAAAATGCAAGTTTCCGGGTCGGAAAAATGAAATTAAGATGACTTTTTGAGTATATTTCGTGGAAAATAATTTATAACAGTGAAAATCAATCCGAGTGAGCAGCAAGATTTTCAAAATTGGGCATTTTGAGGCCTACTGTATCATAAAGGGACATGGTTCAAAATAGTTTAAAGGGTGCTGGGACGAGTTTTGATTTTTGTTTTCAGATTTTCCAGAGTAATCTTTGACATTTTTCAGCGTTTGGAGTTTTCACACAAACACATTTTATCAAAAGAAATTCCAGACAATCGCCAAGTTTGAATTTTTGCTTTTTAGGGCCACTACAGTAAGGATTTAAAGGCACATGCAAGAATTTTCAAAAACCACTTTTTTTGCCGCGGAATTCGAATTTTCCTCAATTTTCAGCATTTTTTTACATCGAGAAGAGATTTTCAGTGCAAAAATCAGACAATTAGAATCTTTAAAAAGTTCAAATTCCGAAAACTTGAAAGTTTGAAAAACTGAAAACCTTTGAAATAGCGAGAGAATCGAAAAATGTGTCCTCCACCTCCTCGGGGGGCAGTATTTCAGATACGGTTTTCATCAGTTTCTCTCTCTTTCTTTTTCGGAGCGTTTTTCGGTTTTTGAAGGCCATGCAGTAGTAGAAGAGAGAGAGAGAGGGGGAAAGCATCGACATCAAGCAATGAAAAGATCATGGAAGGCGAGCGGAGAGAGAGAGAGTGTGTGCGGGAGTGAGAGACGCAGAGAAAGAGAGAAATAGGCAGAACTGTTCGTAATTGCATGGTGGGTGGCGCAATTACTGTCGAAGGGTGGGGGACATGGTGAGCCCACAGGCCATGGGGGTGAGAGAGTGTGGTGAATTGAGAGAGTGTTAGAGAAAAGCCCAGAAGGGACAGTTCTCTCCTCAGTTGTGGTCGCCCCCGGGTGGAGGTGTTGGGAGGGTGGTGGACAGGTTAAGGATGACGTCGTAGGAGGGGAGGGGGGAGAAGTAGAAGAATTGAAAAAGTGAGAGAGAGAGAGTGTGAGAGACGCAGAGAAACGAGACAGATTGTGATCTATTTCTTCTTTAGAAACTGATGATGATTTCTTCTCATTTCGGGAGAAGACAGATAGATACAGAAGTTGAGAGAAGAAAGTACGAAATTGTCGAATTTTTAGTTATAAAAACATGTGACTATTATGGGGTCCCCCGTTTTGGGTACTGTAGTTCTTTGGAGGTCAAGGAAAGGAAATGGATAACTGGTTTTTTGACGTGTGATTTTTCAAAGACACACATTTTTTTGGGATCAAAGAAGACTTTTTGGGGTCTAAGGGTGTCAGACTTAGAATCTTACCTCAACCAGGTCAGGATCGTAGAATTTCAGAGTCCTTGAAAATCCGGAAATATCAGAATCTCAAAATCTCAGAGACTGAGAATCTGAAAATCTGAGAATTGGAGAGTCCCAAAATTTGAGAATCTGAAAATTTCAAAATCTCAGAGTCTCAAAAAGCCGAAATCTCAAAGTCTCTGAATTTCAGAATCTCAAGATCACAAAATCTAAAAATCTCAGAAGCAGAGAATTTGAAAATCTGAAAATCTAAAAATCTCAAAATCTCAGCATCCCAGAATCTCAAAATCTAAAAATCTCAAAATCCCACATTTCTCATGGCCAAACTTTTTCTAATTCAAAAACCTAGGCCACCACCAATAAATCTCCAAAAATATAAGATTCAAAAAAAGTGTTATATCATCTTAACATAACATAACATATAAACGCAAAAATGATAAGATTAAATATGTGATAAAGAAAAAAAAGGAGACGAAAAAAAAAGTGAGAAAATGACATGGCAAGAGGAAGAAAAGGAGGGAGATCAGGTTCTTGTTCTTGTAATCACAAGAGGGCGGGCTAGAAAAATGGGCGTGGCTTCTATTGTAAAAAAAAAAGAAAGTGGGTCAAAAAAGGAGATGTTCTAGAACTTTCTAGCTTCATCAAGAAACATTCTAATTCGAAGTACGAACCTCTGAGAAATTATTGAAACTTTGAGAAGTTCAAAATCAGCTTTCTGCGTGCTTGAGTGTGGGCGGAGCTCATTTCTGGAACTTCGCACTCAGGCTCCGCCCATTTTATTACTCTTGATTTCGGAATGGTTATTGTCTTGAAATCAGCTGATCAATCTGTTGTTTTCTGAGAGTTTGAAGCGTAAAATATTCAAATTACACAGCTAAATGGATTTAGAAAATTTACTTCTCAAAAAATGTTTTTGAAGTTTTTGTTTTAAGTCATAATTTGAAAACAAAGAAAAAAAAGCGGACACATCTCTTTTTTTCCGCTGGTTTTCAGCTAATTTGAACTTATAGTAGTTTGAAAAATGCTGCCATAAACTGCTCCGAAAATAAGCTCCGCCCAAAAGACAAAGGAAGTTTCAGTTTCTCGAGAAGTTGTCTCGAGATTTTCGATAAAAATCTAGAATTGTCGATGAAAAATCACTGAAAAAAAAGAGAAATTTTTCTAATATGAAAAAGGTTACCAGATTGTAATGTATCTCTAACCTAACTTTTAGACGTTTCTGAAAAATTCCAAAAAAAAATTCTCGAAGAAACAAACACAGTTTCTAATCTGCAAGTTTCCATTCCTCTCTATCAATAAAGAGCGGAAATTTGAACTTCTTGAAGAAAAAAGTAGGTTTACTTTTCTTTCTCTTTTTCGCAGGTTTAATTTGCTAGATTGGTATAGGTTTTGGAACAAAGTCAATAATAGAAAAATCAGGGGAGAGAGAAAGAGACGCAGAGAATTTCAAATAAAATTATTGAAACTGGATAAAAATTTTACAGATGATAATAAAGATTGAGGGGGTGGAAGTTTGACAAATTCGCTCCATTGATAACGGGGAAAAAACTGAAGAAAGCGATCGGAAGAAAAGACGGAAGCCAATAGAAATATGCATGACTCATCCTGAGATCCTCAGACTTTTTTTTATAGAGTTAAGAGATTTTGAAGGATTTCTAAAGAGTTTTGAAGGATCTTGAGACTCCATTGGACTCAAGAAGGATTTCTGTAGATTCAGGAAGTTTCCGAATGGTTCTAGAGGATTCTGAAGAATTCCGGAAGACCTCGGCAAGAGAATCCAAGAATATAGAGACTCTGCTGGTGGTGATGGTGGTATAAAGTGGTCTAATCCTATCGAACGGACACCGAAAGGACACATTTCACAAAAAAACGAAGAGAAGAAGAAGAAGAACAAGAGGAGATTAAGAAAATCTCGAGACGACGGAAAATGTGAAAAGTGAAGTTTCTTGGGTGTAGAAAGAAGAAGAAGAGGAGACGAGAAGGAAACCACTTTTCGACGGATTTGTGGAAAAAAGACCGACCGGCGAGATGGAGAAGAATTGTAAATGAATGGGCGAAGGAAAGAGCGGCAGACTTTGAAACTTTAGAAGCTTAGAATCCTCCAGAATAATTCAGAACCTTTCAGAATCTCGAAACTTCCCAATTTCAGAATCTCAGATTCTCAGATTCTCAGATTATCCGAATCCCAAAATCTCAGAATCCTGGAATCCTGGAATCTTAGAATACCAGAATCTCAAATCCTTGTAGAATCTTTCGCAGATCTCCAGAATCCTTCCAACTGCGAAAATCTGAGAAAAAAAAGCGAAAAATGAAGAAATAGACTTTCTGTCAGATTAATAAAGAACATTCCAGAAAATAAACAAAATCGTCATACACAAAACAAATTCTATGAAACATCAAATAAATGAATTCTTCCAGAAAAAAAACAACAACAACAGAAATATATGTACACTGGGATGGATTAGCCATTCCAAAGGATCAGTCACCCCAAAAAATGTAGGCGGAGCCTAATCATCATAGATTGGAAAAGCGTCAATCTATGATGATTTACAAGATTGTTGTCTTTCCAACACCCGGGTCGATTTATAGTCCGTCATGTAGATTTACGAGAGCTCCGTGTTGATTTACAAGATTCAGTGCAAAAGTACGGACGGTTAGGGTGGATTTACGAGACACACACAGTTGACTTGAAGACCTCTAAAAGCTTCTAGAACTTTTCCGCGTCGGCATCTGCTTTCCATTATCAAAGAGAAATAAAAAATCAATGATCAAAAGATCCGTCGGTTCGGTGAAGACACAGAAGATGGGGTCAGTCGACGAAAAACGAGATAGATAAGACGGAAAAAAAGCGAACAGCTGACGATCATCTCCGTCTATTTTTCCGTGTTTTCTGTCACAAGAAAACCAAAGGTAAGAGGGGGAGAAGTTTCTGAAAAAAGAATCGCAAGAAAGAAATCAGGTGACAACTGTTTGATGGTGATGACGATGATGGATCATGTAACTTTGGGAAAAAAGTTTTGAGGGTAGAGTTACCAGAAAATTGAAACGAGGAGAGAAAAGAGGTCAGAAATCTCATGTAGATAAGAATAGGGAAGAAAATTAAGGAAAACTATTTCAGGAAAAGGGGTGAAAACGAAGATGGAAATTGGGGAACCAGTGAACCGAATTTCGATGAAGCTGCGGGCGTGAAATTTCAATCTCCGGAAGACGGAAGACGGAAGACCAAAAACCTAAACATGAGAATGTTACGGTACACGGAAACCGAAAAAACGGAAACAGAAGACTTTTTCGAAAGACGGATTCCCGCTCATCTCTGTGCGACAGTACGGATTGCTTAATCGATTGAAAATGTTGCTCAGTGCGCGAATTAGAGTCTCGGCTGCCATAAAAAACTGAAGATAGAACTCCGACCTGAATAAGACGTTCAACTTTTCACCAGGAGCCTACAGAAATTCGAGAAAAGAACCCCTCAACTTTCGGCCAAATGTGACACCTGAAAGATCACCAAACTGATGAATCTAGATTGTACGGACTGCCAATATGGCACATATGGTCAATATTGAGCAGTTGAAAAAGTACGTTCCGATCTCAAAAATGGTAGACGTGTATTAAACAACATAGCTCTTCATTTCTGTAGTTTACAGTTTGCACCGAGAATCAAAATCAAGTCAGTTTCGTGTAGATAAAAAGATCGAAACATCACAGTTCCAAGACACTTCTCAGTTTTTGCCACGGACATATTAGAGCTGAGATATTTGGCTCCAAAACTGTCCTAGTAAGTAAGTTGATTCTTCACGTTCAATCCACAATTTCAGCTTTAGAATTCCTTCCTTTTGATCGCCGTATTCACTCAATGAACATTGTTTGTAGAGCCTATTTCCCAAAAACTTCTGAAACAATATAAAGAACCTGAAAAGCCAGCGCTTATTAGTACAGTTTTAGAGCCAAGGGAACATCCAACACGAATAATGCTATACTTTGATGGCACGAAATTTAAAGCAAAAGAAAACCCGATTTAAAATTTAAAAAAGGTGTCAACTACATGTGTTACTTGGAATTTCAAACGGACAAGTGTGATCTCGAAATTCTAACACAAGAAAAAAGGAAAACTGGAACTGTTGACGTTTGGAGAAGATCGTTTTTCGAAGCGTCGTCAGAAAACCAAGTAAAGGAAGGAAGTGTAAAAAAGAGGAGAGATAATAATCGTCAGCAGAAGAAGAACCGACTGTCTTGTCGAGAATAAAGAAGGAAAGAAGATGTTGTGATTTTCAGACAGAAAAAGAGATTTCGATTCAAGATACCATCGTGTACATACTAAAAACCGGGGACAAGGACAAGGTTAAATTATAAAAAGTTGGCATTAGGGACAATGTAGGAGGTCATGTGGGCATCCAGGTAGATGGCCAAGGATGTGAAGAATGGAAGAGAAACCTGGGGGCCTAGGAATTTCCATAAAGCATGGGAACCTTGTGGACATCTGGACGTCTTCAGCAGAATCCTTCAGAATTCCAAATTGCTCTCTCTCTTTTTGAATAATATATTGTCCTTCCTCTCATCCCCCTTCTTCTCAATTTCTCTCTCTCTCTCTCTCCCTCTCTTCCAAATTTTGCATATACTAACTCAATTATGCGTTCGCCTTCTCATCTATTCTGATGGACCCGGACCCCCTCTCCAGAAGAAGAAGACAGGGGACCCATCATCATCATCATCTATTGCTCTTTCATCCCGTTCATGGGAAGTGGTCTCGAGGACAGCGGTCATTTTTGAATTTGCATGAGTTTTTGGTTTGAAATTTTTTTTGGAGAGTCTTCATTTTAAAGGCGCATGAGTTCTACTACATAGTTGAAATTTCGAATATTTTGTCTATGAAAAACAAACTTAAGTTATGATTCTCAGATCCATCTGGGTACCAGATGGATTCAAGTTTTCTTGAACCCGAAAGATTTCGAAAAATTTCTCATGAAGCCATTTTAAGTTTCGTTAGTTTGAGCGGCCTAGATTTGGCGGGAATTTCGAAAAAAATATGACTAACATTATTCCAAGTTCTTCCATGTAGTGATCCTTTGATTTCCATCAAAAAAAACTAAGCACCATGCCAAAAGTTTTCATAGTTACCTCCTCGGGTCCCCACCTCGGTTTCCACATTTTGAATGGATTTCGAATTCAGAACGATTCGAGTCGGTGAGCAATGGAGGTAGGAGACCTCCACCGCAAATGTTTCACTTTGAAATTTATTATTCATTTCAACATGAAAATCAGAGAAGAAGGAGACAATCCAGGGACATGGTGGCATATGACACAGGAAAGAGAGAGGTGGAAAATTTTGAAAATTTCAATGAATATACTTTGGTGTATCCTGCAAATGTGCTCTAGTGAGAATTGTAGACTATTTTTGAAAACCTAGGAATCTCAAAATCAGAAAATCGAAGATCCTGAGAATCTCAAAATCTAGAAGTATCCCAGATCTGGAAAGTCTCGGAATCCAGCAGAATCTTAGAACTTGAAAATCTAAGAATCTGAAAATCTGAAAATCTGAAAATCTGAGTATCTGAGAATCTTGGAATTTCGGAATCTCAGAGCCTCAGAATCCTTCAGAATCGCAGGATCCATGAGACAGGATCCCCCAAAATCTTAGAATCTTTCAGAATCTTAGAATCTCAATATCTCAGAATCTAGGAATATCAGAATCACAGAACCTATCAGAATCTCAAAACCTCAGAATCTCCTCAAAAATGAAACTGCTCACAGTAAGCTCAATTCAGATGCAAATGAGCTCTTCCGGAATTCTCATGTTCTCCGTCTCTCTATTTCTCCACCCTATCTCTCACTATCTCTGCGCTAACACTGAGCAAGTCGTAAATCAAGAGCAGATGGTCAAAAGCGCCGTCGTCTTCAGCGCGGGTTCCCGGCGGCCGGCTGGTGGCAACCATCATCGTCCAAAAATTTCCGCATTTTTGACGACATAGCAATTCGGCAGTGTCTTCGACATCTACATCGTGATCATTCTTGAAATGCATGATTCTTGCTAGGATTCTTCATAAAATGATTTCCAGTCCGAAAATCTCAATCGACAAATTTTCTTGTTGTAGATAGTTCACTTTTTGAGATTGTTAGGTTGTGGAGGATTCTGAACAATTCTAGCAGATTCTCGAGGAGTCTGGGGGATTCCTTTAAGTACTTTTTTTGGTGGAAGTTTTTCAATTTTCAAGCTTCCCGAGACAAATGTGGTTTTGTAAGATTTCAGGGTCAACTTTTCGAATTTTCAGCGTTTTTCTCAATACTCTGAATCTTTTCCGATTTTGGCTTCACCAGATTCAAGGATTCACTTGTTTTTTTCTGAGATTTCGACTGGATTTCTAGGCCTTTATATCCATTCATCAAGTTTTCCAAAAGTCTCTCAGTTTTTCAAAATTTTACTCAAAATTTTCACCTCTTTTTTGTTTACTTTGTTGTTTTCCTTTCTCTCTCCTACTCATTTTTTCAGAAACTCCAGACCTCAAACATCTTCTCCGCTTGCTCTTCTTAATTGCAATTTCACTCTTGCTCTTCCACTCTTTCTAACTGTCTGCGTCTCCTCGTCTCTCACCAATTATCCTAATTAATCAGACCCCCCTTCTCGTCCCATTTCGGACAATATTGGAGCATGCTTTCACTGTTGAGAGACGCAGAGAAAAAGGAAAGAGATTTGATTGGTCGCCGACACAATAGAAGTGTGCTTAAATTATTCATTGACTTTGAAACTGGGAGCGAAAACTTTTTGGAAGTTTTTGGAAAAAAGTTTTGCTGGGGGGTTTCAGGAAGTTCAGTTTTTTTGTCCATCTGCTCTCGATTTTTTGTTTTCGGTAAAATTTTTTATTCCCGAGTGATGTCACTTTTTGTTTAGGAGTTTGAATTTGGGATTCTGAACGAAGAATTCTGGAAGATTCTGGAAAAAAACTTAAAACTCTGATGGAGCCTCAAAGATTCTGAAGGATTCTGAACAGGATTCTGAGATTCTCAAAGGTTTCAATAAGATCTGGAGGATGCTACAGAATTTGGACCGCAATTTGAAGGATCCTTAGGAGTTCAGAATAATTTTGGAGGATTCTAGAAGATGATGAAGAATGCTGGAAGACTCTGGAGAATTTTCTAGGATTCTGGAGAGTTTTCAAGAATTCTGAATGGTTTATAAAGATTCTGGACAAGTCTAAAGATTTCTGAACGATTCTAGAAAATCCTTGAGGATTCTGGATGGATTCTGAGAACTTCGGGAAGGTTCCAGAAGATAATGAAGAATGCTGGAAGCGTCTGGAGAATTTTCAAGTATTCTGAATGATTCTGAGGATTTCTGGAGGACTCTAAGGGATTCTAGAAGATTCTCAGATTCCCAAGTAATCCGAGACAATTCTGATTTGAAAAAAAGCTTGAATCTCGAAATTCAGAAAATGAAAAACTAGGCTCCGAAGCGCGACATTCTGGGAATCAGAATTCGATTTTTTGCAAATTTCGAATATCCATTTTTGGCCTTTCTCCCATTCGATAGACCGCTCAGAAATTCATCTTCCACAATTTTTTTCCGAAAATTTCAAAAAATTTTCAGTGTCGTCATAAATTCAGTTACCCCTCTCTCTCTCTCCCAACGATACCTATCTCACTTTATAGCCAAAATTTTTCGTTTTTCCCCCGAAATGAGGAAAAAAAATTGAATTCCTTCATCTCTTCTCACCCATCCGCCAATTCGTTCAAGTTTTCCGGAGTCCAGTCTCTTTGCCCCGGAGCGCCGCCACCACCGAAAAATGTTTTATCTCAAGTCTTCATCTCCATTTTGACGTCGACGTCTTCTTCTTCTTCGTCGGCTACCAACACGTCTTCTGTGCTCTCCAGAATTCCCGCCTTTTTCTTTTGCTCAAATCCGAACACTCACTGAAACCTCGTAAATGACGCTATTCCGTTCTCTTCTTGAGTTTTTTTTTTTTTTTTTTTTGA
>LR543820.1:0-60853 GCA_900536305.3 Caenorhabditis sp. 40 LS-2015
TATATAGTTCCCTTTCGATACAAAGAAAAGAGAGTCCTGAGATTCGACAGCAGATTTTTCTTCTTTGAATCAGTGCCTCGGGAAGGAGCGCAAGCGAAATTTTCGATCTGGCATCTTTGAAGATGTTTTTCTGACAGAAAAACAAATCAAAACAACAAAGTATTATTATCAAACGGTGCGCAAAGACATTCTCTTTCGAACAAAAAAAAATTTGAACCCCAGTGTTCTCTCATGGGCGAAATACGGAACACCAAATGTAGCGCGCATTACTTTTGCACAACCCTAATAGAAAATCACGAACCGACAGGAAACAGACAACGAAAAACCCGGAAATGCAAAGTAAAAACCCGAATTTTTATGGAAGCTTGGAATTTTGAAAACCCTAGATCAGCGTATAATGTACGGTAAGGAAATTCTATCTCTAGATCGAGAATAATTAAAGAATCTCAGAATCTTGGAATCCACCACACTCAAAGATAGAGACTTTGCTAGAAAATAGCCCATCTGTTCTCGAGATACTCATGAACAAAATTCTGGAGTAATTATCGTCTCGACACTACAGTAGACTTCCCGAGAATTCTCATGGAGCTCATTTTCTTTTCAATTTCTAGAACAACTTTTATCATTTTGATCTACCGAAGAAAATCGCCTCCTCCAGAAGGTTTTCAAAAGACACTTTTCTGTCCTTTTATCGATTTCCAAAATCTCCGAAGCTTCATTGCATGAGGTGTGCCTACGTAACAGAAACTGTCATTTTTCAAGGTGAGAATTGGAACATTTTGGAGGAAAAAAATGGTCAGAGCAACCAATGTTTGTTTCGTTAGACCGATGGCATGCATGAAAAACTGATGAGTCGTCAGTTTACCCCTTACAAAGAATGTGGAGCCACAAATTCATTCATGCATTTTAGAAATTGAAAAGAAAAGGTGGTTCTTGAGAAGCGTAGAGAATTTTTTTGAAGATTTGAAACATTTCTCGAGTCGTCCCAAGAACAAGTTTTCGACAAATGTCTCAAGAAATTCCGAGTTTTTTCGGAAGGAGTTCCGATTGTATCGAGAAGGAAAAAAGTACGGTACTTTCGAAATTTGAAATTTCCAGAAAATCATTATTAAAAAGATTTATTAAGAAGAAAAGAAAACATTCAGAAGGTTTTAGAAACCACAAGAAATCATGCAGAATAAAAAGTACAGTCTAAGCAATCATTGGAACTTTTCCAAAAACTCCTTCTCCGTCAAATTCCAGACTCCCATGAAGATTCGAGAATCCGTCAGCATGACAGATGCCACGTGGCCGTCCGACTGTCGGACCATGTACAAGTGGCTGTTGAATTGCGACGGAACGAATGCAGGCAGTTGAGCACAAACGCGTTCTCGGAATCTACAAAAATTGGAATCTTGAGAAATCAACCGCACAAAATGTACGAGTTTGTTTCGTGCAGCTCACTGATGCTTGAAAAGCTTGAATTTTCGATTTCTTCTCTTCACTCACCTTCTGATGGACGAACATTCCACGACTGTGCCGACTTCTTTGAATTCTACCGAATGGCGAATATGCGGAATTTGGAAAGTACTCCACACTGTGTCGAAATTGATGACCTCCAGATTTAGAAATTTCTCTCCAGTTCTCCAAGTGTTCAAAAATTGAATAACATCTGTTGTTTTAATATTGGGTTCTGTTACAAAAGCATGTCGTCCATTGAAATATCTCATGGTTTTCGTTGCCAAGGGACCACTTGTCCACAAGTATAGCGAATTCACTTCATAGATTTTCGAATTTTCTCCCAATTCCAAATGCCGGCAGTCTAATGTCACCAAAATGAAGTCCTTGATACTTGTACTGTATTTACGCAGGGTTTCTTCGATTTCAGTTTCATCGAAATCAATTCCAGCAATTTCCAACGTTTCGATATTTCGAAGTATGGGCAGGAAATTGATATTTAAAAAACTGCTACGCAAGCGAAACTTGGTTTGATGTCCGAGTAAATCGTACAAGTGTTTATGGAATGCTTCAAAAGTTGATTGCAACATTTCAGAGCGGTACTTTGCATGAATGTCGGTTCGAAGGAATCTAAGGCGGCTGAAATATGGAAGAACTTTCTTGGGAGTATTGAAAATGCGTCTTTAAGGAACCTGCACAGTGACAGAAGGTTAGAAGTGCATGAGAGAAACTTCCTCCCTATCCCTAAAAACTATTAATGCGGTGGAGCACCCTATTATTTTTTTGTTTGTTTCTTCATTGAAGGGCACAGGGCCACTGACACAAGATACAAAAAATAAGAATTTAAACAGGATAATTCTAGTCCATAATCACCGGATAATCACGGGGCAAATAATCACATTCATCTATAATGCATCCATCCATTCGTCCATCCATTCATCCATCCACAATCCATCCATCAATCCATCCATCAATGATAGCATCCGCGCATAAAACAGAAAATAAGCAAATTATCAAATTATCGTCCATGAGTGCCGGAAGTAAGCCGGATCCAATAGATCCAGTTAGTTGTAAGTAAGGTATATTTTAAGATCAACCAAATCGATATTGCTTTTAAAAAGCCGAGATGATACTTTCACAGGAAATACTTCAGAAGGGAGGGAGTTCCAACACTTCAGGACTCGATTCGTGAGGAATTGTAGGTTCCATTTTGAATTTTCAGCAAGTGTTGAGCGAATATAGTATCTGTGTCGTCGTAAATTATCCAGTTTTGGAAATGAAGTGAATAATTTGTTTGAGCTAGTAGTTTCCTCCGCAACGATGCATTTGTAGAGATGTAATAAGTCCGATTTCAATCTTCGATATTCCAAGGTTTCCAGGCCACATATTTCAAGGGCGTCCACGTATGAAGTATAAGTAATACCTCCTTTCCAAAGGCACCGACGAACAAGCTTCTTTTGAATTGATTCAAGCTGTTTAATGGAAGACTTGTATGACTTTTCCTTTTCAAATACTGGGTGACTAATTGTGACCATTTGTTTATAAATCTTCTCGAATGTTTCGACAAAACAGGGGGTTACCGTATTTCCCTTGTTAAACCGGCATCCCTTTTCCAGCGAAATTCCTCGTGAAGTATTTCGATAAATTCTCGAATACAGGGTGGCGTATAAGTATGGAGACTTTTGTTTTTGAGTGTAACTTGAGTACCAGAGGTGTGACAACGAAATTGAGCCTGTTTTCTGATAGAAAAACCGAAAAGCTACAATTATCCATAAAGGATTACAAAATTTGACCCGCAGGTCTTTATGCACGTCTTCAAACGAGTCGGAAAAAAAAATGACCGCTCGCCGCATGTGTAATCCGTGTTTGTCCCCTCATGACTCGAGAAGAACGTCATAAAAATAGTCAAAGTTTTTTGTGGAAGCAAGCTTGAATTGGTGCTGATCTATTGACTCAGAAAAATATAAAAAACTCAAAAACTAAATTTCTGTGAACCTTCAAATTAAAATCCAGGGTTCTCGGCGAACTTTCTGACTTATTAGCAAGTTTTAAGAAAAGTTGTCAACTACAAAATTGAAACTCTAGAGTTTTTCACAAATCCACGAATGTTCAAACTGGTTGAACGATTATAAAGAAACGGAATTCTATGCAACTCTGAGCATCACTATATATATAGTGATACTGGCGTTTCCAGCATCACACTTAGAAAAGAGGACGCCAGTCTGAAACGGCAGTGGAGCTGCCGATTTCAGGCTGGTAGGTATATTAAAGTCACTTGAAATCATTTGTCATCTTATGTCAGTTTATCCACACCGCAAAAATCAGGTCAAAATGACTGTTAAAAATTACTAGAATCTTAGAGTTATTGCACTAGTTATAAATGGAAACTGTTTTCAAAGCAGTCTGAACATAACCGCATCAAAAAATGAAAAAAGCTGCTCAACGACCTTCTGGTGCGCGCAAAGCCTAATTTTAGCAATATACCGTTTTTGAAAGCGACAAACTCGACACAAACTTACAAAAAATCGATTCCCAATTCATCCACTGTGATCTCCTCAACCCAGTGACTAGAGTCCATCTCGGTTGCAAACTCTGTTGGAGTTTTAAAAAACTTGAACACGGTTTCTTGATCATCCTTCGATACACATTTCATTTGAACATCCATCCTTAGGTCGTTGATATAGTAGTCAACAAATTCGATTTTTTGAAACTGATACTTCTGAGTGTGTATGATAAAGTTTTTGGTCTTTTTGGAGCATAAGGAGAGGAAGAATATTTGGTTGATGGACAGATGGTCTAGGACCTCTTTTTGTATCAGGAAGGGAAGATTTGACAGTTTCATGGTTATCTGAAAATCGAAGGGAATGATTGGAAGAGCAACGGATAAGGAACGACTGAAGAAGTAGATAACTGGAAAATGGGCAAATTGGAAGAGGTCGGAGATGTTCTGGGATAGAAGAATGGAAGAGGGGGACCGTTTCGTCCATATTGAGTACATCTATTGTTTAAGGTGGGGGAGTCTTTTATACAATATGTTCAAGGTCGTCTTGTGACGTTTTTTAGAACACTCACTGTGCAGCTCCCTCCTGGGAATGAAGCGAATCTCTTGCGCAGTCCGAAATCTTAAAACTTGAATTTGTTCACAAAGTTTCATGACCAGAGAATGCAATTTTTATTAAACATAAGTAATTACGCAAATCGACTGGAAACAGACAACGAAAAACCCGGAAATGCAAAGTAAAAACCCGATTTTTTTAGGGAAACTTGGAATTTTGAAAACCCTAGATCAGCGTATAATGTACGGTAAGGAAGATCTTATTATTGTACCGATCCACGTTGAAAATGTGCTTATAGGTGTAGTGTAGACGAGTGAAGATGCTCTCGGCGTACTTGTTCTCGCCGAGAAGTTTCAGCTTCTCGGGGAACGCTAATCGGACGGCGTCTCTGGAAAAAAGGGAACTGGATATTCAGAATCTTTCAAACGCGGGGAATAACATTCCCCCCTCTTCAATTTTCTAGTCCCTCCCCCACCCACCTCAACTGATGCACCGCCCTCCGATCACACGTCCCATTGTCATGTCTGAAAATGAAGTTTGCTCTCTGGAACAGCTCCATTTTCGTCTCCTCCTTTTGCTCCGAGTCCACTTGAATCATCACTGGCGTCGTGTCTCGCGTTCCACGGAAATAGTCGGACGAGGAGATTATCCTGGAAGAAAAACATTGAGAATCTTATTTGAGATTTTGAGTTTTCGGAAAAACGAACCATCTCGGTAGCCGATGACATTTGTAGTTTCGATGACCACACAAATAGGTCATGATTGAGGAATCCGGACTTTGATGAGATCTCATGAATGAGTCGATCTGTAATTGCGCTCTATTGAACAAAATATGAAAAGAATTAAAAATACTTCCCAAGAAGCCTGGATCTTTTTCTTGAGAATTTGACATTGAGACTTCTCGAGAATTTTCTCGACTTCCCGGTTTTCTATACTTTTCGAGAGTTTTGAAGACTATTGCTAGAATCTGTTCTCGATACTTCTCGAGACTTCTTCCTTCTTCATAAAAAGTATCGAGACTTCTCGAGACTTTCCCAGAGAAATTCGACCCTGAGACTTCTCGAGAATCTGTTCTCGAGATTCTCATAAACAAATTTCTTGAGAAATTATCGTCTCGAGACTTTTCGAGACTTCTCATCACTTCTCGAGAGAATCGAAACTCCTCACGAGAAATCTCGAAACTTCTCGAGAGAGTTGTCGAAAACAAGTTTTCGAGACGTCTCGAGAAATGTAAAAAGTCTCAAAGAAACAGTTCTCGAGACATCTCATGAAGCACCTCTTCTTTCCAATTTCTAGAACAACTTTTATCATTTTGATCTACCGAAGAAAATCGCCTCCTCCAGAAGATTTTCAAAAGACACTTTTCTGTCCTTTTATCGATTTCCAAAATCTCCGAATCCTCATTGCATGGTGTGTGCCTACGTAACAGAAATTGCCATTTTTCACGGTGAGAATTGGAACATTTTGGAGGAAAAAAGGTCAGATCAACTAGTGTTTGTTTCGTTAGACCAATGGCTAGGCTCCGCCCACTTCTTCAAACACCATCATCGACTTCACAAAATGATCCAGGTGGCCTGGAAAACCAAAAACCAAAGATCCGTACCTGCATGAAAAACTGATGAGTCGTCGGGTTACCCCTTACGAAGAATGTGGAGCCACAAATCCATCCATGCATTCGTTGGTATTCGGGAAGCTGGAAAATCCGAAAATGATTATGACCTAGAAACCCAACCTCATGATACCTAGTCCCCCCCTCCCACAAACCTGCTCATTGCCGACCGTATCGAACAACATGTACTCATCCGGATACCGATCCTCGATCTGCATCGAATCAAAGTTCTCAATCCACAAAGAGTCCTGCTGCATCGCCCAGAAACTGATGCCTCGCAGAGCCAACGATGCACAAATTCGCGTTCGTGTGAGCAGAACGAGTTGGTAGATGATGTAGCGACGGTTCTCGTAGGATTCTTCCAGCGAGTCCTGGAAAATCGATTTTTGAAAGATCCTGGGAGATAGGTGCGGCAAATTAGCAAAGTGGGCGGGGCTTGAATTGGCTCCGCCCTCTTGCAACCCTGGCATGCAGATTTTGCACTGAAATCAACCAAAATCAACAAAAATGTCGATAAACATCGACAACTTTTTTTTCGGACACTCTAGACAAAACAAGACAGAGAATTTGTCAATTTTATCATTAAAATTTGCCGAGTTTTTTCGACGAAAACATTCTGTCGGAAAATGTCTATAAATTTGTCGATAAATTCTCGATAATAATGTGTCAAACTTTATCGACAGAAAAGTCGACAAAATATGTTTTTCCTCTGACAACAAAAAGCTGTCGATCTATCTTGTCGACAAGACTCATCTCGGTTTTCTCAAAAAATTTCTCAACTTTTTTCGTCAAAAAATTTATCGACACTTCGCTCCTAAACACCCACCTTGATCGGATCCAAATCGATAACGACACTGGGAATCTTGGGATACTTTTCCTGAAGAATCATATGAGCACTGGTATCGAAGGAAACCGCCACGAGTCGAGAGAGAGCATTCGGGATGAATTCCAAATTACAGATATGGTTGAGAAAGATGTCCAAGTTTGAGGAGTCGTACTGAAAAACTGGACGGCCTAGTTTTCCGACTTTCGAGGAAGCTAGGCCATGCAGCATGGTCTAACTTTTCAATTTGAAAAGTCTAGTCCCTGACTCACAAACACAATATACGGTGGCTTCTGCATCGCTTTCAAGTTCTCAGAGTACTGTATGAAATCGTAGTCGTTGTGGATGTCCTCGAAAGAGAGCTGGAAGAGAAAACCAACAGAGTTTTCTAGGCCACCAAAATCAAAACTCACTTTTTTCGAAACCCTATCCACTGTCTGTATGATGTTCCGTTGGCGAAATAAATGCACCGACATCATGCTCTGAAAGTTTTGAGTTTTTCTTCTTGGTTTTTTCAGTTTTTTTTTGTCTAAATCTCTCATGCAGAATTTTGTTCTCTCTGCCAGCGAGACAAAAAGAAAGAATCGGCTAAATGGCATTATTCAATCGTCCATTTGAATAAAAAGATTCAATCTTGATGAATTCCGAAAAGATGCAATAGTGTGGGGGATGGATGCGATTTTCGATTTTTAGGAACAAAATTTGAAAAGTTTTTGATTTGAGAATGAAAATTGCGGTCGAACTCATGATAGCAAGGCTACAGTAATCCTGTTTACAAACGGGATTACTGTCATTTTCTTGACCAGAGAGAGTTCGGCCAACTGTAAATCCTTAGGCCACAAACTATCATTTGTTTAAACAGAATTTCTAGAGTTGAAAATGGTCTCAAGAATCTCATAATTAGATTTTCAATTTTTTGCATTTTCTGATGAGAAAAAGACAAAATGAGAATCTCGAAATCTTCTAAATTCCGAAATTTCTAGTTTTTGAGATTTTCAAAATTTCAAAATCTCAACATTTCCAAATTTCAAAACTATGAGAATCTCAAATTCTTTCTGAATCACAAATAGTTAGATTTTCAACATTTTTCAGAAATTCAGTATCTTCAGATCTCCACATTCTGAATTTTCAAGATTTTCAAGATTTACTGAATTTGAAAATTTCGAAATTAGGAAAAAAGTCATAAAGTCAGAATTTCGAAAAATCATTTTTCAAGATTTTCCTGAATCTCGTAAATTTCCAGAATCTCAAAATCTATCTAAGATTTCAGCATTCCAATTGTTCTCGATTTCAAAATTTTCAGAATCTCAAACTTTCAATTTTCAAGGTATTCTGGTTTTTCAGATGGAACATCCAGAACTTTCGAGATCCTCATTTTTGAATAAAATTAATATGTGGAGATTTCCAAGACCAGATTTTTTTTGGACACGAAAAACTACATTCTTCTAAAAAATAATTTCAAATTCCGATCCCATCGGTCTATCTGGAAACAACTAGATTTTTCAAATTGCCTCCAAATTTCTAAATTTTCTTGCAAAAAAAAACTCACAAAGAAAAAGGGTAACAATGCGGCGACAACAAACACAAAAAGTAGAACAATAACGGAAAACGAGAATCTCGAGTACTGAGTTTTGCCATCCTCCAGCAAAACGGACATTTCTGGAAGAAAGGAAAAAAGAGAATCCACTTTTTTTCTGCCAAAAAAGCAAATTGTTTCGTAATGAGAAACGAAGGCTAATAGAGAGAAAAAGAAGGCAAAAGAAGATTCAAAATTTCGATAAACATCCTCTCCCAAAAACGAAGGAAGAAGCCGTCGTCTGCCAAGAAGAGGATTCTCGTTCGAAGCAAAAAAAGGGAAGGGAAAATTTCGGAAAGTTGGTGAGAATTCCTTGTTTCTTAGAAACTAGTTGGTTTTGTGAGATTCGGATCTCACTCCTCTTCGATGAGGAACACTTTTCGCTTGTTTTCTGTTTCTTTCGCAGCTAATATAGCCGTCAGCTTCCGGTCTTTCTATATGGAGGGGTCAGGGAAGGGTTTTCAGTGTTTTGAAGGATGGTTGTACTGTGTTTAAAGTAGTTCGAAGACACAGAAGCGACGAGGTCTTGAAAAGTGGTTTCACTCTCTCTTCCTGATGTTTCTGAAAGATTGTGTCTGTCTTGAGCAGCTCTGAATCTTCATTTTTGAAGTCAACAACAGTTTCAAACATACCACGAAATCCCCGAGAAAATTCCCCCTCGATCTATAAAAGTTTCATCAAAATCGGTTCGCTGGCACGTGAGTTACGTCACTTTGAATTTTTCAACGAGACACTGTGAGGAAGGGGGAGGGCGCAGACACACCCGCTTCTCTGTGCCCTCCTCTTTCTTCACAGTGTCTCGTCGGAAACTTCAAAGTGATATAACTCTCTTGCCTGAGGGTCGATTTCAATGAAACTTTCATGAATCGATTGAAAATGTCTTCGAGATTGATTTTAGAGATCCAAAATTTTACCAACTAGAGATTGGGGAGAACAGGGATATGATATGTGATGGGTACCCTTTTCTCAAGAAGTTTTGCAACATTGTATAAAGTACGAAAATGAGACATGGTCATTTTCTAAATTTCTACCACAAGTCTAATCATGAGGACGATTCCAGTCGATCCATGCAACTTTCATTCAGATTGGCCCACTGAAAGTGGAGTTGGAACGTTTTGAAGTTCCGACAAGACACTGTGAGAAAGGGGGAGGGTGCAGAGAAACGAGTATGTCTGCACCCTCCTCCTTTTTCACAGTCTTTCGTCTGTTTTCCGGATTCTAAAACTGTACTAACCAGGGGTATGTGTGAACACATATGTGACAGTCAGAGGCACCAGAGCTGATAATAAATCCTATTTTAACTTGCGAGTCAAAAAACTTCACTTGCTAACAGCTCTGATAGGCATCATTGGAAAGATGAGGTTTCGTAACGTGTTATAAAACATTATTCGATCTTTAGAAGTCGAGTTATAATCATCTGAAGTTTGTTCTTGCATTGGTTAGGCGGCCTTGGACTAACAAGAATCCAATAGTGTTTTTTGACATGAAATTCCATCTTCCCAAAGATCTACCTCTAATATCTTTTTAGGATTCAACTTTGCAAGGTGATAACTCAAATCACATGAGCATTTTGTGGATTGTGATTGCAGAATCTGGATCTGCGGGGTCGATTTCACCTTCACCCTGATTATGGGAAAAACGTCAACACAAGAACTCTTGAAATCTCATTGTAAGATTTTCAGATGTCCGAATTTAGGAAGCGGCCACAACTTGTACATTAATATTGCTGAGCATCAAAGTGCTCCCTTCCCTATATTTTTGGTTAACTAGTTCACTTCGATCAGTTTAAGATTTGCAGTTTAGCGGAACTCCTTTTTTCTGATGTTAGTTCATTCCTACATGGTTTGCAAATTGTCTCTTCTGCTCATATCTGTTCGACACCGATTCGCAACGTTTCACTTCTGACGCCATTCCACTCCCGTTCCTTTTCAGTTTTGGGTGGCGCGTCCAAAAACTCACTCTATGTATGTACACTTTCTGTTCCGTCCACTTTAAGCGATACCATCTCTTGGATCATATATGTACATCGCGGACTGAAGTGTTGCAATTCACGATTCGAGAACTGTTGAACTGGAAGGAAATTTTCTAGTCGAAGAAAAACTGCGGTTCTTAAGTTTCGAGGAATTCAAGAAATTGAGTTTCCCAGATTTTGAGAATCCAGAACTTCCAGAACTTTGAAAATTTTCCAGTTTTTGCTTTGTAAGAATTTCCACGAATTTGAGTATTATAAATTCGCAATCTGTTGGCACTCTTTTAAAGGCGCATGGCGTTACTTAAAAGGATATCTCGCCGCGATTAGACAATTTTTTCGGTCTGAAAAATATTCGCCATGAAAAGTTTTTAGATTTCACATATTTTTCAGACCGAAAAAATGTCTAATCGCGGCGAGATATCCTTTTAAGTAACGTCATGCGCCTTTAAAAGAGTGCCAACAGACTGCGAATTTATAATAACAGAGGTTTACACTTTCAAGAAAATAAACTAGCTATCCGATGGTTTCAGCCAAGGTGACTTTCTCCATATTTTTGTTCTCAATAGAGCGCATTTTCAACACGTTTTCTAATCCAGATCTGATTTGCCTCCCAGACACCCCATCTGCAGTCAATAATGCAATTTCGATCTTTGCTGTTTTAGATTCTCAGAATCCGATAACAGTTTGAGAGACTAGACAATCTGTTCCCTCACTTCCGAAATTTGGATTTTTCGATTTTGTCGAAATCCAAAAAAAAATCGAAATGACAAGACGTTCTGTTCTTCAGTCGGTTTGGAAAATAAATCATGATGTTTGAAAAAGAAATGAAGTCGTTGACGTCTTCTATCTCAGAATCCCATCTCTATTAGTATTGACAAAAAACGTGTTTCGACTGTTTCGTTGAAAATCTCAATGCATACGTTAAGATTTATGGCGGGAAAGAGAAATTGAAAGACAAAAAAAAGAGAGGGAAATCAATCATGCCGTTTTTGATTTATGGCCGAATGGGGGCAAGGATCACAACAATGGAGCACATTTGCATTATTATCACACTCGAACTTTGGGTTCTTCTTATTTATCCTGTCGATTTTTGAAGGCGTCCCGTAGATTCTCCGACTCTTCCTTGGCGGGAGGTGTGGGCTCTTGGAGCATTTTTGGAGCTGAAAATATGGGTTTTTTGAATTCTGTTTTTTGGCCACGCCCACTTGTATGGCAAATCCAAAAACATTGGAGGGCGTGGCCAACAAAAATAACGTTCACTTTTTTCCATTTTTTCTTTAGTTGATAACGCGCTCCATCTCAATCCGTGGTGCAAAATTTTCCGCGCGCTTTTTGACTATTGGTAGATCAAATCGAACTCAATAGTAAAAGTGAGTAAAGGGTCGGAGTTTTGATCTACCAGAGCATGAAACATTTTGAATTCAGGATTGAGATAGAGCACACTTCCGAACTGCTTGAAATTTCAGCGGTAGACAATTATTCAAAATTTCGAGAGGAAAAATATCGAACCTGGAATCTCCACGGGCCTCTGTTGTTCCACGACAACTGGCACGTCGTTCACGACCACTTCTGCTTCTGGTTGTTGCTGTCCGCCTTGTCGTTGAGCGAACTGAAAAAATTTGAAATTTTAGGTCATGCAAATGCGTTCTAATGTAAATTTGAAAACGAGCACTTTCACAACTACAAATAGACGTTGTTGAAATGCCCTTTCGAAATGCTTGAACGAGTCAGTGAAAACGAACCATATTCTGAATGACATTGTCCTGGAACATGCCCGCCGCCAACTGGGGATTCAGATTCAGAAGCTCGTGGAAGACTTGCAGTTGGGCCGTTCGAGCCGGGTCTGGGGACTGAAAATGAGGGACAGTTTGATGACGTGGAAAAATTGATGAAAAAGACTTACCGAATTATCTGTCATCGCTCGGATGTGTAGATGTGAAGTTGAGGGTCTGAAAATTCTCACTTTTGATTTATCAATTTTTCAATAGTTTGTTGGTGGCCAATTCTTGACGGATTTTCATGAGAATTATATGAATTTCAAGCTTACTCAAAATTTTCGGAAAAAAGTTTGCTTTTTTTCGGAATATCAATTTCTGAAGCCATCTACGCCCCCAAAACCACCAAGATAGACAGTATCCTTAACAAAAAAAAACGGATCCTTTACAAATTTCAGACCCAGAAGACGGATTTTGCGAAGAAAATTTTATATTAGACATACTTTTTTTTTGTAAAAAGCAAAACAAATATTGAAAATTTTTGAAAATCAATTTTCTGAAAATTCGGGATTCTCAAAATCTCTCAATTTCTTTAATTCCTCGGAACTTCAAAATCAACACTTAATCAGAATCGCAGTTTTTTCTTCGTCTAAAAATTTCAAAATTTTCAAAAATACATTTAAAATTTTTCGAATTCCAGTGAATCAAATTTTATGAAAGCTATACAGATTGAAAGGAAATTTTTCTGAGATAATTCTAGAATTTTGAAATTCCAAAAAAATTCGAATCTCAACGTCTTCCAAGCCATCAAATGTCCGACAGTAAACTATATCACTGAAAAATGGAAATGCTCATAACTCAGAAGTCAGTGATCCAAATAGTACAAAAATTACACGGATTGAAAGGCATTTTTTCAGAGATAACTCTCAAACTTTGAAATTCTGAAAATTCAAATTTAAAGCCTTTACCAGACCCCCAAAAGTCGAAAAGTAAACAAGGAGTCTCTCCGGGGACCATCCACCCACCTACCTCCAAGTGGACAAAGGGCAGAAAATCAATAAATGACCACCTATCTCATTGACCATCTCCTCTCCGAGGGGTCCCTTCTCCCGGTCGGAGGGTATTATTACCGTCTAATCGGCCTACAAGCGCGCCCCATCGGACACCCTCCCCCAGAGAGGGTGTCCTTGATCTTCTGATCTCCCTGAAGGCTTCACAAAGATCGAGTGTCTGATATTATTCGAAAATAGAGTCCATATGTACATAAGAAATAGGGGGGAAGAACGAATGCTAAAGAGTCTACAGTGTTACACCAAAAAAAAAGCATAGAAAATATTGTATAGGATTCTGAGAGAGAGGGAAACCGCTGAGGGAGATTCGGCGAGAGAGAGAGTGTGTACAAAAAAGTGCGATTTTTTCGTCTGAAAAATCGCGGTGTTTTCAAGAGAAACAACCCATAGAGGAGAATAGAAAATGATTAGATAGGTTTTGAGGGGCGGGGGAATTCGAAAATTTGGGGATCGGGAAAATTATGCGACTGCTGACTTCTTCATGGGAACGGCAGCTTCTTCCTCCTCGACGACGCGCGGCTTTCGGCGGGAGTATTCGACTTCTTTCTCGCCGAGGATGGCTTCTCTGAAAAATAAGAAGATTTAGACTAGATTTTTGAATCTTCAGAATCCTATGGAATCCTAATTCAGAATCTGCAGGCTACTCGAAAATTCTTCCAAGATGACCAGGGAACATCGAAGAACTCTCTTACCTGCTAACATGCACCGATTCGATGTCCGATCCGGGCACGGTGAACTTTGCCTCCAGAAGCGCCGACTCCAGAATCGAACGAAGCGCGCGAGCTCCGGTTTTTCTGTCGAGAGCCAACTGGGCGACCTGCTCGAGGGCTTCGGCAGAGAACGAGAGGTCCACGTTGTCGATGCCGAACTGAAGTTTGAGTTGGGCGAGCAGCGAGTTCTGCGGCTCCGTCATCACGCGCACGAGCATCTGGAAATGTGAAAGATGTTAGCCCATTCTTTTTCTTCCGGAATCCCTCAGAATCCTTTAGGATCTTCCAGAATCTCCCAAAATCCTTCGGAGTCGTCCAGAATTCTTCAGAAGCCTACAGGATCGTCCTGGACCCTCCAGGATTCTCCACCATCCTCCATGATCCTCCCCTCTTTTAGGCTCCGCCCCCTTACCTGCTTATCGAACGAATGGAAGGGAACCAAAACGGGGAATCGGCCCACCAACTCTGGCACCATTCCAAAACTGATCAAGTCTCCCTGATCCGCCTTTCCCAACAGCTCATCTCGCTTCCTCATCACCTCCGAATTCGAGTCGTCCATCGAGATTCTCACATTTCCAGACGACGTTCCGAATCCCAACGCCTTCTTGTCCAAACGTCGTCCAACGATCTTGTCCAAGTTGCTGAACGCGCCAGACGCGATGAACAGAATGTCGGAGGTGTCGATTTGAACCTGATCCTGTTGCGATCCCATTCCCTTCTTCCCCGACTTCACGTTCACCACTGTACCCTCCACCAACTTCAGAAGAGCATGCTGCACACCCTCTCCCGACACATCTCTATAAGCCGCAGAGTGTCCCTCGTGAGCCGCTGCGATCTTGTCCACCTCGTCCAGGAACACGATGCCTTGCTGCGCCTTCTCCACATTCCCTCCGGCCGCCTGTACCAACTTCTGAATCACACTCTCCACGTCCTCTCCGACGTATCCTGCCTGCGTCATTGATGTGCAGTCGCAGAGCGCGATTGGGACGTCGAGAACGCGGGCGAGCGTTTGCGTGAGGAACGTTTTGCCGACTCCCGATGGGCCGACGAGGAGGATGTTGGACTTCTCGAGACGCACGGATTGCTCCTTCTCGGGGAGAGATCGGAAGGAGGGAGGCGAGCTTCTGGAGGATTGTTGATGGTGTTGGTGGTGGTGGTGGGCGGAGTCCTGGTTGTGATTCTGGAAGAATATTGAAGCGTTTTTCTTAACTTATAAAGTTCAAAATTTCATTAGAATTCCAAAGGAAATTCAGTACAAAACTTTAAATTTTCGAAAACTCAAAACATTCTGAATTTTTATTCGTTATTCTATTCGATCTATAACTCGACTTCTAGTGAGCTGATCTTGATGAAAATTTCCCGTTTTTCTCGGATTTTAGAGATCTTGAATTTCTATAGCTTCGGATTTGGAGATTTTCAGCTTCCTATATTCTCAAACCCTCGGTAATTGCTCACCTGTTGCTGAATCAACGAATTCCTCAACTCGCTGCTCGCCATCTGTCCCAACTTCATCTCGTCCTGATAGAACACACCCCTCGGCATCTTCGGATCGAAATTCTCACTGTTTCCTCCCTTTCCGCCTCCTCCTCCCAATCCAGAAGCCGTCGTTTGCGCGTGCGTCTGATAGATCGACGACGCTCCGGATTCAATGTTGTGCTCCAGTCGTCTATAATGCTGATAGACGCCCACGGCCAACGTCTTCTTCGCCTTCTTCTGTCCGACGACGAACTTGTCGAGGTATTCGGCGATTTGCGTCGGGTAGGGCGGCGTTTTTCGGACGAACTGTTTGGAGAACATGTTCTTCGCCGAGTCCTCGAAATAGTTGGCAAAGTAGAGCTTGTTGCAACTGTCGCAGTGGATATATCGATTCGAGGCTGAAAATTGAGAGATTTTTGGAAGATCGGACTGTAATCTCAGGTGTTAAGGATCCTAATTGTTCTCACATATACAATCTGCTTTCGTTTTTCAAATTTTTGAAGGTTCAAAGGTCCCAAAGGTCTCTTGAAAACAGCTGGCAAAAAAAAAGTTCTTGACGATGATTGATAGGGGTTCGAGGTTCAACCGAGGGGACACATCCGGTGTAGAGTTTCATGTTTAAAGTCTAGACCCCTATTGCTAGAGAAGAAGGGGAGAATGTCAAAAATCTGAAGGTTATGACCCGCGGGAAAACATAATAATCTTCGAGACACGAACTCTTTTTGTCAACAATTCTGGTATCGGGTTGCAGAAAGGATGGAACAGCGGAGATTATGAAGTTAGAATCGAGTTCGAAAATTGAGTTAAACATTTGGAGGGTTCGATCTTTCAGCCCTTCTAAAGCCAGAACTACAGAACTCCTGAAATCCGTTTTCGACGGTAATTTGAAAATTTGGACGAACGCTTAACAAGCCGTAATCTTGAGAATGCAATTTTCCAGATAGTCGGAAGCTTTGAAACTCCATAAATCTGAAAACATCGGATGTATACACTGTTTCTTATAGCTCTACAAGCTTAAAAATTGTCACTCTTGAATCTGTTTCAAGATTCTAAAGCCTCTTGGAAAACTGAACTCTCGAAAAGTTCTACCTCACTTTCAGAACTTCAAAATTTCGGATTTCTCGAGAATCAAAGTCGCAGCCTTTTGTTCTCCTGGCATCACACTATAGCCAACAAAAGAAAAGGTGAAAACGAAAAAAAAAAGAAATCAACCACCACTAACTAGAAGTACTCCTGATAAAAGACACCTGACAGAGTGGGAGTGAGAAAAAGGAAAGAATAATAAAGATAGTGGAGGGGGAAGGAAAGGATGATTTTTATTGCCCAATAGTCATCGAGAAAAAGGATCTTCGAATTCACATTCTTGAACTGTCGAAATTCAAAATCCCCACTAGTCGAGTCAAACATTGTTTACCATAGCCAAACCTATATTTTCCAACCAATTTTCTAGCCCAAAAATATTTCAGGGTAGATCAAAATGTCTATGAAAACTAACGCGTTAGCGTGGGCAACGGCTTCAGCGGCTTCGAGCAGTGTCGACACTGTCCGAATGACTGGATCGCCTTGTTGGGCGGCGCGTTCGTCAAGTCTCCGCCCCCTCCTCCGTTATTTCCGTCGCCTCCACTGCTTCCGCCGTTATCATTATTGCCACCACCACCACCCGATGACGAGGACGACGATGAACATCGAATTGATGGGCAGGAACATCTGAAAATGGGGATTGCTTGAAAACTGGATCCTCGTTCGGTCAAAATATACACAGGGCGGTGTCCCGATGTCTGTGGGTAGTGAGAATGCGTATTTTTGTTTTGAGAGGGGATCCTACAATCTACAGTTCAGATTCTAGAGAACCTAGAAGTTTCCAATAATCCGAAGGTTCAGAAGATTCCAATTTTCGGGTGTCTAGAAAGTGACCAGATGTGGAGACATAGAGAATCTGAGAATCCAACGATTCTGAAGATCCACAGCTTTTAGAATTTGGGGTTTTGGATATACAGTTTCAGGTCTTCTAGAGTCCGTGACATCTGGATTCAAAATTTCTAAACATCAGAGATTCCAGGATGTCCTCAACTCCGAATTCTTACTGTTCAAAGCGAAGCTCCCCCTAGTCCTTTTCTCACTCTATTTTTACCCGCCGTAGATCCCTCGACAATCTTTAAAGTTCAACTAACCACCCATCACGCCCCCGATACCCCAAGAAAAACAGTTATTCTGATCTTGATCTCATCGGTCAGAATTCGAATTAGTGTTTGAAACTTTTCTCTCTTTTCGCTTTGTCATACTTTGTTTTTTTTTTCCTCTCTTCTCTCTTTCCCTCCGTCCCGTCTATCACAACCCAGTAGATCTCTAACACGTGTCGCACACGTGAACCCATCCCTCCATGACCCAGTAGTCCGTTTTCTTCTTGCCATCAGAAGGAATCGGCGGGTGTAAACAGAGAGGTGTTCTTTAGACCCCCTCTCCGCCGGGGAATGATCCAGTTGTACGAGACACACACAAAACGGGGAATCCCCGGACGCACCCAGGAGTCGTTATCAGTCTTGTGACTATTGATAATTAGTTATCATCGAGTCTCCATTTTGTCGAGTTTGTTGCAGACCGACCAAGCAGAGGGAAGCCATCGGAAAACAGGAATCGAAAAGTTGGACGAGTTGATTCGATTTTGTCGCTGATTTTTGAAAAACAATCGACTTCACGAGAAGGTCTTAATTTGGAGGTAGTCCGGATATTCGAAAAATGAGAACTCGGGATTCTGAAGTTCCACGGATTCTGAGAAGCTGAAGACTTCAAGGATTCCAACAATGGGCCGTGTCTGGAACCCTAAAGACTTCAAGATTCAAGGATTCGTGAATTCCAAGAATCTTTCTGATTGTAAGGCTAGACATCTAGACGTCACTTCTAGAATCAGTAGGATCTGGAGTCTAGATTTCCAATGTTCTGGCATCTTCCTGGTCAACTCCGAGCCGTCTGTGTTTCCGCAAGTTTGAATATATCTATGTGGTCTTTCCTGGATTGTAGCTATCTATTACTCTGGCTTTCCGGATGTCCACATATGCGCCAATTCCTCATTTTCCAAAGCTCCTCCTAGCCGTTTTTCTCTCTATGTTTACTCTATCCCTCCCCTCCTCAAATTCTTTTCAAAAAATGACATCAATAAATAACCAATTCTTTGTTGTTTTTTTTCTTGTCTAGGTCAGCTGACCTCCTGACGAATTGAAAAGAAGAAGAAAAAAAACATCAAACTGATTAGAACGGTTTGGTTCACAGCCAGCAAGCGAGTGATGGTGTCATCCTCCTTCTCTCTTTCTGTACACATACACTTCGAAGAACGATTATGATTTATTGGTTCTTTTTCTCTCTTTTGGAGGAAAGAGAAAGACGGAGCAGAGAAGTAGACAACATTTCTGGGTGCAGAACGAGCAAAAATTGAGAAAATCTTCATGGTCAACGGCCCTCCCGGAGACTTACAGATGGATGGAAAACCTAGAAACGCGAAAGGAAAGAAAGAAAAAATCGACGAAAACTATCTGAAAGCTGAAACTTCCTAATCCCTCAGAATCGTTCTCTACGCTTCAGAATCCTCTCAACTCCTCCATTATCCGCCAAATTCCACTAGAGCCAACCAAGACCTTCCAAAATCATCCAGAGCATTCAAAAACCGTTTAGAACTCCTCAGAATCATCCGTAACCCCGTGGAATCTTTCCCAATCATCTAGAAAACTCCATATTGTCCCAAGAGCCTGTAGAGATCTCCAGAATCCTTCTGGACACCTCAGACTCGAGCTACATTCTTAAAGATCCTAAAAAATCCTTGAGAATCTCTAAAAATCGCTGACAGCTATTTTGGGGAATTTTTTCTGGTTGGAATTTGCACTGACCAAAAGCAAATGTTCATTTTTATTCTGTTTAGCTCATAACCCGGCTCACAGTGAGCCGATTCCATAGGGAAGTATTCAGTTTTTCTTCGATTTTTCAAGTCTTCAATTTAGCTTTCAAGTAGCTAAAAAAACGAGCCAGAAACTGTTTTGTTATTAAACTTTTTGATTCCAGCCTACTTAGGCTAACTTTTCTCCAAATTTCTTGATTTTTGACTCTTTTCCAGCCATTTTTCATCGTTTTTGTTTCCAGGATTCGAAAAACGTGCTCACCTATTCGGATAAAGTGCTGCAAGCTGCTCGGCGGCAGCAGAAGATCGTGGGGCACCGGGACCCTTTGTGTTGGTGGCCAGCAGCCTGATGAGTCCAATCGAGCGGTGCATATGTTGTATCTGGAATTTTCGATTTTTGTGGAAGGTTTTTGGTTGAGAAAATATTCAAAAAGTGGAGAGAAAAGGAAAGTGAAAGTGCGTACTTGCGGACAGTGATAAGAGAGAGAGAAGGAGGAGCGACAAAAATGGACAAACAGAGCAGACAAGGAAAAAGTACAAAAAAAGTGATGAATAGTGCGCCAAAAAACTGGGGGAATGGAGAATCGAGGACTTTCAGAAGTCATCAGAATTCACTAGACGCCTTCGGAATCCTTCAGAATCCAGCAAAGTCCTCAAGAAACTACCAGAATCTTAGAGAATTTTCCAAAATTCTCTAGACGTCACTTTACTAGACGTCAGGCGTTAAAGTCCATCACAGTCTTTCAGGATCTCTCAGACAACTTCGGAAACCTCCAGAATCTTCTACAATCCCCCAGGGTCCTTCAGAATCTCCCAGAGTCATCCAGAATCATCCAGAATTGTCTAGAAACTTCTAGAGCTCTCCAGAATTTTCAAGAACACTTCTGGAAGCCGTAAGGATTGAAGGTAATCATTCAAGTGCAGAATTTTGCATTTTAGGCTCCGCCCAATGAATTCAGTTCAAAATGAAAGGTGAAACCGGGATCACAACTTTCAAAAAACTAACAAGTCTCTCCTCGGGGAGAAAATTGGGCGGAGTCGATTGCAGGAGGAACACGAATCACCTAACCGCCATCCACGCGTGACTCTTCAAAGACAGAGGACCAAAGTACTCGTCAGTGAGGGAATTCTCTTGTTGATTCTCTTCTTCTTCTCTCAATCAATTGGAGAGGGTTTCTCCTCGCTGTCTGCGTCTCTCCTATCTAGCAGAGTAGAGAGGGAGAAGTCATGATACTCGAATCGAACAACAAGTCATCTGGTTTTTTGAAGAAGAAAATTGGGGAAGGAGACGTCGGGGCAAGATGAAAGGAGACGTGTCGTTCATGATATATTGATTTTGATAGGGGTACTCTAGATTCGAAGACGAAATCGTCACGTCTTCTAGAAGTCTAGTTTCAGCTTGAAATATGAAAAATTCGAAAACTTGGAGACTTCAAGTTTTGTATTCCTGAGATCTCAGGCCAGAAACCGAAAATTCAGAAGAATTCATCTCACGTTTTCTAGAATCAAGGATTCTCAAGGCGTCAGCTTCAATGCTCAGGAGACTCAAACTAGTGGTATCAGAAGCGTCTGGAATCTTGGAGGAACTGCCAGAAGCCGGTACAAACTTCAGCGCCCTTCAGAATCTTCTAGAATTCTTTCTGATATTCCAGAATCCTTCAGAACTCTCGTGCAACCGAATTATGAAAGCATGAATTCAGCTGGCCTAGAAATTCAAATAGCGAGTTTCTAGGTTACTGAGCAGAGCTCTAGGCCGCAACTAGATTTATAGAACCCCATGAAGCCCCGCCCCCTTCTACCTCTTGACCTGTCTAGCGAAAGAACTCCCAGTCAACTAACTATAGGTTAGAGACCACTTTTTCATCCCAGTCTGGATGCTTATGGTTAGCAATGTCAATAGAGCCACAAATCAGAGTTCGATGAGGACGAGAAACTCGGTTCAAAAAAGTGGCGCGCACTTTTAAAACAGTCTATGTGAAAGGTCTTGCTCATAGACAGTAGTGCTCGGAAAGACAAAGCCAGGAACTGTTGGAACCAAAAATTGAAAAAAAAAATCCAAAGAGATATCACAAATGGGATAGTGCATCCACTGTTCGACGAATCGCCCAAATTACGGATAAGGTAACTGCAAAAACTTTGCAGTCCATCGTCAGTGACTAGAGACACTCTCACATGTCATATGGTTCACAATAAGGGGGTAAGGAGACAGAGTGTTTGGGGTGTGTAACTTGAACCCTGACACGGTGCCTGGAACCTGTTTTTGATCATGTCTAACGTCCCCCTATCAGATGGCGGTAAATTTTCAAAAGAATGAGGGGAACCCCTAGTGAATTCGAAGCAAGCTGAACCCGGAAGTCGTCCGTCTTTTATTCGAATGGAATATATACTCATTGATATGCAAAAAATGTCATTTTTTCTGTAGAGGTCAAAAAAAGATATAGGGAATTTGTGTTTTGAACTTCCGGAATGAGCCAAAAAATTTAATGTGGACTAGATTCTCAGATGAAGAGATTTCTAGGCCATCTAAGTTTTCGAGAGGCACCAGAGCAGATGGAGAGCCATAAAATCGAGCTTCTGACGGGAGAAAGCCACACTTTGTATGCTTCTAACACAGCCAAATTCGGGCAAAACAAGCCTGAAATACAGCAAAAAACAAGACTCGAAAACAACACCTCAAAAACCAATTCCCTCAAAATGACGAATTTCGTGGGAGAAATCGGCTATATTTTTGTGAGGTATCCATCATGGGAGGTACATGAACTTTCAAAGCCCATAAATCATGACAGGGATGATGACTGAACGAAAAATCAGACCGTGGCCTAGAATCCGACAACTCGGCCACCAATGGAAATTGGTCATTTTTGAAAGATGGAAAATTAGATTTCAGATTCCAGATTTCAAGAATCTCTCAGAAAAACTCCAAAACTAGACACGACGAAAAGTTGGTGTGCTTGTTGTTCTTCTGTTTTCTCTGCTCCTCTCTCTCTCTATCTTGCTTATTTTCTTAACGACCATTCACATGACACGTTTTTCTGCGATAAAAATAAGTGAGTGAGTGTCCCGCCCCTCCTCTACATGTCCAAAAAGCGTGTACCCTTTGATGATGATGACGACGACCTTTGCACCGCTTCTAATCAGAAGAGAGGGGAGGAGGACTGTTATCATATAGAGATAGATAGATATATACTATCACGGTCACGAGAGTGAAACGTTCAATAAGACGGAGACAGTACACACCGACGAAGGAGAGGGGATGACTTCTGATGATGGATAAGGGAGGACTCCTCCTCCCGGAAGAGAGAAAGGGGTCC
Source organism: Caenorhabditis sp. 40 LS-2015 (assembly GCA_900536305.3). Taxonomy (NCBI): domain Eukaryota; kingdom Metazoa; phylum Nematoda; class Chromadorea; order Rhabditida; family Rhabditidae; genus Caenorhabditis; species Caenorhabditis tribulationis. The sequence continues at coordinate 22,642 of LR543820.1, forward strand.
CCCCACAGACAGACAGATTGCGTCAGATTGTGGACGGAAGGGGGTTCCCCGATAGACTCCCAGGTGGAAGAGAATGTCCAGGGGGGGGGACTAGCTCTCACAAGGGAAGCTTCTAGGCCATGGGACATCATGGATTCCGATGAGAGTTCCGGGAAACAGAGATTTTGATTCTTTCGGAAGTATTCTGGAGGGTTTTTAAAAAAGTGAGGGACTAGTTTTCCCATTATCTGGATTTCTAGGCCAGCTAAAGCAAAAACGGCCTAGTTTTTCAAATAATGAGATTTATAAGCCACCGGAGAGATAATTCTCATCTTTGAATAATGCATCGGAGCAAATGAAAAATAGACGGACAAGATTTTTGAAATTTCGGACCTTTGGGCCGAGATTTTCAAACTGCTTAGACATCGCTATTTCAACACGTCCAGTTCTCAAATGTTCTTAGTTTCCCAAAATTTGGACTTCAGGTCATCGGAAATCGGTAAAAAACGGTCAGACTCGAAGAAATCGAAACCGGAAGTTTTTGTATATTATTGGAGCAGCCAGAAGCACAAATTCTAAACTGGAGAAGCCTCAAAACTCGGGAAAAGATATTTTTGGCCTTTTTTTTCTAGTTTGGCTCAATGGGATTACCAAGAAAAAACCCCGCCGAAAAACTCAATAATTTTGTGAAAAATCAAGAGCCCAGCCCAAATCTGAGAAGTGTCGATAACATTGCACTGTTTCTAGTATATTCTGCTCCATTTTTGAATCGTATTTCAGCCAGAATTCACTCAATTAACATTAATTAACCCCATTTGCAACATACATTCGAAAAAACCACTTCAAAGCCTATCGAAACCACCCAAAACTTCTCGTTTTTCATTTTTTAGATTGGAAATTCAACATTAAACATTTTTCAACAGACAAATGAGGGAAAATGGCAAAAAAGTGTGAGAAAATCGCATAAAAAAGAGGTGAAAATTTCATCACGGGCGTGTGCGCCTGGCGCCTCAAACGCGCTCCAATGAGAATTTCAAGTTGGAGCTTTCGACAGATTTTTGACTCATTTTCATTGAACTTTTTGCACTTTTTCAACTTGAAAAATGGATTTTTCATGGGTTTTTGATTAATTCCGATATTAGAAATATCGAGAATCCAAAATCTATCAAATTTCATTGAGTTTTCATCGACTTTCAGTGAGAAAATCGGCTGGAAAGCAGTGCACTTTGAAAATTAAGAATTTTGATTTTCCGTTTTCCTCGATGTTTTTCGACTTTTTGTCAAAGAAAATGAGCAAATTTTCAGCTAGAGTCTGTCTGGGTAATTATCCAAGAAGAGTGGAGTTGTTGGATCAGGGAAAACTGTGAGTTTTCGCTTAATTAAAAGTTTGAATTCAAAATATTAAAAGAAAGCATTTTAATAGAGTTTCTGTGTTTCGAAACTCAAGAAAAATGAAAAACGAACCGAAAGTTGAAAAGTTCGATTTTTTAGGGCCGACTTTCTAAATCTGGAGATTTTTCGGCTTTGGAAGAAGTTCTAATCCGAAAATCCGACTTGAAATTTTTTTCGAGCTTCCCAATTCGAATTTTCGCAGTTTTTTATCAGTTTTGTGCTCAGAATTAATAGTTTCGTTTTTCAAAAGTAAAGAAAAACATCGCGGAAATTTGAAGTTACAGCCAGCTATAGCCTCCCCCGAGCTTCCGAAGCGTTCAAAATCTCGTTTTTCAGACTCTCCTGATTCCTCTCAGCCTCCGACCTCAACCATGGGTCTCCGATCGCACGAACAACTCGTCGTGTGTGTCGGAGTGATGTTTCTGCTCACCGTCTGCATCACCGCGTTCTTCTTCCTGCCCTCCGGCGGTGCTGATCTGTACTTTCGAGAGGAGAACAGTGTTCACGTGAGAGACGCCTTCGTCAGGTTGGTGTGATTTGATAAAATAGAGGAGACTCACTCAGAGAACGTTCGAAATAACACACCGAAAAATTTGCAGAGAAGAACTTCGAAAGAGAGAACAAGAAGAGCTGCGGAAGAAGGCCGAAGAAGCCAACCCGATTCCGATTCCGAAGCCGGAAATCGGCGCCGCCGACGATGCAGAAGGACGACGGATTTTCGTGAAGCAGATGATCAAATTCGCATGGGACGGATATCGAAAATACGCGTGGGGAGAGAACGAGTTGCGGCCGAACAGCCGATCAGGACACTCTTCGTCGATTTTCGGGTATGGAAAGACGGGAGCGACGATTATCGATGCAATCGATACGCTGTTCATTGTGGGGCTGAAGGAGGAGTACAAGGAGGCGAGGGACTGGATTGCCGAGTTCAATTTCAAGGACTTGGCGGTGAGGATTTTTGAAGACGCTGGGAAGTTCTGGAAGATTCTGAGAGACCCCAGAGATTCTGGAGGAGAATCATGTGGTTCCAGGGAGTTCTGGAGGATTCGGAAGAATTCTAGAGCCTCTATAAGCCGTCTAGCGGGTTCTGATTTACTTAAAATCTGTTTTTTTTTCAGAAAGGCGACCTCTCCGTATTCGAGACCAACATCCGCTTCACGGGTGGTCTTCTCTCCGCCTACGCTCTCACCGGCGACCAGATGTTCCTGAAGAAGGCAGAAGACGTCGCGACACTTCTCCTCCCCGCCTTCGACACCCCATCCGGAATACCGTACTCGCTGATTGATCTGCAAACGGGAAGAGCTAAGACATACAGTTGGGCGAGTGGCAAGGCGATTCTCTCGGAGTACGGATCGATTCAGCTCGAGTTTGATTATCTGTCGAATTTGACGGGCAATCCGATTTTCGCGCAAAAATCTGACAAGATTCGCGACGTTCTGACGAGTATGGAGAAGCCGGAGGGTCTGTACCCGATTTATATCTCCATGGAGGAGCCACCGAGATGGGGACAGCGTGAGTGTTTGTTGGAGAACTCTGGAGGAGACTGACGGATTCAGAATGATCCCAGAGAGTTGTGGAGAGTATTGGAGGATTAGGGAGGATTCCTAAAGATTCCAGAAGGTTCCAAAAAATTCCAGAGAGTCCCGGATAATCTGAAGACACCTGGATAATCCTGGTGATTCCTCAAGCATCCTCGAGAGTTCTACAGGATCCCTGAAAATCCTAAACGATTCTGAGAGATTTTGAAGGGTTCTAAGAGATTCCGTAAGATCCAGGAGGGACTCCAAAGATTCTAACGACCGTTCGGGATTCACAAATGTTTCTTGCTCGCTACACTATCCCAACCTCCGCCTATTTCCAGACCTCTTCTCAATGGGAGCCATGGCGGACAGTTGGTACGAGTACCTTCTCAAACAATGGATTGCCACCGGTAAAAAGGACGAGCGGACGAAACGAGAGTACGAAGAGGCCATCTTCGCCATGGAGAAGCGAATGCTCTTCAAGTCGGAGCAGTCGAATCTGTGGTACTTTGCGAAGATGAACGGGAATCGCGTTGAGCACACCTTCGAACATCTGGCTTGTTTCTGTGGAGGAATGGCCGTGCTGCACTCGATGAACGAGGAGAACAAGACGATTGCGGATCACTATTTGACACTCGGGAAGGAGATCGGACACACTTGTCATGAGTCGTATGCGAGATCCAGTGAGTTTGGAGAGATTTCGGATCGTAGAGGTTTCTGATGGATTCTGATGAATCTAGAGAAGCTCTGAAGGAGTAGAAACGGTTATGAGGGATTCTGAAAGATGAAAGAGATTTCTAGAAGATTCAGGATGGTTCTGACGGACTCTGAGAGATTCTGAAAGCTTCTGGTGAATTCTGAAGATTTTGAAGGATCCTGTTCGATTTCGAAATGGTCCAGAGGTCTCAGTGAGAAGGCTTGACAGATTCTGGAGAGTTCTGATAGATTCTGAATGTCTCTAAAGCATACCGGAGAATTCGGGACGATTCTAGACTGTTCTGGAGGGTCCTAAGAAATTCTCAAGAGGTTTAGAAGATTCTGAGAGATTTTAAAGTCTCCATAACGTCTCCGAAGGACTTATAAAGATTTTGATGAACTCTGAAGGTGTCTGGAGGATTCCTATGGAGTCTTAAGGATTCTAGATTCCTGATTTTCGAACTCCTTCGGAAATCATCAGAATCTGTTCTTCTGAAGTCCAGAATCTCAAAGATTCCAAATACTATCGTGTCAATCCTCGTGAGGAGTTTCAAAAAACATCGCCCATTTTGCAGCCACCGGCATCGGTCCCGAATCGTTCCAATTCACCTCAAGCATCGAGGCGAAGACCGAACGCCGTCAGGACTCGTACTACATCCTCCGTCCGGAAGTCGTCGAGACGTGGTTCTATCTGTGGCGCGCCACCAAGGACGAAAAGTACCGCCAGTGGGCGTGGGACCACGTGCAGAATCTGGAGAAGTACGCGAAGGGCGCCGTCGGCTACTCGGGCATCCGAAACGTCTACGACGACAAGCCGGAACAAGACGACGTGCAACAATCGTTCCTGTTCGCCGAGCTCTTCAAATATCTCTATCTGATCTTCAGCGAAGACGACGTTCTTCCGCTCGACCAATGGGTCTTCAACACCGAGGCTCATCCGTTTAGAATCAGGCATTAGCCTTGGCTTTTTTGTCTTTTTTCCACATTTTTTGAAATCCTTCCTGTGTAAATATGGGTACAAATCAATCGACGAAGATTCTTGTTTCATTTCTCCCTCATGTCCTGTTATTTCTTATTATTGTTTCCCATGGAAATCATTGCCCTTTGCTCCTATTGATGACCAAAAAAAAACACATCGTCCCATTGTTTCTTTTTTCTGTATTTTTCTAACTTATTGTTGATACCAAAATCCAATCTTTATTCAAGAAAAAGGTGCGATAAAAAGTGACCGGCAATATTCTTTTGCTTTAGGAGATAGAGAAAAAACATCAATCAAGAGTTCTCTGGAAAATAATCATCATCACTATTTTTTCTGGCCAACTGCTTCAACGATTCTAGCTTCTTTTTCACTAGTCTTCGGTGGATAGTGACCTTCGGGCTTCTTTTTGTCTGAATTACTATAATTCATATGAATGAGGGGCGGGGCTAGATTTTGATGGGGGCAAAATCATATATACGCGGGGAGAATACTATTAAAACAAGGCAATATAGAGAGAAAGTTGAGAATGTGGGGAAAATGATTAAGAAAAGCGGGCGAGGCTTAGAAGGGGGCGTGGCTTAAATAGTAGTAGCGGAAAATTAGATACCACCGCATGCACGATTGACACTCGGCGTTCCGTGAATCTCGTCGAGGTATCCGACGAGACGGTTGCTGGTGAGTTGGCCGCCTTTCAGGCCAGAGTAGAGCTGAAAATTGGGAAATGTTTCGAGTTTCTGTGTAAGGATTCTAGATTAGACTCCGCCCACTCCTAGTGAAATTGAAAGGTGGGCGGAGCCTAATTATATTCAAATGTCCACACGAATCTTACCTGGAAGAATTCGGCGATTTCGATTTCTCCATTCTTGTTCAAATCGACCTCGTTGAGCAGCTCGTGGAGCACACGCTCGTCAATCTTTTGGTTGTGTTCCTGGAAAAAATTCAAAAGTTTCGAATCTTCCGACAACTTCCAGAAACTCTCAGAATGCTTCAGATTCCCTCAAAATTTTCAGGGATCTTCTAGGAACCTTCCAAACCTTCCAGAATCCTCTTTAACCATCTGGATCCTTTCAGAATCTTTCCGAATCATCTCGAACCCTTCAAAATCATCTGAGTGCCTTCAGAAGGCTCCCAAATCTTCCAGAATCTTGGTTTTCGAAGAAGCAACTTCCAGTCCCAATTTCACAACCACAGACTCACCCTGAAGTGTTTTCTCAAATCGTTGACCGTGATGTGTCCCTTCCTGTCCTTGTCCAACTGATTGAATCGCTCCTTGGCCTTCTGCATCTCCTCCTTCGTCAAATTCAACGGCGCATTCGACACCGCCGTCTGCTTCGCGTTCTGTCCCATTTCCAGATCGATGAAAGCGCGCGCCTTCTCCAACTGCGCTCGCTGCTCGGCATACGACCATCCGAGCTCCTCTCCCATCACACGGACCACATCCGGCAGGACTTCATGCGCGGCGTAGGTGTTCAAAAATGCCAAACGCATTCTGCGCGCAATCACGTCGACAGCCGTACAAGCGTACTCCTTGACCGCGTATCTAACCTCCGCGTCGAGATACGGGAACTCCGGATGAAGACGTTGTCCAACGATCGGCCATCTCTTCCCGGTCATCTTGCACATTCTCGCCACCACGAAGGCACGATCTCCATAAGTGTTACTCAAGTGTTGCGCCACGTCCACCTCCATACCGTAGTCCTGCACCAAATGAATGTACTGCAGCGAGTTCCAATCGTGCGCTCCCTCGAGCAACAGTCCGGGCGTCACACATCCGGACACTGGCTTCAACGCGTGCACCTCAACGACCTTGTCCACAGTCTCCTCGGCCATATGGCGATAGGTTGTCCATTTTCCGCCGGCGATGGTGATGAGACCGGACTGGCCGACCTCGATGATATGGTTGCGAGCCAACGACTTGGTGTCCTTCTTGTTGGGGTCACGAACGAGTGGACGGAGTCCCGACCAGGCGGACATGACGTCTCCACGACGGACGGAGACGTCTTTCGAGAGGTAGCCACGGATTTCCTGGAATCAGAAGTCTTGTTAGGGGGTTCAGGTACGATCTCACCTGAAGAATGAACTCGATATCATGATCAGTTGGTTGTGGAGATAGGGTGACATCCGATGGAGCGTCCGTCGTTCCAGCAATGGTCATTCGTTCCCATGGCAAGAAGAAGATGACACGACCGTCGGAAGTGTCCGGATCCAAAAGACCAGTGTTCGAGGGACTGTAGTATCCCGGAAGGGTGATGTGGACACCAGAGCTCGGCGCACAGATCGGACGCGCTGTCTCCGGGTCTCCCATCAGACGAATCGAGTCGGTGAACGGGCCGGTGGCGTTGATGACGGCCTTCGCTTTGATGTCCCACTCGCCGCCGGTGACCATGTCCTTCACATGCGCTCCGATCACTTTTCCCGTCTCGTCCTTGTTGAGCTTCTCGACGCGCACGTGGTTGGCGCACTGGAAACGAAGCATGAAAGTTATGTGATTTCAACTTCTCAAAGACATATATGTGTTCTCTTGGGTTTAGAATTTTCTGATTCTGTCCTTTTTCTAAACGTTAAGATCTCAAAAATGCAGTTGGCAAACAAGATTTTGAAGGCGGCAAAGTCCACAGATTTCAGGAACTTCTGGATTTTTCGATTTTCGAGATTCCGAGTTTCAGAAGAGTCTAGAATCTAGCAGAATCCTTGTCGATATTTTGGAATCTTTCAGAATTCTCTGAAAGCCTTTAGAGTTCATCAGAATCCTTCAGGAACCTTCAGAAGTCTCTGAGATTCTTCAGAACCTTCCAGAATCCTCCAGAATCCAAATTTCATCAAACACCCAAAACGTCTCTAAACTCTCACCGCCGCTCCATGCCGAATGGCCGTCAAAATAATCGCCAAGTTCATTCTTGCATCATTATGCTGTCCGTCATAATAGATCAGTGCTCCCTTGAGACTCTCATTTTTCAACATGGGAAATCTCTCCAGCGCCTGCGATTTGGAGATGAAGAACGAGTTCTTGAGCACCCGCTTTCCCGAGACAAAATCGTAGGCCTTGATTCCACTCCAGTAGTACGGTACTTGCCAGAGCTTGTAGATCGGCAGCATAATAGGCAACGGACTGCTCAGGTGCGGAGCAATTTCGAGTAGATTGTGTCGTTCGAACAGCGCCTCTTTCACCATTCGATACTGCTCCAAGTCCAACTTCATGATGGCCGCCTGAAGGTATCGAACACCGCCGTGAATCAGTTTCGTCGATCGAGAAGACGTTCCGGAGGAGAAGTCGTCCAACTCGACGAGGGCTGTTTTGAGGCCACGGGTTTGGGCGTCGAGGGCAACGCCGGCGCCGGTGGCTCCTCCTCCGATGATCAGCACGTCGAACTCTTCGCCTTTCTGGAAAACAAAAGGTAAAAGTGGGCGGGAAATTCAAACAGGTTTAAAGATGATAAAAATCTTTTACGAATATCAAGATTTTGGGATTCTAGAATCTGGGAAGTCATCAAAATTGTCTATGAACTTTCAGAATCCTTCGGACGTTCCAGTGTCCTTCAGAATCCATTGGAATCTCTCACGTTTCCTTCAGAATCCCTCAGAATATTTTTAAACTGTCCAGAATCTTCTAGAACCATTCAGAATAACCAGGAATCCTTCAAAACCGGTAAGAACCTTCTAGGACTCTCCAGAACCTTTTAGGATCTGTCAGAACTATGCCTAGTACTTCAGAATCTTCTAGAATCTCCAGAATTACGTCAGAATCTATCAAAGTTATTCTAGGTCTTCCAGAATCCTCCAGAACTCATTTGTCTCCTTCAGAATCCTCAGGGAGCATCCAGAACTCTTTAGAATTCATCAGTAGCATTCTTGGTTAGTTTTTGACCTTTTTCACAGAGAAAATAGCGACCATCTTGTTCAGATTCTTGAAAGAGAAAAAACAACTCACACTCAAACTGGTCAGAATGTCTTTTCGCGTCGGCAGTGCACTCGGCGCACGTTTGTTGAGCTCAGCTAGTCGATCGGCGTGCACGGTTCGAAAGTGATCTTTCTGAAAACAAGTGAATTTTTGATCTACTAGATCCACTTTCCTCTCCGAACGTTACTGTTCAATAGGGCACACTTACCACTTGTCGCTGAAATCTCTTCTCGTTCGTCATGTCGAGGGCGAGCATGGCGGCGGCGGACGTGGCGACGACGGCGACGCCCGTCTTCGTAAACCGCACCCAAGACATTCTTCTGTGGTGGTGCTGAAAGAGGAACTTGAAAATGGCGGGAAGTTTGAAATTTTTTTTAACGAAAAACTCGAGAGATGCGAGTTGGCAAACTGTCCGACTTGAAAACGTGTTCATCTAAATCAATTTTGAATCAGGATATGCAGCAAGTGCGCTCTACTGTAAGAGCGTTTTAGCCTTCAGCCTAAAAGTGTTCCCTTTGACCTCAAAAATTCGAAATTCGGAAAATAAACCAATGGTGAGAAGTAAGCAAACACCGAATGTTCGAGGTACACAGGAAACCCGAAATATTTAGAAATGTGATTTGATGATGTGAGCCAACACTTGTGCTCTATTGCGACCCCATGTACAATACATCACTATCGAGTTTGTGACACCTGATCGAGGAACATGACTCGAGGAAGAACAGAATTCCAGAATGAGCTGGAACCTAGACGTAATCAACTATGGCTTAGGTGTCCTCGGAACTGTGCACATTCTGGCAAGAACTGATTGCATAGACCCAAAAGACGCTTTCTTCAAAATCGAAACGTAAAAGGGCAGAAAATTGCGACTCTTAAGAATGTGTGTGTGTACTAAAACTAATTTGGGCTGACCGAATCAGACCCAATCTAAAAGTGACCGATTATAGAGAGAGGGGGAAAAGGCTATTAGTGAGGTATTAGGGGGGTGTGTTAGTTTAAGACGACCCCAGAAAGTACTCTAGTGATAATTGACTTGAAAGTGAAAGTGAAAAGAATCTGGAGTCTAGATCAGGTCAGAGAGGAGAAGTTTTTGAAAAATCGCAGAAACTAGCGTAATTTATATTGCCGTTCTCATCTCGACTCCCCAGCTGGTTCTGGGAGAAATTGAAACTTATAGATTTGTTTTTCTAGATCCGTATTATTTACCCTTTTCAGGGTTTTTGAAATGCAAGTTTCTAGACTTTTATGACTTCTTCTCTATTGCTCTCTCTCTCTCTCTCTTTCCGTCCAATCCATATGGAGCAATAAAACTTTAAGAAAGCCTCGAGTCTTCGAAGTGCTGGTGTAACAAAAATGAAGAAGAAGCATAGGAGACGCTTCAAATGTCTCTCTCCATTTCATCTCTACTTTTGCTCGAAATGGATATGAATAGCCAGCTAATTTTACGTAGACAACACAAAGGCACGATTGTAGTTGTTGCTCTGAGTTTCGTCATCAAGTCAAAAAAGTGCTCCAGAAATATTGAGGTCAAAAACAACGAAAATTTTGCAAAAATGTCAAAAAAGTATTATATCAGAGATTAAGATTCTCCAGATGACGGTAACATTCTCGAAAAATTGAAATTTTGGAAACATCGAAACAACCAAAATATTACAAAATGTTTTCCATGCTCTCTATCTCCAGAACCAGTCATCCGATCCGATATCAATGAAAATTACACGAGTCGAAAGGAAATTTCTCGGACATTTTTCAAAGTGTCAACACTTTCTAGAATTTGACATTTGAAGGGTTTCGCAGCATCTAGAAGTTATGAACCCATAAGGGTACTTTCTGAAACTTTCCTCAACTATTTTGTGGTTTTGAGGCTTTGGAAGCATGACCTTCTAGTGAGCACAAGATCAGAAAATTTGCATCATAGGCTCTCGAATTCTAAAACGGATACAAAGCTAGTAAAGAAACCCGATGAAAATCCAACGACTCAAAACAGACCATCATCAAGCTCAATATGCACTAACTAGAATCGAAAAATGTCCAATATTTAGTGAAAACCAGTGTGAGAAACTGTGAACTGACATAGAGGACAACAGTCTCTCTCAGTTAGTCCAAATGTGTGTTCAAAAGTGGTAAACAAGACGTCGGATGGGCGAGAAAAGCGGGAAACGGACAAACAAAGTGTTGAATGTGGAAGTCATCAACAAGGACGTCTTCTCATCGCTCTTCTGAAGACCACGGGCGGTCTCTGGATCGTCGTGTTTTGATTGAATCTTTCGGCTCTTCCTTGACTTTTGTCAGGAGCCAATGAAGAGATTAAACTACTACTAGAGAGCCGTCGCCACCGCCAACCTTTTTTTCTTCACATCTTTTCTTCCGCCTCGACAAGAGAAAACATGAAATCTAGAAAGAAAGAGAGAGAGAGAGTATGGAAAACATCGGAGGGTCCCCTTCCACATCGATCGAGACATGGAGAAGACATGTGAATTGCATGGGGAGAAAACTGAGGGGAAACGCAGAGAAATAGAGAAAATGCGCAGTGCCAAATTGGATTGCTTGTGTGGGTTCTCTGGCGCTTGGTTGGTAACGATTTTGAACGCTCTGGACTTCAGTGTCTCGACTTTTAATCGTGTAATACAGAGATAGTGAGAGAAACGAGAGATCACAGAGAAAAACGGACAGAAAACTAGACTTTTAATGGGTGGAAAACGGTGGAGATTGGCGGAAAATAAAGTTTTTCAACAAAATCCCATGAAAAACGGAGATTTGATTTTCGCTGTGAGACTCAACGTAAGTTTTAGGTATATGCGCCTTTGAGGAACAGTAAGCCAGTCTTGATTTTGTTTTGGATTTTCTGGTTTTCTCTCAAATTTTCGATTTTCTCCAGTTTTTTTTGGGAATTTCGCTTTTCGAATAAAATAAATTTCAGAAAGCACAAATTTTTGGTTACGAGACATCATTTTCAGTCGAGAATTTTCAAATTTCGATTCAAAATTCCACATTTTGTCGCTCATAAATTTGAAAATTATCTCAATTTTAGGTCCGAAAAATCAAAAACTCTCGATTCTCTTGCACTTCTAACGAAAGAAATGGTGTGAAAAAACCAGGAAGAAAGAGAAAACTGATAAGAAAATTATTTTAACAAGGCTCATAAAATTTCTTTCTGATATCATTGTCTCAAAGTATACTTGAACTTTCTCTCAACAATGTTTTATTTATCAAGGGTAACGAAGAAGAAAACAGACAAAAAAGTGAATAATAATGTTTTCGAATAACAGACAAACAACGATGTGTGGTAACAATAGTAGTAGGAACAAATCGAGGCGAAAAACAGAAAGGAAAACGGGGGGATAACTTTGAAAAACAATAGGATCACTCTTGCATCGCCTCCTCATCGGCACTCTCTCCAGCCTCCTTCATTTCCTCGTCATCGAATTTCAAGTCTTCCAGCATCTCAGCGAGTGATGGTGCTTCTGGATGGTCGTCGTCCTCGTCTCCGTCAACATTTGGTGCCTTCTCAGCGTCCTGGAAAAAAAAGGGGAAATCAGTTTTGGCGAGAAAAATTGGAAACATCACAAGGAACCTCATCCTTCTGAATTCTAGGCCATCCAAAAACATACCTTATAAATATTGATCTTCTCTCTCATCAACGCATCCTCCTCGATGTCCTCCATGAATCCTTGGAACTCGTCGGCAACGGAGGCAGTCTCGTTTCCAACAATATTTCCATCCACGACGAGACGCTTCAACTTCCACTGACGCTTCGCGGTACGGCGAGTGCGGTCGAACACCTGGAAATGAGGGATTTTGGATGGTTTTTTGTGCTTTTAGGACGTTCGGAGCACCAAAACTAGCAAGCCTTCAAAGCGTTTTTTTCAGATGTTGAATAGAGGAAAACTTACCTTTCTAACAATGATGGCGTCCGGAATGTTGTCCACTTTCATGGCGTCAAATGTAGCGTTGTTCACATTGCAGTTCTTCATGTCGAATGCTGGAAGAGGAGATGGACTAGTTTAGGCTCGCAAGAACAAGAAATCAGTCTAAAGCCTCACTTCAATGACATTTATCTCGGTTCGCGCTTAGAATTTCAAAAAACGGGCTGCACTAGTACAGGTCTCCGCCAAATTTCTCGCCCAAGAAAAACTCACCCATAACCAAATCTCCCGGGGAGAGCAAGTGTCCCAAATGAGTTCTAGCCGAGAGTGGCTGCGCATCGGACATTCCAACCTGGTCACTTCTCACCAACCAAACATCTGCCAACTCGTGCTTCTTGCTGACGTATCCGTGACCGGCTTTTCGCTCGAAATTGTCGATCTGGTCCACTTCGAGCACGTAGAACTCGGTGAGCTGTTTCGGTCCGCACAGTGACTCGAACGGCTCGCGCCAGAAGTTGGTGCTGAAAAATAGAAGGGCTTTGAAATTCAGTCGGAATTCGCAGTCTTGTTGTTGAAGATGACTAACCATCTTCAAAAATGGCTGTAGCTTCTCAAAATGACTCAAAACTCACGCCTGCACATCGACCAACTGCAAATTGCTCGGATCGATGAGTGTGATGACGTTGGACACACGAAGGCATAGAAGAATCTGCGACATGTTTCCCAGTTGTTGAGCCTGTTTTTTCGGCAAGCAAACGATGTTGTCACGACAGATGGGCACGATTTCGACGCAGAACGTGTGCTTGTAGTCGTAGGTGTTGTTCTTGGTATCGTGAGAGACGAGTTCCTGAATGAAGGAACAGGTTAAAATGGGCTAAAACACGAAATCCCAACCTGAGCGTAATGATATTTGCACGGCAGCACGGTCATCAAAAAGTTGACGAAAGTACGAGCCTCCTGCTGTTTAGCGAAGAAGAAGTCAATTCCAGTGGGCACTGGCTTGACTCCAGTGCATTCCTTGTGGGCCGAGTGCTTCAGAAGAAGCTGCTCCAGATAGAAGAGCGTCTTCTTGAATTCGGCACGCTGACGCACTTGAACGCAAGCACGCCAGAAGTCTTTGGCCTCGGCACGACGACAGTCGTCACAGAGCTGGAAATGAAGAAAGGTTTTGGTGGCTTTGGTTATTTCTTTAGAATGAAAAATCATATGAAAAAGGTGAAAACGGGCAAAATTTTGCTCTACATGAGGTATATCGCTTGATACAGGGAGAGCTGATATATGGTGCATTTTCTGTCTTACACCATATCTCAGCTGTCTGCCATAACTCTCCCCTGCTTCTCGTACCAATCAATAGATCTCATTAGCATCTACATTTTGTCCGTTGACACCTTCATCGTAGCATTTCGCATTCCAAATTTTCTGTGCGAAATCTCTCCCGTACCTGACTATGAACAGTAAACTCGACGACGACGGCCTGCTGAAGAATGGTGTTGGTGAAGACCTCCTTCTGAATCGTGATCTTCACTTTAATACGTTTCGAGTGAGCCTCGGTCCAGACGAAGCACGCGTCAGTGAGACGGACCTGCAAGTGGAAGTTTTGAGCATTTTGTGTTCATTGTCAACCATTCTGGATCATTATACTGGTCCAAAATAGAATTTGAACAAATATTGTGAATCCTCCTACCTTCGTGAGCATCGGCTTCAACTTTTTCAAACAAATCGAAAGCAACTCTTTCGACTCGAGCTCGGCTCTCATCCACGCACTTGGCGGCACAAAATAGCGATCGCAGAACTTGCACATGTAGATTGTGCCTGGAAAAGAGGAAATTCTTTGATGAAAAATTTTTCGAAAAAAATATGAAAAATTCCAAATTGCTCAAATCTCTTCAGAATTCTTACATGATCTGGTGATTCCCTCCGTGATGTCTACCCTTGAGCGAAGGCATCCACTGCACATGTTCGCTGGATTCGGCTCAATCGCCACACCGCATTCGCAGCAAGCGATGAGGCCGACCGTCGGCGTTATGTCCAAAGCCTGCATTTCGGCTGAAAAATGCAAAAAATTTGATCCAGAAATTATGGAAAAATCAATCAACTTGATAAAATGTGAGGAGAAATGAGCCAAATTTAGGAAAAATTGTGAAATGAGAGAAAGAAATGTGACTCCGAAAGTGCGCTCCACCGGACAAATGTTGCCGACTTTGCGCGGTTTTTCAAATTCGAGACTTCTTTTCCGGCACTTTTCCAATGTTTTGAATTAGAAAAAACCAGGGAAACACTGAAAATTGTGTTACAAATTCATTCAACAGAAAGAAAATAAGGTTAATTATAAATAAGGGGGTGAGAGATCATGCAATATACTAACAAAAATTTAGCTCTCAGTTCGACAGCGCACTCCGCTGCATTCGCTTCGCCAGCCTCGCCTTCTGCAGCTTGTACAGCACGTTGCCAGTGTCCGACTCGTCGGCACGATGTCGCGTGTATCCGTCGCCAGCGTGTCCCGCGGCGACGCCCGTCGAGTTGATCATCAGCCGCGCGTTCGTCATGATGCGCTCGTCGTCGTTCTTCGTGTTGGGCACCGCCGCCACGCCGTACTCGTAGAGATTCTTGACCTCTTGGAACGCGCCGATCATCGTGTTGAGTCGATGGAGAAGCATGCCGAGGGTTTGAATGAAGAGAATGATCAGGAGGAAGACGACGATTCCCATTCCAAGAGGATCGATCTTCAGCGGCTCGTCGGTCTCCTCAAACTGTCCCGTCATCTCGTTCATTTTGGTGTGCAGGAAGCCCTCTGGAAAGGAAAAATAGTTGGTTCAGTCTTTAATCCCAACAAAAACTCACTATACGGTGTGTACTTGATGCTCAGCACGTTCTTGTGCCGTTGAATCAGAATAATCGCCAACGCCAACAACGAGTTCACCAGCAGAATCGTGAACGCAATCTGATTCCGCAGCGACGCCAGCCCATCGGCGACCTCCTTCATCTCCGCCGGCGTCGTTTTGATGGGCTTCAGATACGTCTCGATCAGCTCATTCCAGAACGTCTTCTCGGCGGCCTTCAGTTTTCCGCGCTCGCACACCTTCAGATTCTGCGACGTCATCCAAACGTAGCGATTGGCCTTCTGGAGAGCCTTGGTTTGCTGTTCCGCTGGAACGTCCGCTGTTGATGTCTGCGTCTCTTCGGTTCTCAGCTCTTTCGGCTCGTCCTCGTCGAGAATCTTCTTCACGTCGCACCCGTTCTCGATGTTTCTGAGAGCGAACTCCATCTTCTGCATCTTCTTTTCCATCTTCTCCCGCTTCTCCTCGTGCTCCTTCTTCTCCCGGCAACTGATCAGTCGGAATCCCTTCTTTAGAATGTCCAAGACTGCGTCGATGGCCTGCTCCATGGGCGCCTTCTTGGTCTTTTGACCGGTGGCCTTGGCGACGGCTTCTCGCGTTCCCCAGGTGATGACGTTGAGGTTGATGAGGGAGTAGAGGGTCAGGAAGACATAGGTGGAGGGGATCATGAGGAAGAAGACGATTCCGTGGATGATGTTGGTGAACTCTTTCGGGTGAAGGCACGCGGCGAAGAAGAAGATGCCGACCATGGTGACGATGAAGAGCGAGGTGGGCGCGACGACGGCTGGAAACATTGAGTTTTAATTTTTGATCAAATCACCTTGATGACTCACTCTCTAGCACAATCTGACTGCTCGTAGCCACTAGCACTGCCAGCATGACAAACGCATAAGCAATGGACATGTACTTGGCATAGATCAGCTGCACATTGGACTCGGTCGTAAAGCACAACAGGATGAACACTCCGATCGGGACCGCATTGTACCACATCACATTGTTCCCGTTGAGACCGAACGCGGCGACCTGTGCGAACACGAGCATGGTGAAGATGATGGCGGGTCCGAGCATTGAGAAGAAGATCACCAGGAACTGATAGGCGATGTAGGCGTACGAGATGGCGTCGTTGTTCTCCGACGCTCTCTTGTAGTCCATCAGAAGGTCCACGGTGTTGGCGATAGATGAAGGCGTCCAACGTCGCCGCTGATTGAAAAACTCTTCAAAGCCCTCTGGAGCGTAGGTCTCGGCATCCGATGCGGCGGCGTACTCGATTCGGTATCCTTGCTTCAACAGCAACGTCGACAGCCATCGATCCTCTCCCTGATCGTATTGAACGTAGTGGCGGGGTTCGGAAGCGGTCTTGGTGTACTTGTGCATAATGTTATCGTCCATTAGAGCAGAGGCGCGGAACAGTGAGAAGCATCCAGGAGCGCAGAGGACACATCCGAAGACGTGCTCGGCGGCCTTCTGGAACCAATGAGCGATGGCGTACTCGAACTTCTGGTACCACACCATGATTCCGTTTCCAATCGGGTGAATCCGACCGCAAGCACATCCGATGTCACTCTTCGCGTTCATCAGGTGCAGAAGACGAAGGAGAGCGTCCGGTTCGAACTTGGAGTCTCCGTCGATAGCCAGGATGAAGGTGTTGTCAGCCATCTGCTGACGATCCTCAATGGAGAGTGGGCAGTCCATGATGCGATGTCCGAGCAAGTAGTACATGTACATCACTTGACTCCACCGCTTCTTGTGTCGAATCATCTTCTTATCCTTGAGATGTACGAAGAGAAGTGTCCCAGAGGGAAGCTTCACCACCAGTCGTCCTCCATAAGGGGTGTTCACCAGAATCCGCGTCTCCATCTTGCCCTCCTCGTTCAACTTCTCGCCAGTCATATCGTTCAGCAGGTCGAAGAACATGTTGAAGTACTCATTGGGCTGTCGCTTCTCCATGCCATCCTCCACAATATCCTCCCACGCGTCGTCGAAGAAAATGTGAATCTCCAGCCGATAGCGAAGCTCGTTGACCTTCTTGTTATTCATCCGAGTGGCGGCGTCGACGTCGAGCTTCAGAATACTCCGCATCACTTGTCGCATCTCGGTCTCCGTCTCGTGCCACATGGTGGCGCATCCGTACACCGTCGACACCCTGTCCACCTCGTCGTTTCGGATTCGCAACTCGTCGTTCTCGTCGCTCACGTCCTCGTCCTCAATGAGCATCGTCTTCTCCTGACGATTGAGCGAGTGTTGGAAGATCACGAGCGATTGTTCGATGCACAGTCCGTTGCACACAGGCGGCATAGAGGAGATTCTGAAAGATGAGAGGTTGGGCGGGAAATTCAAAAAAGAAAAACTCACATCTCCTCCGTGGAGTCAAAGTATCGCTGTCGAACCAGCCGCCATCCTCTGTAGCATCCGACGAGCAGCCAGATGATGCAAATGTAAAAGTCCGGCGACGTGATGCCTTGCGCACCCTGGAACCACTGATCGCACACCCAGCGGAGGCCGAACTTGGATAGGCGGCGAGCGATGGAGCATGTCGGCGATTGACACGCGTAGCGAACGTATCCGTAGGCGAGAAGAGGGGCGATGGAGAGTGGGTGGATGAAGGAGAACGGGTGGAGGTCGAGGGCGGCCAGGAACCGGGAGATGACTCGCATGAACGAGTGAAGGGCGATGATGGCGCACGCGAGCAGGAGCAGCAGTCTGTAATGAATGAAAAACTTTAGAATCTTTTGGGATCGTTCAGAGCTTCCAAAATCACTCATAACCTCCTAGAATCCTCTAGAGCCATTTTGAAATTTCGAGCCTTCACAAGAGCCATCCCGAATACACCACAACCTTCTAGAGGCATCAGGAACTTTCTAGGACCCTCCAGAAACATCCAAAATTCTCTAGAACCTTCTAGAAACTTCCGAAACTCTTCAGGATCTTCTAGAGCCTTCTGGAACCTTCTGGAATCTTCCAGACCCCCCGGGCACCTCACCAGCCCCTCTCCTTACGTGTAATTCTGCCGGGTGCTGAAACTGAAGAACGCTTTGACGAAATGCGATCCGTTGAGCTTCGTATGCCCATTCATGAACACGGCGGCGACCATAACCGAAACGGTGCACGCGATTCGCATGAACGAGACGGCCATGTTGGTGGTGTTGTTCATCTTCCGCACAGCGTACTTCAGTCGGTACAACTCGTCGTACGTGGTGCCAGCGTGCGTCGTATCGATCCAAGACTCCCAGAATCCGATGGAAGTGCAAATGATTCCGATGGGCAGGGCGATGGTGGCGGTGAACTTTCCGTCGAACAGTGTCCATACATAGCAAGAGCTCATCAGGATAAGGAACATGGCGACGTGTGGGATGGCTAGGAAGCATCGGCCAAGGCGATTTCTGAAGGAGCGTCCAGTACGAGCCGCGGCAACCATAGCGACCAGAGATCGTTGTAGAACGGCGACGAGTGGGAAGCAAGCGCTGAGGACCAAGCAGCGACCCAGATCCAGCTGAGGGAACACGTGGAAGCTGAGAACTGCGAGACCGACGGCTCGGAGGGACTCCAACACGACAACCGAGCGAATCAGTCGACCACATTGGCCTTTGTACATCTCCAGCGCGGATCTGACGAGATTAATGGTGTCTGGGAAGCATTGGATGAGAAGAAGGGATAAGTAGATGCCGGCGGTGGTTGTGGAGGTTCGGCGGACTGAAAATCGGAATTTCGAGATTGCACAACTTTTGAAATCTTACCAACAGCCCGCGAGCACTTTCTCGAGAATTTGCCGAGCAGATGAGTGCGCGGAAGGATGTTAGTGGACATGATCAAGACGATGAGCTTTGAGAACACCGATCCGAGGGTTAGTAGCACATTGCACAGTGCGAAGAGGAGGAGCTGGAAAAAAACGCGAATTTTTGAATTTTCGCAAAAAGAAATCGAAACCCACCTTTGTTCCTTGCAGCGCGGTGATCATCCATGGCGAGAGGGTCGGACCGTCGCTGGCGGATCGTTTGTGCGAACGAAACGCGTTCCAATAGTTCTCCCCATCGTTCATTTTTCCGAGGGGAACTGAACGAAAAGCGGGGAAGAGTGAGTGGGAGAACCTGCAAATTCGAGTGGTTTTCGAATCTTCGCGCGTTTTGTTTCAATGCTCAAGCTGTTTTAGAATGATTTGAGCGAGAAAATAAGGTCAAATCGAGTAGAAAAAAGATGAAAATGACAAAGAAGAACAAAAAAATGAGGCCCAAATTCGAAATTTTGATCTTTCGCGGCGTTTCAGACAAGCTTCGAGTCGAGACCCAAACCTATGCGAAGCGTGCGCCTTTAAAGATTACGGTAGCCAATTTCAAACTTTGTTCTCCAATTCGACAGATTTTGATGGTTTTTGAAGCTGAAAAGTAAAAAAAAAGGAGAAGAGATCGAAAGTTTTATTCACAGAGTTAAAATCAAATTTCAAAAAAAAAAGAAATCAATCCTCCTCTTCTTCATCGTCTCCAAATGACAAGAGCCCCTTCTGAACTTTGGGCGCCGGTAAATTCTTCTTTTTCTTCTTCTCGGCCTCTTCATCGACTTCCGCCGTTCGTTTTACAGGTTTTTTGAATGTGATTTTTCCCTCGGCGATCAGTTTGTCTCCTTCTTCCTTCTTCTTGGCTTCCAACTCTTTCGTCAACTCCTCCTTCGTCAAATCGGTCTCCTCGTTGAGCACGACCACTTGTGGCCGATCTTCCTCCTTCATTCGCATCAGATCAGTCTCGTCGTCATCGAAATCTGCGGGACCGGCTTCGTCTTCAAACTGAAAAAAGTTTTTTTTTTTTAATAAGAAGTTTCGATTAAAAATTACAAATGTACCTTATCTTCCAATTTCGCTGGCTCCTTATATCCCATCTTCGATTTTAGCGCCTTGATAAACGCGGGCTCATCTTGCTCGACAAAGTGGAGACTAGCCTGGAAAATGCAAAAGAATTGAAATAATCATGATTGAAAATCGCTTACTTTGTCTTTGTAAGACATCGACGACGATTGACCCTTCTTCGACATTTTGCGACCTGAAAAAATGAAAATTTATTCAGAAAACTGATGAAAATCAAAAAAAATCAGTGAAAACAACTGGAATTCAGCCAAAAAAAGGAGAAAAATGTGCAGCTGAGAAAGTTGTGTTGTCCGCAATGTGTCGTAAAATGTGGTGTTGCGGGAGAAAATAAGAGCGCGAAATCAAAACTGGCTTGTTTTTTTGTTGCTTCGTTTTCTTGGATTTTCTCTCATTTTCTCCTTTTTTCGCCGTTTTTCTGCCGTTTTCGATAGTTATAATTTCCGAAAATTGATTGAAAATTAGTTGTTGAGTTTGAAAGCAGTAAATTTTCTGGGTTTTCATAGAATTTGGGATCGAAATTCTTGGCTGAAAATTATTTTTTAGCAGTTTTCCTTCGTTTCCAGCACACTTTCTGTCCTCGGTGAGCTGTTTCCATATGGGTTTTCGCACGAAGAGCGTTCAAGAATCATCAATTCATCAAAATTTGTTATGTCACAACAAAATTTTTTCTGGAATTTTTTTTCGGTCTTTTTTTCCAATTTTTCAGTTTTCGTCGTTCGAAACTTCTCTAAGTGTGTCTAATTTCTTGAAACATTGCCGAAACGTCGAGAAATTCGAGCATAGTGTCTGATCGAGCAGATTCCATTAGTTTATCAGGGTCTTGTATTTTCAAGATTTTGGGCTCAAATTTCGAATTTCCGCTGAGATTTCTTCTGAACGGAAAACTTGCCATCCAGACACACACCAGACGACTCAATGTCGACTAGAAAGCCACGTGGCTCCCACAAGCCGACGGTCCACTTCTGCCACGTGGCAACTGAGGCAGCAAATGTCCGATTTAATATCCATCCTTATTTTTTAGCGAGTTTCTGTACTTCTCCCTGGAATACCATGTAAGTTGAGCTATTTCCATCACACGCGCTTTTTTGGCACCGGTGGATCAAGCGGAGCCTCCGAGCAACGACACTCCGCCATGACGCTGTTTTATGACATTTTGCACTACGAATGGATAATAACGATTTGTGTCTTGATCTTCCTAGTGTGTCTCAATTATTATGCTGCTGTTTTAGTTAGTTAGTTGGTTGCTGGTGACGGAGGGGGAAGAATGAGTAGTAAATTCTTCTCCTTTTTCTTCCCGCAACAAGTCAACACTTCTTCTCCGCTGCTGTGTTCGTCCCTCCATCATCGAACACGACAGAGAGAGAGACCTCTCTCTCTCTCTCTCTCCCATATCGCCACGTTACGAATTGTGTTCGTGTTCCTTTTCGTTTTTTTTTTTCGCCTCCTCCTCCTCCGTCTTCTGTGTCGATTTGCAGTTTGTTCTTAGTCCCTCCCGCCAAAATCTTGCTTCCTGCTTTCTCTCAATGATGACGGCATCTCTCCGGCATTTTGCAAATATAAATTGAAATGGGAGGGGAATGTGAAGGCTATGAGGCTCTTTTTGAGAGTATGGATTTGGATTCTGAAGAAATGGGAATCCTTGAAGTTGGTGGATGGGTCTGAATGGAGCGCAATATTGGAAGACAGCTTCAAATTCTGGGATTCCAGACATTTAGTAGTTTTTAGCATTGATGCTTCACACTCGTCTGCACTGAATTCATTGGAGGCTCCATGGTTCTCAATTCTTCCGAACCCTCGTCTCGTCGTCAGCAACTCTCATCGGATTCAATCAAGACTCTGCTGTTATGGCGATCGGAGCAGAAAGACGATATTGGTCCAAGATCCGAAAACTCACCGCTAAATCTCACGAGTTTCATTTCCGGATTTTCGATTCTTATCGGTTGTCAATTGTGTCCAAGTTTGTGAGTCGAAAAACTTGTCTGATATCGAAACATGGTCTTCCAAAGTATGATATGCTCTGCATACGCTGATTTTGTAGCCAGTCACTGAATTGGCCCAACTTCTGGATCTGAGACTGGTTTCTTTTCAGATCATCATAATAACTGGAAGGTCAATGTCTAGCAGATGATGTCGTCAACATAAAGATTCTCGAAAATCCTTCTTGAAACTTACAGTTTTCTTCAGCCTCCTCATTGTGAAGATGACCCATCATGGCCACAAATCCTAATTGTCAGTTTTCTAGGCCTCGACTTCAAGTATCCCCTCATATATACCTTCTATCTCGAAACCACATAAAATGAGAGATCAAAGGTTTCTCGCGCGAAGATGAAGAATGATTTGTGATCTCTCTCCTTCATTCTTTTCCAATTTTTCTAGGCAAAAATGGCGAAGATGAAGAGTAAGAAAAGGGGATGGAGACTTCTCTTTTTTTTCGGAAAAAAAAACTTACTTCTCTCTTCTTCTCCATCTTCCATACCACATACCAGCATCTGTCCTTCTCTAATCTTGTTACAAATGTATGCTTTTGGGTTAAATGGAATTTGAAATGGAGTAAGCTCCGCCCATATTCAGTAACTTTTAACGCTTTGTGGGCGGAGTCTATCTGGGGTGATCGGAATAGTTTGAGCTCCGCCCACTTCTTCAGTTACCGAGATTCTGAATGCACCCATCTTGGTCTGCCCAATTTGGGTTGGTTAGGTTCCCATGAAGACTATGTTCTTATCTGAGCTCCGGTTAGATGTGCCACACTCCGCCCACCTTCGCTAGAAGACGTTTTCTTGATAGTCAAACAGGCCAGGGACCCTGACTTTCAGCGTTTCGATATCACTGAAGATCATCTGTCCCAAAGAATCGTGAAGATCATGAGCCATCTGGGAAGGGTTTTTCCTTCTGTCTGTATGTCCGGATTTCCGAGTTCTTGACCATGTCCAAGAGTTCTGTTGATTTCGGTTTCAGTCGAAAGTAGATTGTCTACTTGAACCAAAAATGACCAAAATCAGACTGACGGGTGTTTCTCGGACATTGACTAGTGTTCCACAACTTCAATTTTTCACTTTTGGCTGCTACTATTATTATTCGGGTAGTGGTGGTGGTGGTGGTGGTGATGAGGGGCCTGCTGCTTTCCGTCTGTTTTCTCTCTAGCACCCCCCCTACTATCCTCTCTCTCTATATATATATTCCAACACAACCTCCACTCGAATATTTATCTCTGTTACAACATCTTCCCCTTTTTTTCCCCTCTCTCTCTCTCTTCTCATCATTAATCGACCCGTGCCGGGCGGTGGTTCCAGGAGGATAGGTAGAAGAGTAGGATTGAAATTTTGACGGGAAAAAAAGTTCTGGAACAATTCCAAGCTGTCGATGTGATTCTGAGTCCTGTAGCCTTCAAATTAAGATTTTCGATGCTTGACTCCGCCCACTTTTAGGCCACGCCTCTTGTTAGGCCACGCCCAATTGAAGCTCCCAGGCTCGTTCCTGGATTCCAGCCTCTTCGATCGATCTAGCAGATTCCATTTTTTTTTGTTGAACAAGACGATATAAGACAAACAGAGTGAAAAGACAGCAGCCAGCCTTCAAATCATTCCATCCCCTTCCTTCTCCGCGCTCATTCCGCCACTTACTTTCTCCAGCAGTCCCCTCTCTCCTTTTTCTTCCCCCCTCCTTTTCCTCCCCCCATACGTCCACATTTCGCTCTTCTTATTATGTGTCCGTTCCATGGCACGAACCAGCACCCAACTTCTCGAAACACTAAACACTGAACACAACACTTAACAGTGCTGAAAATCTGTGTACTCGGCATTAAATTTGACTGTCAAGATGGGACGGATCAGTCGCGTGCTGGAGATTTGAAGTTTCTGTTTTGAGGCACCTTTTTTTTTGGTTTACTGAGCATCGGAACATGGCACTGACGATTCAGGAGTTTCGTGTTGCTAGGGAGACTTTTGGGCTAGAATTTTGAAAAACTTCACTGGTCAAGAATCACAAGGAGAATCACAGACACCCATAAACTTCCGGTTGTTAAGAGTCTGTTGTCTGAGGAAAACTGATTAGTAGAGGAATTTCGATTGACGTTGTGTTCGTTGTCTGCCACTAGATTTGTCCGGATGTCTAGATCATCAGAACTGCGTGGTCAGGGTCTCGCCGCATGTCCACAGATGATTCAGGAAGCTTCAAGAAGATTCCGGGTTTCTTCCCAGCTGATATGAACTTGCGCCAGTCGTTCGAATTCTATTGCTGCTAATTACAAGAAAAGATTAGAGACTACATATCAATCAACTGATAAAGGAAGAGACTGGTTAGATAATCGAGAACGGAAAATCCAGACATGAAACTTCCATGGAACCTGATAGACATTCATCTTCGGGTAATTCTGGGTTCAAAAGTGGGCGTGGCCTATCTCAAAATCCCAAACCAGCCACAGACATGGAACTTGTCACGTACCCGATGATCCTCAGTCTTCTAGGATAACAACTCTTCTAGGTTGCGAGTGCACGTAGCCTCTCCAGCTGGTCCATATCCTTCATGCCCTTATTCGACCCAGTTTATATGGTTTCTCTCTGACTTTATCGTCTTATCTTTTCATCAAATGTTGAAAATTTGTATGAATGCATACCGGAACTGCAAAGACACGACGACACAGAGACAGCTGCCAAGTCGACCCCTTGTGTAGTCATGGTCATATACAGACCTCACAAAAGTCGTCGTTTTGGTAATCTCGTATTTGGAACTGCAATAACGAAATTTTGAGTTCTATGGAGGTTCCACGGAGATTCTTGGCTTCGGAAGCTCTGATTTGAGAATCTAAGATCCTTGGAATCCAAGACCACCTTGGGTTTTCCTAAATCACGAATGGGCATCTCCATTTGAATGCACACATTTGGAGAAGACAAAGGTGACTGGGCCATAAATTTGGATATGTCTCTATCCATATGGGTCTTCGGATTTCCGCCGTATCAAATATCTGCGTCTCCCTGCCTCGTCATCAGTCATCCTACCCTCCAATTCAGAAAAATGACCACCGCTCTCTGAAGATGGCCCTGGGTTTTGACACTCTCCGAGATAGAGAAGGAGGAGACGAGTGTTCTAATTGCAGCTGTTATATATATATATGAATCCTCTTGTCGTCACGCACTATCTAACCTATTCGGGGAGAGAGGAGGGATTCATTTTCGCAGTTGTTCCACCTGAAGGTGTCAGGTATTTTCTTGACAGTTTTAACGGTTTTCCGTCGGGGTTCTGGGCGTTGAAGCTTCTGAAAGAGACTCCAGAAGATTCTGTGAGATTCTGAATCCCCAATCCGAGTTTTTGTGATGCTTCGCCGAAGTATGTCGGAGGGTTACTCCACCTTGGGATTCCGCTGTCTTCAAATTGCATACATTCGAAAGCCACACGGATTTAGAAAACTCTGGTATTTCTCCACAGATAGCGATCTGATGAAATGAAGGATCATGGGATTTGTGAAATATCTAGATTTTCTTGAATCTGAAGTCCGATATTCAAGCCATTGATACCTCTCCACTTTGAGGATGGGAACTTGTTCTTGGATTCGAAAGTCAGGAATTCATGAATTCGTTCTCTAGCTTCGGTTCGCCTTGATTCGGAAGCCCATAAATCTCCGAACTATCATAGGATTGCGAAAACAGAACAGGTCAGAATTCACCAGCTGAATCGAAGTCTTCAAGACCTTCAGCCACCCGAAAAGATTCATCTTCTTACGGATTCTGTGTCCTCAAACTTTGAACCAGATTCAAACGTTGTCATTCTCTTGACCGACTTGGGCAGGTCGCACGCCCGGTCATGAGCAGGTCAACGGGGTCAAGAATTTCGACAGTTTCTCAATGGCCTAAAATTCAGGGAATACCCTGATTTTGTCTATCAGAGCCATCTTGGCCGATCGGGACCTCTTCGACCTAAGGTTATCACTTGAAGACGACCGAACCGAATTTCTTGTCCGCTCCTCCTCCTCCGCCCACTTCCTCCTCCTCCTGCCCCGTCTGTCTCTATGTGACGGAGGAAGAGGGAGGGTCAGTCAGCATCATTTTGTTGCCCGTTTATTGACATTACATATCGCCTTCATCTCAACTCGTTGTGGGGCGGTTTGTGGCCTGTGTAAGTGTGTGTGTGTGTGTGGAAGTGAGCGTCTCTGTTGAGTTTGTGTGTGTGTGTGTGAGTGCTCTCCTTGTGCCCCCCGTGCATGTTTTTTTCGGTTCGTCTTGCTTCATTTCTAAATTCGCCTCCCTCCCCCATGTCCGCCATATTCTTCTTCTAGCCCTTCTGCTTCTGGATGCCATCAAAATTTCATCCAGGCTCCGCCCACTTTTTCACCAGGTGACCTGTTATCGCTCCGAAAAGTTCATTAATGAGCGCACCTGGAAAAAAAAACACAAAGTTCCACGTGTCATCATCAGTTGTTTGCAAAACGGAACTTTGTGTCTGTCTGCGTCTCCGACTATTTCTGTCTCTTCCTTGGGGTCGTTCTTCTCCACATCTTCTTCTTCGCCTTCTCCCGATACGCATTTCGTTCTGAAATGCTTCTCCTCCCTTCTGCTTCTTCTAGTTCTTCTCCTAGCCCTTTGTTTCCAAGAGAGTCACCACTTCCGTTTTTATCTCCTTTACTTTTTTTTTCGCTTCTCTCGGTCTAGAAGTAGAGAGTCTAGAGAAACGAGCGAAGTTTTGTTTTTTTTTCCGTGGTGTTGGAATTGGAACATGTAGCAAGTCGAGTCCTGGAAAATGTCCGATTGTGTATCAGTTTGACTGGATGTCCAGATTCTGAATTCTGGAAACTTTTGAAAGTTCCTGAGGCTTCTAGTGGATTCTGAACGTCGGTCGCCTTTCTAGACCGTATTTTCGAAGGACTTGAAACTTGATCATTTTGTGACCACCGTCATAGATTTGAACGTTGCTTGCAGTCCGCCAATCTATCTCCCGGGTCATGTCATTTGCATAAGATACTGTACGGTACCGAATTGGTAACGAGGGAGGGGATATAAAGAGAGAGAAGAAGTGAGGAGACTGTTTGGTCACCTGTCCGCCTTGGCACAACACTCGAAACGTCGAAGACGGACTTGAACTCGGACTCGGACTATTCTCGTTTTTCTTATTCTTTCCCTGTAAGTCACAATCGGCCGTCAGTAGCTCTAGAGAGTTCTAAAGGGTAATCCAGATTTTCGAACAATTTGAGAATCTGGGGTGTCAGTTTGATCTGTATACGTTGGCCTAACATCACTGTCTCGAAAACTCCATGTGCATTGAAACCTAGATTCTTCATTCTTGATAGCTCTTCTGAGCTCAATATTCAGAGAGCTCGGACGATCTCTGGAAGCACCAGTAGGATTCTGAAACTCTCACAAGATCTCATGAAATTTCGCGGTCAAAGGGGTCTAGGTTCTCAGTTCTTATACGTCTCGACGCTCAGTTTTAATGTTTTCTATTGGAATAGAGTTCCCGACTACGGCATTCTCGGGATCTGAAAATTCCAGAACCTAAGTTGATAGTTCAAGACTGCTGATCCAGCTGTTTTCTGTGCTTCTTGCAGTAGAGATGGATTTGATGAGAACACCTTTCTTCGGTCTGAGGATTCCGTCGTCGCTCACAATTTTGTGGCCATCCGAATGAAAAACAGTTTTGGCTTAAAAACCGGCACGGCCACTTCGGTATCCTGCTGGTGAGAGACGGTAGTACATATCATACTTCAAAGGACCCGGTCCGAATTTGAAATCATTTCCACTCGCAATCATCTTAGGAAGATTCCACGATCAGAGCTCTTATACTTGAGTTGTCAACATATCTCTAGACTAGGTTCCTCCACTTTCAAAGTTTTTTTGAGAATTCCACTATCTAAAAGACGATATTCCTCTCCGAACACTGTGCCTCTCAAAATGTCCACCAATCTCTTTCTGATGACGTCATGATTCTCTGCATTTATTCACAAAGACACAAAGAGAGAGCACACGTCACACACGGACGGACCGAAGTGCTTATTTCAGGAGGCGTATATGTGTATTGGGAGGAGAGAGAGTCGTCGGTCGGACTTTGAATACATTAACGACAGGAATGTCATTTAAATGTTGGCCGTTTGTGGAAGCGTGTTCGCTCTGAAGATCCAGAGTTTCGAGTTTTCCAGTCGGGACCCCACTTCTGGAGTTGTGGCCAAGTGTTGATTTCGGAAAACTGTCGACATGATCGAAAAATGCAAAATACCCAAAAAACACCATCACAAATAATTTTTTGTCTCAAAATGATGTTTGTGCTGCTGCTGCTGCTGGTCGGGGTTGATGGTGGCCTCTTTCTTCTAGAGAGAGACTTTTCTCTCTCCCTCTGACTTCTCTGCCACCCTCCGAGTCTCTTGTCCCTCTCTCTCTCTCTCTCTCTCAAATTTTTTCGCCTCCACTCGACGATCGAATGCACTCTGAACACATACACACACACACACCGCCGCTCTCACATCTATATATATTTCTCACACAACCTTTTCGTCTCCACCTCTCTCTCTCTCTCTATCATGTGATGAGAGAGAGAGATAGAGAGAGAGAGAGAGATGATCATTACTAATTTTCCAACTTTTTCCTTCTTTCTCGGTTTGAGGACCTTTCGTTTGGTTGAAGAATGATAACTGAAATGTGAAATCAGCAAAGATTAATGCTAGTGTTTTCCTTTTTTGGAATTAGCGAATGACGTGTTTCCTAACCCAGACAACATATTGGGAGGAGGAGGGTCATAAACAGCGTAGAGAAAGTTCAAGATGGGAAAATCCTTCCGTTTTTTTTGACCGAAATTGGCTGCATTTAAGCCATTTATTCAGTTGGCTCCGCCCCTCATAGGCCACACCCATTTTTCGCGATTTTCATAATATGATTTCTGGTGGTTTTTGCAACTTCATGATGGTCTTCCTGGGGCGAAATCAAATGGGAATCGCCAGATTCAGTTGAAAATCATGACAACAGTGGGCGGGGCTTCGCAAAAGGGGCGGAGTCTTGATCGAAATTGATATAATTTTCATGGCGTTCTTTTCTTGATGTTGTGGATTCGAGAGAGTTGTAGAAGTGGGATTATGAAGTCATGGATTGAAGTTTGCGAAAATGGGCGGAGCATTGAAAAAGGGGGCGTGGTCATATCCAACTTGAATGGGTTTTTTCCATTTTTAGCTTCCTCAATGCACAGTCTCTAGGATTTTCGAAAATATCCGGAGATTCGTTTCCCAGAGTAGGTGACTTATCCCGAAATCACTTTGACCATCGAATAGTGCATCATCAGGAGAAAAAGTGCAAAGTAGATTTGAGATTATCTTTGAAAATCTGACATTTTTGATCATTTTCTGTGGTTTGGCCCAGAATTTTGGCTCGATTTTTCGACTTTCGACCTTTTGCTCTTGTTGTGAGTTTCCAGATTTCTCACGATTATATTTTCTAGCTCTTCTCAACTTTCTGTAATTTTCCAATTACACTTTGGGAATTGTGACGATTTCATTGGTCATGACACCTATAAAACTCGACCGTCCATCGGGATATTCTTCACACACACACACACACTCACAGCCTGGGTTTGACCAGGTTTGACCTTCTCCAGTTTTCCCCCCTCCTACCCTTATTACCCTCTCTTCTCCTCCCCCACTCCTCATTCTTTCATCCCCATCTAACACATCTGACATCTTCTTTCTCGTCTTCTCCAGTTTTTTCCTTGGTCGTTAACCCGGAGAGTGACGGACAAACCCATACCCATTCTTGAAATCTTGGTAGAGTTTTTTTTGGTTCTCGGTTACTGTAGATGGTTGGTTAGCAACGGTTTTCATGTGGGGCTCATTTTTGACTAGAACACTTGGTTTCGGTACCAGATTACTCGCGAATCTCTCCCATTGAGTTTCTAAAATCTCCGTGGCTTTTCGAAATCCAGAATCAACTAGTTGTCTTAACCAGAGCGGGTCCTGCTGAGCAGGTGCCATCTTGACACACAATGCCCTGCCAATCAAACAGCAATCTTGGCAGTGTGCCAAGAAAGATATTAGTTTTCCTGGGAACCTGACAGTTCTGCCCTTCGATCTTTTTCTGTTGATGTCGTTGGCTTTCCGAGATTCCAGAGTCGTGGAAAGTTTGCTAATAACTATGCCTTGGATCTCACAAATCGACGAAAACCGTAGATGAAACGTTCCGATTCTTCTGGAAAAGTCTAGCTCTTCGGAGTGATCTGATCTCAACGACTTTTTGAACCTCTTAATCAGCCAGAAAAGCTGTAAACGTTTCGAAACTTCCAGATCAGTTAGACCCTCTTCGACGTCACGAGTAAATGCATATAGATTCTCAACGACTTATTTACAGTTTTTTTTCGCTGTCGAAACGTTTCGAAACACAAAACCATTCTCCCTCTCCCCTCGCACTTCTTCCCGTATTACGGACACTTTGGAAACGAGGTGTGGAAAAAGGGGTCTTTGTTTGGTCAATGACCGCCACCAGAGACCAGTGAGTCTTCGGAACTGATGGTTTATCACCCTTGGCAGAAAAGGTGTTGGGCATCGACGCCTGGAGCACCTTCGCCGTGTTGGACACCTCCCTCCTATCAGAACCTGACCGTCGTATGTTATCACTAAACCAGACACTGTGAAATGCGAAGAAACAAGAGGAGGAAGAAGCAAGTCAATCTTTTTGACAACTTTCCCATGACATTATTCCTTTCTCTGTCTTTTCTGCGTCTCTTCATCTATGCTCTCTCTCTGATTCTGATACGATTCCCCAGGCAGAGAGACCTTTTGAGAAGGAATTCGACACTGATTTCTCCCAGACTGTTATCATCTCCTCTTTTTTTTCGTTTCCCCTTTGATAAGTTTCTCGAACTTAAAACTTTCGAAAGTTTGAAATTTCGAATCCGAGACGATCCTGAAGAACTATGAGTTTGAAAATGAACCCTCTGTCCCAGTTTCCTCGTGCCCAGACGTCCGAGATTCTGATTCAGATTTTTAGGACTTGAAGTCTTCAGAATCCTCATCGTCAAATTCCTAGTGATTTTGAATATACTACTCGTGACGGGATTCGCCAAATTCTGTAACCAAAACGCTGAGAATCCTGACAGCTTAAGAATCAGATTCTCGACATCGTCAGAATCTTGACATCGTCTGATTCTGGAACATTTCACTTTCTCCATATATACCTGTCCGTTTTCATTAAACCTCTCGAATTTGTCTCCTCTTTATCATTTTCCTCCCGTTAACGTCATCAATCGAAACTTCCGAATCTGACACTTTTCAAATGTTCTCATTTTTCAGACCCTTCGCTCAAACTCCGCCCACAACCTCTCCGAGTTGGATTTTTTCGATTTGATGCCAATTTTTGGACTCTTTTTTTCCGTCTTTTTTGTCCCCTGCTGTACCGATTTCCAGAATTCTTCTTTTCGTCGAAACTCAGAATCATGACTTTTTGGAGTTTCGGGTCTCCCAGGACCTCTCTAGGCTTTAGTCCGATTCGTCCTTGTTCCTTGTTAAATTGGTAGAAGTAGGAGGAGGCAACAAGAAGTAGAAGAAGAAGACGCACAGCAGATGATTATTGATTCTGAAATGACAAACAAACCCTTTTCTCTCCTTTTCCCTCCCAATATGCCGGGGCTAACTCACACACACACACACAAGACGACACACACACACACACTTACACTCTCCGAGGGAAACAAATTCACTCTCGGAGGGACGAGAGAGTGAGAGACGCAGGCGGGGCTGACACGGAATATGAAATTAGAGAAGAAACCACCGAGGAAGAAGAATTGGTTCTCTTCCCTCTTTTTTTGTTGTTGAAGAGAAAAAGTTTCGGAGATTCTGAAATTCTGGAAAAGACCAATTTTCATTTTGATATGACTTCTTTACTTCCGAGTATTGTCCATTTTAGAACGATTCATGAGTTTTGAATTTAGAGGATTCTTAAGACTTCAGTATTCAGAATCCTCAAAGTTTCCAGTTTTAGGCTAGCTGTGGGTAGTAGGCTTCAGCAGAAATTCTTACCTTGTTAGCTCTTGAAGAATCTGAGGATTATGAAGTGAGAATTCGTCGTCGTTCGCAGATTCAGAATCTGTTAGTTTTGATCTCTGGCCAAAACTGGGTTTCGGTGATTCTCGGATTTCAAAGAGTTTCAATTTTTTAAGAATTTTATAGTCAGTATCAAATAGATTTTCGGAATCACCCTATGTTTTTTAGGCTATTCGATTTTTGGTCTGGTTTCAGATTCCAGTCCCATAGTCTGGTGCCAAAAACTCGATTTTTCGATGTTCAATTTTGTTCACTTCCTCCAGCTTGCTTTAGTATTTCTTTTTCTCCAATTCCAGAAGAATGTCGCACCCTTCCAGTCCCTCCGGTGTGCCCCCCTCTCCGTCTCTGACCGCCAGTTTTCCAAAGAAAAGGGCTACTTGGGTGGCCGGTGGGGCAGGGCTCCTTTGGTTTTGCAGTTTGTGCAGTTTGTTAGTTGTTCCCTCCCTCTCTCTCTCTCTCTGCTAGAGAGAGGGAAAGACAAGAGTAGCATCTCTCTCTCTTTTGCGGTGTGCATTGATTTTTGAGGCGTCCCGAAATGCCAGAGACACGGGCGGCCCTTTTTCCCGAATAAGGAAGGACACGCCCATTTTTTGGGTGCTTTCATTTTTTTTTTGTTGGGCATCAGCTGACTGACTGACTTTTGCATAGCTTTTTCGAGTCTTTTATTAGACGTTTGAAAATTTCCAAAACTTTCGAAGAAAACTTTTTTTCGGATCTCTGAATGATAATCCACGATATCTATGAGAATCCATCATTCTCGATGAAGCAATGCAATTTAGAAGTATCGAAATTAATAAAGAACGATTCCTCATCAACTAGACGTGCTTGACCTTGTTACCGATTTCTCTCGTTTTTCATCCATTCGTACATCGTTTCGATTCATCTCGGATTTCCGAAAATTGGTTTTCGAAGTTTGGGGAAAAAAAGTTTTTCGGAAATAGTGAGAGGTCGTTTTGATTAGAAACTAGTTTTTTTTGGGAACTTTGATATCTCACCACGATCACGACGTCTCTGTGTAGGCGTTCAAAAGTTCCACATTTCAACTCACCAACGGGATCTTCCTAAATGTGGCACAGCTCAATTTCCTGATTTCTGACGAGATTCCCAACGAGTATAGCAGAAGGGATACGTTAATAGAGAGATTTCGGTGAAATCTGATATTTGTTGCGATATGGATTAATATCATCGGGATGGATAATCCTCTTCAAAATCAGATGGGCCACTGCTGTTGTCTAAAGTTTTGAGATTGAGAGCATCTGAATGGAGGTTATTTAGCCCTGGCCTAAAATCCGACGTCTCGGAGATTCTGAAAGCCATCATGTTTTACGGACTGACTATGAGAAAAACGAAGAGCCGCTGATCTCAGAGGACTAGGTAGAATCTAGATTTCCAAAGTTAGAGTTTGTTCAAAATCTCACGATTCTCAAGGTTTTCGATTCATGAAAGTAACTCGGTTAGATTTGGTAACATCCATACCTAAAATCATCAAGGAGTCCCCCTAGTAACCATCCCTAGCTACCCCCCTCTTCAACAACAAAACAAATGAGTATAGAAAGCGTTTGTGACACGGTGGAACTTTATGAGAATAAAGATGACAGCAGCTGTCACCACCACATTACCGGTGGAATCCCAGTTGGGTTGGTCAGGTTCGGGGGACTCGCTGTTAGGAATTGAGAAAAGAGAGATCGAGAGACTTAGAGAAGTGTGTGCGTTTTATGTGTGTGTGTGTGAGGGTGTGTGTGTGTGTGTGTGTGGCCGGAGTGTCATTGTTCGAGTAGAATGAAGCGAAACAAGAAATAATCGATTGACTTATGTGTCCTCCTCCTCCTTTTCTTGTTCCCCCTTCTCCGTCGGACTTCATCTTCGTTTCGCTCATATCGAGACCACCCACACGTTTTTTTTTCAAATTCCCGCCCATACTCGGATTTTCAGCTTTTTTTTTGGAGTTTCATGTGTTTGTTTTTGTTTAGTAACAGAGAGAACTTTCGTTTGTGTGTTGGGTGCCGTGGGGTGCCGCCCGGTACCGGGGCGGCATCAGAGAGAGAGAGAGGGGCGCTCTAGCAATGATGATGGTCACTAACTAGGAGGTTTCGAGATAGAGAAGGAAACGGAGGAGATTCCGAAAATGGTAGATTCTGAAAGTCCAGATGATTCTGAGGAAACAAGACCTTCTGAAAGTACAACGGTTACTATTTCTATTTTTCAAAGTTTCTTGCCATCGATGATTCTAGCTCTACCAAAGTTTTCTGTGATTCTGAGCATCACTACGAATTCTCAACAAAGTGTTCTGAACGCTATGCCAAATTTCCAAGTATTCTCAAGGTTCGATTTTCTGATTTTTCCCATGTTTTGAAAGTTCCGAATCTGGAATGGATCTCCT
This sequence comes from Caenorhabditis sp. 40 LS-2015, assembly GCA_900536305.3. Lineage (NCBI taxonomy): Eukaryota > Metazoa > Nematoda > Chromadorea > Rhabditida > Rhabditidae > Caenorhabditis > Caenorhabditis tribulationis. The sequence continues at coordinate 57,042 of LR543820.1, forward strand.
TAACAAGAATCTCAAACTCATTCGTCTCATCATTGACACCGACTCGGTGTCATCTGAATTGCCAGTAGATTTTCTGCGATTTCTACTGGTAATCATCAGGAAACCTGCTTAAAATTCAGCCCCACAACTGTAGCTAGAGTTACTCTATGCCCCGCTGAAATTCAGGTATTCTATTCACTAGAAAAGAGTTTTAGCGGACAGTGTTGAATTTTTGTGTCTTGTCACTTTTGGTACCTAAAGTCAGTCTTGGACCAGAACGCTACCGGCTCTAGCTTTCTAGTCCAAGGAGTCTACCAGTGCTCTCAATTCTTTCTGTTTATCTTCAGACAAACAAAAAATGTTCAAAGCTGAAAAAAAATGCGTAGTTTCTAGACCTGGTTGTCCCCGAACGTCCAACGAAGATTCTCCATCCTGATTTTTCGAACTTTCTCATGCTGTTTCCCTTTTTGTCATGGGCCAATCCGTCGCGTTTCTCTGGCACCCTCTCCATCTCTCGCCCCCATCTCCTTGAGCGTTTTGACATTTTCGGACCCAATCCGTGGCCATCTCTCGTCACTCTCCCAGTCCACTGTTATCTCACTCCCTCTTTCTAAGTAAGAGAGAGACAGAGAGAGAGAGAGACGTCCTTTTTTCACTTTCCCTGTCTTAACCCCCCTTCCACCAACTAACCATCTCTCTCTCTCTCTCTCTCTCCGCCTCCTTACTCTTTCTTATTTCTTCCATTACGTTTATATTACCATCTGCATTGCACACACAAAGCCATCTTCTCCTTCTCCTACTCACTCGTTACCCGTGAATTTGCTATCTATCTCTCTATATCTCTCTGACATTCGCCTTTGGCGATATGTTGTCCTTTTCGCCAAATCCCCATCGACCACCGTTCGATAGTCTACTTGTCGACATCGTTATCAGAGATTTGAGATCTAGACGGGAAAATTTGAAATGTTCAGACTTTTTGATGGATGGAAACTGAATTTGGTGGTGATTCATGAAGTGGCAAAAGCTTGGAGACCCAATTTTTTTGGAACTTTTTTTTCTAATTTTGTTGGCGCTGAGCCGTGTTCAGAGTTCTCTAGGCTCGAAAAAGGTAGATTGAAAACAAGAATTTCAAGTTTTCCTTGATTTTCTGATAGTTTGAAACTGTCCAGTCGAGATGAGCCGGGAGATGGTTCAATTTTCGATTCTGCAAGATATCTGAATCAAAAGTCGAACTTGAAACTGTCGAAATTTCAATTTTCACTCAAATTTTTTTTGTACAAGTTGGTGAATTTCTGGAATTTTCATAAAATTTCGGTCATTTTCACTGAATAATGAGACCCCAAGTCCTCGAAAGATCTCCGATTGGATTTCGAGGTTGAAAATTTGTTTTCATTTTCAGAATTTATCGAAATTTCGACTACAGCCATCCTCTGAAAAATTCAATTTTGATTTCATTATTTTCCTCTTTCTGACAGCTCTTCGTCTCTCTCTTCACGAATCTCTCTCCCCGAACTCATGCTCCTCTCTGTCTTCTCTCGCCACCCTCTCACTCTCTCACTCATCGTTTCGCTCATTTCATTTTGAGTAAAGACGGAGAGGAAGAAGAAGAAGTGATGATGACGTCACACGACCCAAACACTCACGAACACGGAAACCGCCCTTCTCTGTTTTCGGAAGGCTGCCTATATTTATATATTCAAAATCTTTTGTCTCTCGTTTCTCTAACCGCCTCTTCAACGCAACTGCACTATTTCGCCCATACCGTCTCGTTTCTCTCGCCACCCTCTCACTCTCTCTCTCTCATTTTCGATATTTTTTCTTTCAGCACACGGACTCCCTTCGCCCGACTGCTGCATAAAACAACAACACCAACAACAAGAAGAGCACGGAGAGCACAGCGACGAATGCTCATCACGTTTTGCGAGCTGCCGAAAACGTTCCATTGATTCTCGAAGCGAAGAAGCCACGCCCACTTGCTGTGATTGCTCATCGATTATCAGTGATCAGTGATATCGGAAAATGGCACAGGTGAGGAGAAAAATCACTGAAAACTCTACGAAATGTGAACCAAATAATATGAAAAATCGCTGAACTCTGAAACTTTTCCATTGGAAACTGATTAGCCAACGATGTTTGATGTTTGAGCCCGAAAACTGCTCAAGATGAACATTTACTGAAATTTTGAATTCGAATGCTCAATTTAGTTACTATCCATGTAAAATATCTGAAAAGGACTCAAAAATCATGAAAAACTTCTCTACCACTTGCTGGCCGAATTTTGGAAAACGGAAATCTAGGCCAAAAAATGTGGCGAATCTGAAATTTCCCCCCTCTCGAATTACCCTTAACAACCCTCTCTACTTAAGGTTTTGAAGGTCCAACAAGTGCCCCCGTCGCCGAATCTCAACGGACACTCGTCGTCGGAGAAGAACGGCAACGGAATGAGCATCGATGAGGAATCCTCGTCCATCGCCCACATCCAGAACGGAAACCTCTTCCATGGAACCCCCACCAAGGACCTCAACGGAGCCTCGACGTCGATGATCGAGCCAGACGATCTTCAGTTGTCGCCGGGCGATCTGAGGCGGAGGAGTACGCGAGCGTCGGCGTTGAAGGCGCAGGAGAAGATCAAGCTGAAGGACGACGTCGTGCAGGGACCGCAGAAGCGACTGAACGAGGACGATGAGGAGGGCGAGGAGGGCCAAAGCAACGGAGAGTCGGGAGCCGAGACGGCGCCGAAGAAGCGGCGATTAGAGGACGGTCGTCAGTTCGACCAGACGTGCTTCCGCTTCGGACTCCGCGCCACCGACGAGGGCGAGGTGTACGCGATGACGGACGAGAGCGAGAACTCGTCGCTGCACGAGTCGGAGATGGAGGTGGTACGATTCCACTACGAGAAGATGAAGAGTCGAGAGCCCGACGAGGAGCAGTTGCGAGAGCGCCTGAAGATGAGGAGAGAGGCGGAGCAGGCGCTGAGGGAGGAGGAGGCGAAGCTGCACGTGTTGAAGAGGATGAAGGAGAGTCAAGGAAGGGCTATCAATAAGGTGAGGGTTTTGAAAAGTGGAATCTTTGAAAAAATTGGCAGAAAATGGTCTAGAAGCCACCTGAAACCTTGACCCTTGCTCGAAATCTGCTGAAGGCTGACTTTGGAGCAATTTCAACCATAATCATCCCAAAAATTTCCAGCTCGCCGCCGAGACGAAGCAGCTGGACCTCGAGGAGACGGCGAAGGCCGCCGCGGCCACCTACAAACCAGTGCTCGCCAACCACAAGCTCTCGGCCAACGGGAAGACCATTGCTCAGCAGAACGCCACCAAGACAATGGCAGGACTGGCGAACCTCTCGGTGCAAGCGCAGCTGGATCTACTCGGAAAGCTTGCTGGACAGTCGCCCGCCGCNCAAGCGCAGCTGGATCTACTCGGAAAGCTTGCTGGACAGTCGCCCGCCGCGAAGCAGGCCTACCTCATGGCCAAGAAGAATCCATCGCAGACGACGACGCTCTTCGCCCAGCTCATCACTCTGAACACGCAGCAGATTCAGAAGCAGAAGGAGGCTCAGGAGGCCGCTGTTGCTGCTGCTGCTGCTGCCACCGCCGCTGCGTCTTCCTCATCGGCCAGTGTGCAGTCGCTCGGTCATCAGGCACCCAATCAGTCCATCCAGCAGAGCGTGCAGATCACGCAGAAGCAGTTGCTCAACCAGCAAACGCCCGCCCAGAGGATAGCGGCCGCTCGAGTCTCGTTCCGCGCTCAGGCCGACAAGCAGTTGATGACGATTCCGACGCAGAAGTCGCAGCCGCACGACATCAACTTCCTGCCCAACCCGAACCACTCGGC
>LR543828.1:0-80961 GCA_900536305.3 Caenorhabditis sp. 40 LS-2015
GTAGCCATAGTTTTCGTCCAGGGAAATGATGAACTACATTTTAAGAATTTTCCGAGAAATTCTCTGGAAATTTGTCGAAAAATTTCTTTAAAATTTTTTCGGAATTTTTTCCAAGAATTTTTTGAAAATTGTTTGGAAAAACATTCTCGGTGACATTTATCGAAAAATATGGTAGACAAAGCGCAATGCGGAATTTCGGAGTGTCGTAGCCATAGTTTTCGTCCAGGGAAATGATGAACTACATTTTAAGGATTTTCCGAGAAATTCTCTGGAAATTTGTCGAAAAATTTCTTTAAAATTTTTTCGGAAATTCTTCCAAGAATTTTTTGAAAATTGTTCGGAAAAACAATTTCGGTGACATTTCTCGAAAAATATGGTAGACAAAGCGCAATGCGGACTTCTGGAGCGTCGTAGCGTTAGTTTTCGTCCGGGGAAATGATGAACTACATTTTAAGGATTTTCCGAGAAATTCTCTGGAAATTTGTGGAAAAATTTCTTAAAAATTGTTTCGGAATTTTTTCCAAGAATTTTTTGAAAATTGTTCGGAAAAACAATTTCGGTGACATTTATCGAAAAATATGGTAGACAAAGCGCAATGCGGAATTTCGGAGTGTCGTAGCGTTAGTTTTCGTCCAGGGAAATGATGAACTACATTTTAAGGATTTTCCGAGAAATTCTCTGGAAATTTGTCGAAAAATTTCTTAAAAATTTTTTCGGAATTTCTTCCAAGAATTTTTTGAAAATTGTTCGGAAAAACAATTTCGGTGACATTTCTCGAAAAATATGGTAGACAAAGCGCAATGCGGACTTCTGGAGCGTCGTAGCGTTAGTTTTCGTCCAGGGAAATGATGAACTACATTTTAAGAATTTTCCGAGAAATTCTCTGGAAATTTGTCGGAAATTTTCTTAAAAATTTTTTCAGAATTTTTTCCAAGAATTTTTTGAAAATTGTTCGGAAAAACAATTTCGGTGACATTTCTCGAAAAATATGGTAGACAAAGCGCAATGCGGACTTCTGGAGCGTCGTAGCGTTAGTTTTCGTCCAGGGAAATGATGAACTACATTTAAAGGAATCTCCGAGAAATTCTCTGGAAATTTGTGGAAAAATTTCTTAAAAATTGTTTCGGAATTTTTTCCAATAATTTTTTGAAAATTGTTCGGAAAAACAATTTCGGTGACATTTATCGAAAAATATGGTAGACAAAGCGCAATGCGGACTTCTGAAGCGTCGTAGCGTTAGTTTTCGTCCAGGGAAATGATGAACTACATTTTAAGGATTTTCCGAGAAATTCTCTGGAAATTTGTCGAAAAATTTCTTTAAAATTTTTTCGGATTTTTTTCCATGAATTTTTTGAAAATTGTTCGGAAAAACATTTTCGGTGACATTTATCGAAAAATATGGTAGACAAAGCGCAATGCGGACTTCTGGAGCGTCGTAGCGTTAGTTTTCGTCCAGGGAAATGATGAACTACATTTTAAGGATTCTCCGAGAAATTCTCTGGAAATTTGTCGAAAATTTTTTTGGAATTTTTTTCGGAATTTTTCCAAGAATTTTTCGAAAATTGTTTGGAAAAACATTTTCGGTGACATTTATCGAAAAATACGGTAGACAAAGCGCAACGCGGACTTCTGGAGCGTCGTAGCGTTAGTTTTCGTCCAGGGAAATGATGAACTACATTTTGGGAATTTTCCGAGAAATTCTCTGGAAATTTGTCAAAAAATTTCTTTAAATTTTTTTCGGAATTTTTTCCAAGAATTTTTTGAAAATTGTTCGGAAAAACAATTTCGGTGACATTGCTCGAAAAATATGGTGGACAAAGCGCAATGCGGACTTCTGGAGCGTCGTAGCGTTAGTTTTCGTCCAGGGAAATGATGAACTACATTTTGGGAATTTTCCGAGAAATTCTCTGGAAATTTGTCGAAAAATTTCTTTAAAATTTTTTCGGAATTTTTTCCAATAATTTTTCGAAAATTGTTTGGAAAAACATTTTCGGTGACATTTATCGAAAAATACGGTCGACAAAGCGCAATGCGGACTTCTGGAGCGTCGTAGCCATAGTTTTCGTCCGGGGAAATTATGAACTACATTTTAAGGATTTTCCGAGAAATTCTCTGGAAATTCTCTGGAAATTTGACGAAAATTTTTTCGGAATTTTTTCCAAGAATTTTTTGAAAATTGTTCGGAAAAACAATTTCGGTGACATTGCTCGAAAAATATGGTAGACAAAGCGCAATGCGGACTACTGGAGCGTCGTAGCGTTAGTTTTCGTCCAGGGAAATGATGAACTACATTTTAAGAATTTTCTGAGAAATTCTCTGGAAATTTGTCGAAAAATTTCTTAAAAATTTTTTCGGAATTTTTTCCAAGAATTTTTTGAAAATTGTTCGGAAAAACATTTTCGGTGACATTTCTCGAAAAATATGGTAGACAAAGCGCAATGCGGACTTCTGGAGCGTCGTAGCCATAGTTTTCGTCCAGGGAAATGATGAACTACATTTTAAGAATTTTCCGAGAAATTCTCTGGAAATTTGTCGAAAAATTTCTTAAAAGTTTTTTCGGAATTTTTTCCAAGAATTTTTTGAAAATTGTTTGGAAAAACATTCTCGGTGACATTTATCGAAAAATATGGTAGACAAAGCGCAATGCGGAATTTCGGAGTGTCGTAGCCATAGTTTTCGTCCAGGGAAATGATGAACTACATTTTAAGGATTTTCCGAGAAATTCTCTGGAAATTTGTCGAAAAATTTCTTTAAAATTTTTTCGGAATTTTTTCCAAGAATTTTTTGAAAATTGTTCGGAAAAACATTTTCGGTGACATTTATCGCAAAATATGGTAGACGAAGCGCAATGCGGAATTTCGAAGTGTTGTAGCCATAGTTTTCGTCCAGGGAAATGATGAACTACATTTTAAGGATTCTCCGAGAAATTCTCTGGAAATTTGTCGAAAAATTTGTCGAAAATTTTTTCGGAATTTTTTCCAAGAATTTCTTGAAAATTGTTTGGGGTGACATTTATCGAAAAATATGGTAGACAAAGCGCAATGCGGAATTTCGGAGTGTTGTAGCCATAGTTTTCGTCCAGGGAAATGATGAACTACATTTTAAGGATTTTCCGAGAAATTCTCTGGAAATTTGTCGAAAAATTTCTTAAAAATTTTTTCGGAATTTCTTCCAAGAATTTTTTGAAAATTGTTCGGAAAAACAATTTCGGTGACATTTCTCGAAAAATATGGTAGACAAAGCGCAATGCGGACTTCTGGAGCGTCGTAGCGTTAGTTTTCGTTCAGGGAAATGATGAACTACATTTTAAGAATTTTCCGAGAAATTCTCTGGAAATTTGTCGAAAATTTTTTCGGAATTTTTTCAAGAATTTTTTGAAAATTGTTTGGAAAAACATTCTCGGTGACATTTATCGAAATTCCAAATCGAGGATTCCAAATCTGTGCTCCGATTTACCCTAGCTCAAAAATTGAGAAAAAGTCAAACCTGCTCGAAACTGGGGTTGATTCAGCCTATGTCTGACAGCTTTTGTTCACTGTTTATTATTTCACTGAAACATCTATTTGGTCTGCAAAAATTAGTTTAGTTAGAATGAAAACTGATAAAGGAGACACTGAACAATTGAAAAAAAATCTGCGTTCGGGGGGAATCGAACCCCCGTCGAATGCTTGGAAGGCATCCATGCTGACCATTACACCACGAACGCGCATGTTCGCTTCCATCGAAAGTCTATAGAAAGAATTGCCACTGCTTAACGATGTCGCTTTGAATAACAATGAAAACCTGTTCCGCAATCTTCCGTCTCGGAGGGAAGACCAATCATTGGATTAACAAGAATATTTATATCAAGTCATTGTTTTCCGAGAATCATGCGCGTTCGTGGTGTAATGGTCAGCATGGATGCCTTCCAAGCATTCGACGGGGGTTCGATTCCCCCCGAACGCAGATTTATTTTTTGAATTATTTTGCAAGTTTTGTTTCAGTCCCCCGTCACTCTTTCCGTCCATGCACTTTAGGGCAAGTTTTTATCGAAAATATTCCGCAACATTACGTTTACAAAATCAAGCGATAAGAAATGCCATTCCTGTTACACATAATGTTAAATATCATTATTAAGAAAGGAGAAATGACGTGTTTCCTGCCGTGTGTGCTCAAACATAGTACGTTGGATGGCGTCCAGGAAAGTTGATAGAATAGTTAGAGGAAACAAAATTGATTCATCAGTGATTGAACGAGACGTGGGCGTACCATCCGACTTCCTGTAAACATTGATAATTATCACGATTAGTTCCGATAAAAACCACTCACCTCATCAGCATCGTCCACAAGAACTGTCTTGGTGTTTTTGCCAAAGTTAAAGCTGTGAATATTATAGGCAGTCATGTCGTCGAGCAAGTTTGAGGATCTTGTAGAATGGATCTGAAATTTTGAAAATACATGAGAAACCAAAAAAAACTTGAAAGCTTACATTGATAGTTTCCCTGGGGTGAATGTGTGTGGAAACTGGGAAGATGAATGTTCCAGCTAGGGCTCCATCCACATAATGCTCAAGCTTCCAGTTGGACAAGTCTTTGGAATTGTAGTCATTGGCATTCTCTATGACGATGGACTCGTCTTTGTGCTCCTAGAATGCAAGATGCTATGAGAATATTTTTTCCCAGGTACTTACAGTAATTTTAACATCTCCTTTGGCATAGCTACGGAACTGTTGGCTGTTAATAGTGCTCTTGTTGCTAATGTCATAGGTGTCATGATGGGAAACACGGTCATCTGAAACTGGTTCATTTGGCTTGAGCCATCAAAAAATGACTAACCGGTATCGACGACGTTATACTTGAACGAGTGAGACGAGTGGGATGATACGTATTCCTGATATCCTGAGGCGGGTGCAGAGTAGGGTTGATAGACTGAGGAGATGGGGGCAGAACGCATCACTGGAGAGGGTGTGTCGATGACGAAATTGCTCTGTTGAGTGGTACGAAGGTTCTCGGCACCGTCGATCAACTTGCGGTAGTAGTTGATTTCATTTCGCAAGTTCTGAAAGTCAAGTTATTATAGATTCACCTTGGCTGAATCATATAACATACAATCTGGTATTCCACAAGTCTCTCGAGCTCCAATCTCATCTTCATGCATTCATCGTTCATTCTCATCACAGCGTTATCCTTCTCGGTGATACTTTGCTCGAACATCTTCAAATCCTCGTCAGCTCTCCATCTCATCTCCTCGATTCTCTTTCCGATTTGTTGGCTCTTAAAATCGAATTGTTTTCGGATCATAAGCATACTAAAATTACCAAAGTATCAGCATCAGAAAGTTTGGTGCGAAGCTCATTAACGAACGAGCGGATGCGAAGAATCTCTTCCTGGAAAAGTAGTAATTTTTCGGCCTACACAACTCCAAACTTACCCTAGCTTGAGTCTGGGTGAGGGTGAATCTCTCAGAAGTTTTTTTAATGTCAGCAGTCTTCTTCTTGTACCATTCCTCCCAGGTCTTGCGAGTCTTCTTGGTATTCGACTCGAACTGGTCACGAATCTCCTTCATTGCCATATGGAGCTCCTTATGGAAGTATTCACGGTTCTTGTCGGTGGAATCTCTTCTGGCCTTGTTGATCTCCTCTCGGATCGCGATTTCGTGAGTGCTGATCGTTCCATTCAGCTTTTTGAGAAGCTCTTGTGCAGTCGATTGGGCTCGAGAGACACCGCTACGTTCCTTGTCACGTTGAGCCAAGATTTTTTTGATCTCAGCACGAATGCGTGAGATTACAGACTTCAAATGGGATTTTTCTTCGTCACAATCGTTGATAAGACGCTTAAGGAATGCATTCTCCGCTTCAATTTCGGACAACTTCTTCAGCTGATCTCTTTTCTCCAATCTCACTGTTCGACGATGCTCCACAGAGGTTTCCCAGCTAAAAATGAAATGTTGATATAGAGAATGAAAACATCACCTTACTTCTTTCTAGCTGTATGAATCTCTGGCTCCAATTTTCTGATGTTCTGCTTGGCTGAGGACACCTTCTGATCATGCTCACGTACCAACGTTATCAGCGACTAAACCATTCAAAACTAACACTCAAATCTTGTCATCAACTCACAGTCTTTTCAGCTTCATAGTACACAGTAATACGTTCAGTGTGAATGTAAGCAGCTTGACGGAAGAGTCCAATGTCAGCGTCGAGGACCCGATTTTGAGCTTCAAGGAATCGAACCTGGAAGTTTGAAAGTCAATACTTCTTGAGTGCTCTTTTTACCTTCTCAATATACCGAGCCAAACGATTGTTGAGCTCTGCGATCTCCCTCTTTTCCCTGTTACGATTGTCGCTGATCCCGGCAGCTGCTTGTGCAGCAAGCGCAGTCAGAGCTCCGGTGGCAGTGATTCCCGAGGGGAGAACAGTACCACTGTCTATGATTCTGGCCAGAACTGGATTGGTCGCACGGAGATTTGGATTGAGTTGGTTTCGCTTCATCATGGTAGCCATGATAGGAATGCTAAAACTGAAACGTAGAAAACGAGAAAGGAATGTGACGAGAACTTAAATACTAAAATAATAGAAAATAAGCATGAAACAAAACGAGAACGAGCATAATCTCAACACTCAACATGATTCTCTTATCAAACTTCTTGCGCTGCTCCTCTTATCATCTTTTCTTTCACTTCATGCCACAAGAATGCTGCCAAAAGGAGGGGTTGTACAACTGAAACGAATTATAGTATACACTGACATTTAGGACTGAGGAAAATGAACTTAATACGATGGTCTTGGTTTCTGAAGAGTGAAGAAGAATCACATGTTGGTGAGTACGCGGCCAACGTCGTATCAGTCCGAGTTGTTGCGTTGAGGGGAGTGAGGAATACTATGGAATGCAGGAAGGAAGTTGCGGGAAAAAGGAAGAATCAAAGTTTTTTGAGAGGAAATTGATCAATGGTCTCAATTATAACAGCAGCAAACGAGACTTGAAAACTGTTCTGGCCATAATGATACTCCACGAAGTTTGCACAAAACTCGGAAGTCGGAAGTCGGATTTCCTGAAAATTTTGGCATAGTATTGCTCATCCCTATTCGTGGAGCCCATTTGTCCAAGTTCAATCTTACTTCAAGATATTTGTGGAACAGTGATATGCGGGATTTTGTCTGGAAAATTTCATGCCTTTTTCAGGATTCCGAATTCTGTTTTCAGAATTCCGAATTCCGTTTTCAGGATTCCGAATTCCGTTTTAAGGAAACTTATTCCGCACATCTTTGATGTAGAACATTGAGAAACCAAATGATTGCTACATATCAATTTCCAGGTCACGCCTTGCTCGAACCATGAAAACAGTAACCAGACAAAATAATAACCGAATAACCAGACATCGAACGTACCGGGTTTACTTCCCTTCAACTTGTCTCTGCCGCTCCGGAAATTGAAAACGTCTGTATAAAAGGAACCCTCTAAAAAACAGAATACATTCAAGTAATATGGCGGAGAACTATCTGTACTGGGTGTCACTGGCTCAAACTGTTGGGAAGTGTGCTTTTGTGACCACAACGATCTCCGGGATGATTCTTATATTCTTCAACTTGTTTGCGGTAAAGAAAATCTTTGGTACTTACAAGTACTTGATGATTATTTTTACAAGTATGGGAATCTTTTTGGCAATGTTGGAAGTCGTTTTTCATCCGGTAAGGTTCTTAAAAGCTCCATAAATTTCCTGTTAGCTTTCAAAAGCTATGTATAGATAACACTACTGATACAAGTGAATAGTTAGATAAGTTTAGTTTGTCTATCTAGCTGTAACCAATTAAATCTTGATAAGAGAATTTCTTATCGTACTTTGAGAACCTTCACTTCTACAACATGGGATACGTCTACTTCACCCTCTCCCAGCCCTTCAACTTGAGTCAGTTCCCATTGACATGTTTTCTCGGCAAGTTCTCACCAAGCGATCCCACTACAGTATCTCTCAATTTCAGGCCTCTATGCAGGCGTTTACTGTTTGACAATATCCCTCCTAGCCGTTCAGTTCATCTACCGATATTGGGCCATTTTCAGGTACATTTCGTTCTAATCATAACAACAAAAACACAACACAATTTTCAGTCTAGCAAATATGAGATACTTCAGTGGGTGGAAGTCTCTGATTTGGGTTGTATACTGTTGGTTTTTTGGTGTACAGTGGTACCTTGGAGTTTACTTCTTATTAGAACCGGATAGCGTCACTAAGGTGTATTTCAAAGAGGAGATGTTGCGAAGATACAATGTGGTCAGTCAGGAGTTGCCACTGCGAGCATTCATGGCATATGATCCTAACGACAAATCTATAAGATTACAAAACTGGATGTTCGCGGTGACTGTTACCTACATCATGGCATGGCAGTATGGGGTGATGGTATACTGTGGTTGGAAGATGTACTCCAAAATGGAAGAGAAGATAGCAAACCTGTCAGCAGCCCTGAAACATCATCACCAACAATTGTTCAAGACGTTGGTCTTTCAGGTTTTTTGGGACCGATAATGGTATATCATGCCATAGTTTCAGATCACATCTCCAACTATTTTCTTGTTCTCACCACTGGTGCTCATTCTGTATCTTCCATTCTTCGACATCGAGTTGAGTTTTCCTGCTGGAGCTACTGTATGCGCGTTCAATTTCTATCCGGCATTGGATGTAATCATAGTTTTATATGTGGTTACTGAGTATAAAACTGCAGCGAGAAGTGTGTTTTTGAGAGCATGTCTGCCAAGCAAGGTTGCACTTCCAGAATATTGGAAAACATTAATAAGATGGCTAGGAGGAAAACAGTCGAAGAGGAATACAAACAGCCAGACAACTCGGGAAACGTACCAACTAGCAACATTGACGACTATTGTGAATGCAGCTGTATGATCTATGTTCTCGGTTTTATTCACCCTATGACTCCGAGTATAAACATAGTTTCTCTATTTGGTATGATTATTGAAGTATATCTTATATTTTATGAAGTTTTCAAAGTAATCCATCTACGAAAATAACAAACTGAAGGAATATTACTCAGTTTAACACCAATACAATGTACACCCAGATTATGAGAATCAGTTCGATTCAACCAGTTGAAGAACCTCAGATTTCGAGAACCGAAATTGAATAGTGTTTGAGCAAAGAGTAACTAGTGTTTTTGAAGCTCTCAACCTTTGGTAGTAAGATGAATAAATCATGTTTCCAGGTGTTTAGCTCTATGAAGCCTTTCCTATAAATAAGATTCGCTGCAAGATAAAAAAGAGAACAACTGTGTTGCATTGCAATTCATTATAGTGTGATAAAAAAAAACGCTTGTAGCTAAACAGGTGGATGCTAACACGGGGTGATGAGAGCACCATAGATGCAGTAAAAATAGGCTGAGGGCAAATGTGATTTAGTTGGTGAGCTGAAGGGTTTCAACGAAGTCGCTGACTTGACGAGAAGTCTGGCGGAATCCTCTGAGAATGGCAGTTGGTTCTCTTTCATATTCGAGTCCGGTGCACACATCCGGTTCTTGTCGGCACCACGGACAGACACCAAACAAGTCCATATTGAATGCAGATACTTGTCTCATGTACATCAGTGGCAAGATGTGCTTTTCAATTCTGAAGAACAAATCCCGGTCCGTTTGCCACACAATCGACTTGTTCCAGTACCAATCAGTTCGACGATTCTGAAACAACATGGTCTTACTCGGAAAGTGAGATTGTACAACTCACTCTGTCGACACATGACAACTGACTGTTAATATCAACTCTGCATCGATCAATCAACATGCTCAGAGCAATGCGGGCAAGATTGATGGTGTTGCTACGGGAATCGAAGCGTTGTCCCTCTTGTGCAATTCCATAATGATCCATCATTTGGACCAAGTAGTTCTGTAATATGTTCCACTAACTCAAAATCGACTTAAAAAGGATTTACCTGCGGTGCGAGAGTGGTCGGTTGTCTCGTCACTTTCAAATAGATGAACGAGGCATCAAACCACTGTCTCAGAATTCGTGGAAGCGGTGTCTTGTTGAGAATGAACTGATACTGGGCGTACTTCCAAATAGTTTCTTCGTTCTGACAGACGAATGCGAAATTCTTCTCCTCGAAGTTGTTCTCGCCGAGCCAGGTAAGGAACTGGTTGTAGACGTCCTCGAAGGAACGGGCAGAGTCCACGTTGTCTTGTGAAACACCTGAATTGAATGGTTTGAAATACGAACAAAACTTGAGCGACTGACCAGTGGTTTCGATACAGTAAGCTGTCAGAAGCATATTGATCGAAGGCTTGCAGTATTCATTGAACGATACGTCTTCTCTCTGAAAACACAATTTGATTGATTGTATGACTTCGGAAAACTCACGATTCTCTTATTTTCAACGTCCACAACGGACACACTAAACTGAATAATCTCTGGTGGGTAATCATAGTTATTTTTTTCTGATGTCGTCGCGAAGTCGATAACCAGAAGATTGTCGAATGGGCAGAGAATGGTGGTCATGACTGCTGAAGAAAACGACGTTAAATGATGTTCGCATAATATTGGAAACAGGAAGCGTCAATGAGCAGGGAGAAGAGAATGAGGAGAAATGATATACAGACTCTCAACAGAATCGTCGAGAGTGCGATGTCCGGCCACTCCGAGGTGCAGTCATCAGTGGAGCGCGATTGCGGACTTCCAAGGTCATCGCGCGCGAAAAACAATGCAATCCATTAGAAAAATGATGACAATAAGCGCGCGATGACCTTGGAAGTCCGCAATCGCGCTCCGCTGATGACTGCAGCTCGGAGTGACCTCACATCACACTCTCGACGATTCTGTTGAGAGTCTGCCTCATTCCCTCATTATCTCCTCCCCCCTCATTGACTCTTCCTGTTTCCAATATTTTGCGAAAATCAATTTAACGTCGATTTTTTCAGCAGTCATGACCACCTATCAGTGCCCATTCGACCATTTTCTGGTCATCGACTTCGCGACGACATCACAAAAGAATTCGTATGATTACCCACCAGAGATTATTCAGTTCAGTGTGTCCGTTTTGGACGTTAAAAATAAGAGAATCGTGAGTTTTCCAGAGTCATCCAATCAATCAAATTGTGTTTTCAGAGAGAAGACGTTTCATTCAATGAATACTGCAAGCCATCGATGAATCCGATTTTGACGGCTTACTGTATCGAAACCACCGGTCAGTCGCTCAAGTTTTGTTCGTATTTTAAACTATTCAATTCAGGTGTTTCGCAAGACAGCGTGGATTCTGCCCGTTCCTTCGAGGACGTCTACTTCCAGTTCCTTACATGGCTCGACGAGAACAACTTCGAGGAAAAGAAATTCGCCTTTGCTTGTCATAACGAGGAAACCATTTGGAAATACGCCCAGTACCAGTTCATTCTCAACAAGACACCGCTTCCACGAATTCTGAGACAGTGGTTTGATGTATCGTTCCTCTATCTGAAATTCATCACGAGAGAGCCGATCACTCTCGCCCCCCAGGTAGGTCCTTTTCAAGTCGGTTTCGAACAAGTGGAACATTTTACAGAATTACCTAGTCCGAATGTTGGATCATTTCGGAATTGCACGAGAGGGACAACGTTTCGATTCCCATAGCAACACCATCAACCTTGCCAACATTACTCTGAGAATGCTGAATGATAAGCGCAAAGTTGATATCAACTGCCGCCTGATGTGTTCCGACAACGTGAGTTGTACAATCACAATATTAGAAAAATATGTTGTTGTTTCAGAATCGTAAAACTGTTGGTTTCTATTGGAACAAGTCCATTGCCTGGCAAACGGACAGGGATTTGTTCTTCAATATCGAAAAGCACATCTTGCCACTGATGTTCATCCGGCAGTCGTCTCCATACAATATGGATCTCTTCGGAGAGTGTGCTTGGTGCTACGGACAACCGGATGTCTGCACCGGTCTTGAACATAAACAATGGCCGGCTGACGTTCTCAGAGGCTTCCGCCAGACGTCTCGTCAAGTCAGCGACTTCGTCGAGTCCCTTCAGCTCACCAATTAAATCGCATTCCTCTTCAGCATATTTTTACTGCATTCTCGTTGTTCTTATCACTGTGTTAGCATCCATCTGCTTTGCAAAGCTACAAGCTTTTTTTCTATCAACCACACTATAATGAATTGTTATGCAACACAGTTGTTTTCTTACTTTGAGAGACAATCAAATTCATAGATAATTCGAAGCTTTGAAGAACAAAACTTTACAAATCATTGCTCACTTGGTCAGTGAAGTTTGCATCAACTTCTCGGAAGGCTGAAGTTAAGTGCACAACAAAATGTTCCCCTATACGAGTATCATGCGGTTCGGAGTAAACTGTTCGTCTTAACCTGAGTTCACCTCGAGTTAATATTGTACTGTACCATCATCCTTCAGTCATCTTGTCGTCGTTTCTGAATGAGTTCCCCTCATTAATCGGATATTTATTTCAACAAGATTATCCATTCACAACAAACAGCATATAATCATTGGAAGTTGACTGAAAAATAATTCAGAATAAACGGTTTGAGAACCGAGAGACAAAAGTGAGCAAAAGAAATGGAGCAAAAGAAAGAAACACAATCAATGCAACAATGATCCAGAGATTGACACAAGGTTATTAATGAGTTGAAAGCGACGATAAAGAAATTGAAATGATGAGATCGAGGGAGATGAGAATATAAAGGAATCAATAGAGAACACAGAGAAAAATAGTCGCTGGCAACAATCTGAGCATTTTGATCAAATGATACTTTCCTTTTATCATGAGAGTTTTGTTTCAGCAATCTTATTGCTTTCCCTGAAAATCATCAGCCTTTCCTGGTCTATTTTCAATATGTCTGATAAGTGGAACTATTTTCGAGAAGTGTCAAGACTGCTAACTCGAAGTCAGCATGCATTATGGTCAGTGCTTCTGAAATTAACTTTTCTCATTCTCGACACAAGCTTAACCCAAGTACTTTCACTTTTTTATTACTCTTTTAATCTCAAAAAAGTTTCATTTTGTTATTACTCTTTTAATCTCGAAAAAGTTTTCATAATCAATTTTAGAGCACGAAACTCACACTGAGGATGTTCTCTTCCAAACAAGAAATGCTGCAGTTTTCCGATGACATCTCTCCAATCTGAAAAATTAGATATTATGAAATCTAGTTGGAAAAAGTAAGCTCACGGAGACTGTGTCTAGCGACTGATCTTCATCAAACGGTATGTTCACAGACAGTTCCTGGAGGGAAGTTCTCTCGTCGTCAAAGTCTCTCAGTGAGATGGGTGGCAGAGGGTAAATGGTCACTGAAAATATGGTCAAAGTTATGTGACTCGACATTCTAAATACATACCAGTTTTCGAGGTTTCCACAGAAACATAATTCGACATTGTGATCTGCGCTGGAAAACTTTCGGCAATCCTCTTGAAGCATTTTCCAGTAATACTTGTCACTTCATAGGACGCATCTTAAAAGTGAAGTACTTTTGAAGCTCCCAATCTTCAATCTCACCATCCTCATTGACTTTTTCGGACTTCAAAACCCCTCGATTCTTGATGGTTGCCACGGCGTTGAACGTCATTTTGCCTGCAATTCATGTTTTCAATCAAAAAATATATCTTAGAAAACTTACAGGTGTGACATTGACGAATAACTCCTCCTTTCTCCAGATCGTTTGTGCCTTCACTTTCTTCAGACCTAATCCAGAAATCTTTGTTTGCACAAATCAGGAAATCGACGGTTTCGATGATGAAGCCAACCTTGGTTTGGTTTCTCCTTCTATTCTTCATTTCTTCGTACCACCGCTCGGCAAGTGTTCCTAGATTTTCTGCCATTAGCTCGATGATCATGGTGCATAGAATCATGCCGATCAATATCAGACTAAGGTAAACGTAAAGCATGTCGTGGTTCCGGAACATGACATCTCCAAAGCCAACCGTTCTGAAAACAGATAAAGTGAAATGAAGATTGTATTTCGAGAAACTCACAGCATGGAAATAATCACGAGCCACAGAGAATCCGAGACAGAGAGGTGATCTTCAGAGTTCCAAACAAACGCCGCGCAGAACCCAATGTAGCAGGATAAAATGACCAATGGCAGTCTGACAGGGGTCAACTCATTGTTCCCACCAACCTGTTGAAGGTTCGTGGAATGTGATTTCGTATTTCAACTTACTTCTCCAAACAAAAAGCTTCCGAGACTGTTGCGACAGCTGACTTGGTGCAACTTTTTGAAACCCTTGAGGACTTCTTTGCCGAGCCACTAAAGTAAGGTATTAGTTTCCGGTAACTTTTGAGAGCAGAAAATGAGCTCACCCTTAAATGCAGAAAGTAGTATATTATTAGGAAAAGACCGTAGGCAAGAACAAAAATTCGGCCAGCGTTTGTTTTCACTTGTGGATACCCATATCCTGAAAAATATAACTGTGGTAGACTGAAAAGTGTTTGAAACAAAATAAATCTTGCCGATCGTGGTGAAGGTTTGAACAGTCACGAAAAAGGCTCCTGCAAACGACCAAGGAGTTGGGCCCATTCTTTCAACCATGTGATCCTCGATTTGCAACTCGGAGACAATCCAAGAAAGCTGCTCTTTGAAGAATTCCATCTGAATAAGGAAGGAGTGTTATTAATTCGTAATGTTCCATATTCACATATATCGTTTCGTTCTCTAGAGCATCTGGATTCCAAACTGCCAGTCTATTCATATTCTGAAACCACTGTTCTTAAAATCTAACGTTTCACAATTTTTACCAAAGACTCGAAGTTGTTGACGACGTACTGAACATTGGATCTGCTTTTTTCGTCTGCTTCTTTTTCAAGGTGTTGAAGGATGGATGCTGCAATGGCGCAGAGGAGAAGCAGAACGAGGAGTCCGATCAGTTTTCCCAATTGCAACTTTCTGCCTATCCATACGAGTGTCTCGAATGTAGTCATCTGAAATTTGTATTTTTTGTAAGTTTAAATGTCGAAATCGTTGTTTTGACGTCGCAACCAAGCTGGTTCTATCAGTCTACTCACTTCTCGTGGACGATTCTTCCAATGATGGAGCGGATTCAACGAAACAATGCTCATCTGAGAAATTATTAAGAATTGGAAGATATCCAGTCACATACAAAAGTATTTTAATCTCTACAACTTACAAAACTCTCTTGTTGTTGTAACGCATCCTACCTACACCTTAAGCCTTTCTCAAAAAGGCTATTATTTTTCTCTCAAACCCTCAACCCTCACTGTCACTTTTCGAAAATGGCCTACGGGCCGAATTAAGAATTTCCACCGGCCCAATCGGATTTTCTGTGCCTTTTTTTTTGAAAATCACTTTTCCGAAGATATTTTGATTTGAAATGAGCTGTCTTGTTCCTTTTGAAAGAAAATTGAAAAAAAAAAATGTTTTTCAAATTTTCCCATCCGGTCCACCAGGGGCGAAATTCGCCATGTCAGGAAATGGTAATTTTGAAAGTTTGAAAAATGATTTCCAGCTGTCCAAATCTTTGAAAAACATTTCAAATTTACTTTTGAGCAAAGTTATTGGAGTTGTGAGATCACAACTTTTAAGGCAGCGATCATTCCGTTTTCCAAGCCTCTCTTTTTCATTTTCTTTCAGAACGTTTTCAAACATTTTGGACTCCTAATGAAAAACAGCACTATCAATTCAACTTCCTCGAAGTTCCGCTGTCTTGCTATATCTTTTTGTTATCTATAGAAACTTGGTCGCGGTGAAGAAGCAATTAATTATTATGTCGACGACCGAAAGGTTGAATCTCATGTTTCTCTCGATTTCACAGAAAAAAACAACAACTGGTGAAGAGAGAGGTAGACAGTTTTCATATTTTGTTTCTTGTGTTTAAATCTTCAACCAAATTTATATCTTTTCTAGAAATCATAAGTGAACTATAAAAATGATCCTCACGTTGGGCTCAACATTTCGTTAGTTGACAATTATTTCCTATCTATTTCAGGAAACAAAATAATTTTAGTCAAAGTTACGTCAGGGTGTACTGGTCCATTAAAGTAGAAGATTGTGGTCAAACAAGAAGCTGACAGGCGTAACCGGAAAAAAACGACCAAAAGCTTATCCGAAAGTCAGACACTCTTAAACTTCCATTTACAGATCCAAAAGAAACATTTCCGACAATTCCAAAACTCAACTCACTCCAATTCTACAGATGAAGATTCGGATCAGTCAGAAAATTGTAGCGAGTTGGTAGGAAGGGATTGTAGAATAGAGGATCCAGAAGCAGGAGGAGTCGAACGGGCAGCCGACAATTGGCTGTGTCTCATGCAACGGCAGTGGTTTTTTTTTTGCTCGAGAAATTATTTCTCGATGCGAGAGGATCAACCTGGGATCGAGCGATGGCATTTCGAGGAGTACACACGGGTTGGCAAACTAATAGTCCGGAAGAGTTGGTGAAGATTTTCCGGAACCGACATGCATATCAAAACAAGACGGAAGGTAGACGAGGAGTAACATTTTCTCCATCTGATCTTTTGAACACAAATCCTTCTGGAATAGTTTTTGTAATGGGGTTATTCAGGGAATCGGCAAAAAAGGAAAAAAAACTGCGCGAAAACTCGGAGAGTGAACCAATCTGGCTGAAACTTCAGGGAAAACTGGAGAAAACTATAAAAAACATATTGCCAAACTTTGGAATCAAAATATCGACATTGAAAATTTGGCTGGAATTTCAGACAAATTTTCAAAGTTGATATTTTGACCCCAAACTTCCATATAGTTTTCTCCAGTTTTCCCCAAAGTTTCAGTCAGATTGGTTCACTCTCCGAGTTTTCGCGGAGTTTTTTTTCCTTTTTTGCCGATTCCCTGAATAACCCCATGATTACGGTATCTCCTGTCATCGAATCCCGGAGAATAATATAGAAGGCGTGGGAACTGATTCTTCAAAGTTGTGATACTCAAAATGTTGAATTTGAAACTCTGAAAACCATTCTCGACCCAGAGTTTTTAAAATTGGTTTTCACATTGCTGAGGGTCCTTTTTTGAAATTCGCTCGAAAATTTCTTGTGCAATGAGTTATAAAAACAACATAAACTTCTTCGTAATGTAGTAGGTACTCGAAACATTCTTACATTCTACCAGGTATAGTTGGTTGATCCCTAGAGGTGCAAAATTGTCCCGTTTTAAAATAGAACTCTCGGATTGGCAACTGGTTATTTTTTTCAAACCGGCGCTCTGATCAATGTATCTTTAGCTTTATGGAGAACAGCTGACGTGGTTTCGAGGGTAGAAAAAAGATTAATGGACCTCATATCATCTCACATCAACTGACCCAATCCATTAGCATGTTTTAATAGGAAAGTTATAACAAATGCGGTTGTACTTTTCAAATTTTTCCTGGGTGGATAATGATTGAACTGGGGCGGTAATAGACAATGAACATGTCTGGACGATTCTAAGGTACCGAAGATTTAACCTCGAGATGCGATTTGTGCAAACTGATCGACATCGTTCCAGCTGGGTCAGTTTTGTATTCTGTCGTTATGTTTTGGTTTTCATTCTGAACATTTCTTGTCATTCATGTCTGTTTCCTTGTCCGTAGTTGATGGACAAAATTTTCACAAATGGAAAACAGCTCTGACAGATATTCGTGTCTCAGACTCACTTTTGACATTCTTATCAACTTCTGGACTGAAATTGCCACCTCCAATCCGTTCTGTCGTAGTTCTCAATCTAACAGACTTTTGTTTCGTTCAAAAGTGGCCAGCAACCTTGTGCAGACAAAAACAAAGAAAAACCATTCGTTCTTGATGAAGGTGTAATAGCAGGATGCAGGTTTGGCGACAGAAGCAATCACAAAAAAGTTTATTTTGATTCGCGATAAGATCAAGTCGAGAACATCAGGTGAACTTTGAAGGGAGGGGGGAAATGGGGAATGGGTTCCATACCTCATTCCACTTAAACCAATTCATCGAGAATTATGGGTCTAGTGGTGAAGGTACGGAAATATCGGTACTCTAATAGCACCAGTTTGAGAGGAACTGTTCTGTGAAAACTTATTCGCGCTGAATGAGAAAAAGAACAGAACTGAAGTTTTATGAAAGCGGAGACATAATTTTCGAGAGGTTTATCAAAGTGTTGAACAAGTTATATTACAATACACATAACTAACTGAGGCTGAAAATGGAAACATTATACATATGTCCACTTGAATATCGCCGGTGATTTCAGGTTGGAAATTGATCAGACTCCAAATGGGATAGCACCTGGAACTGAGTAATGTCCGGCAAACCGATAACCTCTTTCAAACTGGTCTGAAGTTTCAACTTCGTCCTAAACCTGACGATAATCCGACCCACTGTTAGTAGTCAGCTTCTGACCAGACGCTGACCGTTATTCGACCTCCACTTTTTTATTTTATTTCTGTGTACTACAACTTCGCCTTCACCACATACCATTGTTCGTTACTTATTCTTACGATGTTCTTCATGTATGTTATGATTTCTGATCCTCGCCAAATGTTCCGTTTGTTTCACACAGATAAAACATGCTATCCATCGCTTTGTGAGATTACAACTTCATTCTCATCATCTTCACTCTATTCTTGAACTCTTACAACAATTAATCAATTGAAGGTTCCCTCCACCCAAGCCAAGCCGTTTTTTTTTTTCACATAGTTATTTTCTGCTTCGAGTGTATCTTCTTATCAGTTGCTCTTCTTTTCGCTGCTCTGCGACCCCCACGAGAAACTTCGCGGAGGGAATTTGCGGAGGGTAGAAACTTATCCGGGGGATGATCAAACTAGAACAGGAAAAGTTTAACAAAACGAAGATGTATAATACAGATGTCGATATTCATTTAAGGCCTGACTAGCAACAGAAAACATTATGCGGAAGTATGGGGGCGGGGGAGTAGTTATTCGAAATAAACAAGAAGAGACTTAGTTAAATAGAACTTTCAACATGATTAGAGACTCATATCACAGATGTTAGTAGCTTAGAAAAAGAAAAAGAAATAAAATACATGAACAGATTTTAAGTCTATTGAATTTCGAGTAGCTTCAATTGACGGACAATGGTGTCGAGCAGACGTTTGCGGTCTCCTCTGGCGATTCCAAAGAATCCGGTGCTTTTTCGCTCGTACTCGATAATTCTGAAAAAAATAGGAGGGGTTGAGGGCATAAGCTATATAACAACTGAAAAGGTTTCGTCCATTCTGAGTGTTTCAAACTTGTCTACAGGGGCACGGGCATCACCTCTGGAAGACAAAGGAATCGAGAAGAATAATGACTATTTTCTGTTTCTGTACTCCACTTGCTAGGGAGTGGTGCAAATTGAGGGATGGCGCTTTGATACGAGATGGATACTATTCGAAAGAGGATGTTTCGTAATGTATCTACCACTTTCCAAGTTTTCGGTCGACTCTCAGAAGTTGAGATATGTGTCTATGAACGCGCAATGTGTTTGGTGGTTGATAGCGCTCAAAAAGTGAAGTTTAAAAATTCATCTCAACTTCTGGAAGTCGCTGTCAGAGAAAAATGAGTTTTTTGCTGTCAGGTAAACGATGAGGGTTTCTTGAAAAGAGTGCAGCCAGTTCAAGTTTTGACTGAACACAAATAACAGTGATACATGTTCTTCACCAATCATACCTTGGTTTCCAAGAGTCTCATGAAATGTTTACAAAACAACAACTCACTTTTCAAGAACAATAATCGCGGTGGATGCCTTCACACGGAGATACTTGGCGTGGTCTTTTCCGTACTCGGCATTGAATGTTGTCCAATCGGATGACATGACAAGATCGAGAAGTTGTCTGGAAGAAATCCAGAAATTACTCAAAATAACCACCAAAACTGACCTTAAGTCGGCAAACGTCATAGACAACGTTTGCGGGTCCACACCAGTCACTGGACATCTCGTGGTGAACATCTCGCACTGCATGACATCCAGCGAAAACTGATCCAACGCTCCGGTTGAGATGCACTTGGTCTCCGGAGATAATAGTAGATCAGAAAGCGACTGGGAAATGTGTTTACACGTTTGGGTGCAAACATGCTTTGCTAGCCCGGATGGTAGGTTAGTGAAAGATTGGAACGTTGTGAGCAGGAACTTGATCAGGTCGGTGATGAAGTCCGATGCTTGTCCAGAGGCGGCTGGTAGCTCCCAGTCGTAACTGGCCAGCTCGATGATCTCGTCAACTTTGCTTCTCATGCACTCGTCGATTTGTTGTTCAACCTCACTGCGAACGTCACGGAACACTTTTTCGGAGAGCACCACTTGATGGGAGGTGGTTCCGATGGCTTCTTCGCCAGAGGTCTTGCTAGTGATGAAGGCGCCAAGTGACTCGCATGACTTTTCCAAGTATCCGAGGTTGATGGTGATTTGGACGAGTTGAATCATCGAGAGGCGTTTGTGGACGAAGGTCTTGAGGATGCCAGCCCAGCGACCGAGAAGTACATTTGCACATCTGAAAGTAAGAAATCCCTGTTGTTGGAAGTTGATATTTGTTTCAAACTCTGCTACTCAGTCTTCGAAGATAGCAACAACCTGCTCGGCCATTTACATCTCGAAATCTCTTTCTCGTTTTGCGAACTTCGCTACTTACCTCCGAACAGTGTCATCGACAGCGGATGTGTTCAGTTGCAAGTTGTCCATAAACTTCAGGCACCCAATCAAATATTGTTTCGATTGAGTGTATGCGGACATGACAAAACGAGAGAAAGGGAACTTCCTTGGGAATGGTTCCTGAAACGTGTTTTGAGGTTGAAAGAGGGTCTAAATGTAGCACTCTACCTGCTCCATGCTTCGTTTGTAGAACGGGAATTGTCGTATCACTGCGCGGAACTCTTCCTCCGTGTTTACAGTGATCGGCGTGTAGTTATCCTTGTCCAGATCTCGCTCAAACTGAGCGCAGTACTCCTTGACGAGAATCTCGTTGTACTGATCTCTAAAGTTCTGGAGCAATTCGTACAATGGAGCGACTGCGTATCCATATGACTTCATCGTTAGAATGAATAGAAGGATAACCTTCTTCATTCTCAACATCATCTCGACATCAGGACATCCTCCCTGAAACTTTCGAATGGTTGAATAACATCTGTCACTTTTAGGTAAAAACGTACGAATCTGGCGTCCAGGTGGTAACGAATCTTGTGCAGTGCATTATCCCAAAGCTTATCCTTATCCACAGTTGTCGACAGATTCGATTGCGTCATGAGGATTTGATCCTCGACTACAAAGAATCCAACAATTTCATCCAAGTACTCCACGTAGTGCTTGAAATTGTTCATTTTGTGAGTCGGCTCAATGACCAAATCACATTGTTCTCGTCGCTGTTGTCGGTAGTATTGCTCGAACTCCTCCTTGGCGCCGAGTACGTTGAAAATTTGACAGCAACGATGAACGGGCGTGAAGTCAATGAGGTCTTGGGCAGAGACTTGCTCGTCATCCTCGACATGCGCTTGAGGGTATCGTTTTGGAGAAACGTTCTTCTTGACAATGCTGCCATCAGCAGAGACTTCAATTTCTACATTGCTGGCGTTCCTGAAAAAGGAGGTTGTTGGTATTGCGAAATGCATTTTTTTTTTATGAATCAGACTGGGGTTGGTGAATCAGCGAAAAAACGATCTGGTTGTGATTTATTGGAATCTCTACAGGCTTTGACTCTAAAATTTTGATTTGAAGATACGATTGAACGTTATCGACCATCAGCGATGTCAGCCGAAAGAAATTTTTCGGAAAATCTGTCGAAGTCGTCGCCTCATTTTCTCTGATACAAGACGCATGTTCATCGACCCACAAATAGTCTTAAGTTTAGCGACCTAGCATCTGTGTCAACAGAACCTGCTGTCGTGAAAAAAACTAACTTTCTGGCCTCCTCTTGAATCTTGCGTGCCCTCTCCGCGTCTGTGACTCCGAAGGAGTGTTGCTCAGCTGTCTGAAATATTGAAATGGTCTTGCTCATACTATTCTTTCCTTTTCATAACTTCTTCGTCTCATGCACCCAATCTAGCCCACTAGTTTTTTCTATCGGCTGTTTTTTTTAGTCTGGCACAGTTTTAAAGGTGTCTGTGCGGAAGACAAACGTCATGTCACTCACACTAGCACAATCTTTAAGAAACTCACATCTTTGCTGGCATGCTTTCCTATCCGTCCGGCCACTTTCTTGATGTTCTCCAAAAAGTCCTTGAACTCCGAATACGCTTTTTCCTTTATTTCGAGTCGCACCGGGGTCATACTTTTTGCGAGGACCTGCGTGAAGCGGTACTTTTCCACAAGAGCGAGATGAGTGTGTTCCAGTTCTTCGAGGGTCTTCAGTGCTTGGTAATACTTCTTATTGGCCATGAGCTCCTGGAGTTTGGCATAGTTCTCAAGGACTGGAAGGCAGACGGCGATTTGATCCATGGCGGTCTTTGCGTTTTTCATAAGTTTGCTGCAAGAAGAATTGGCTGAATGGGCTGTTTTCTCCGTTTGTACTCATTTTTCTAGAGAATATATTGCATTTTTTTCACACTTCAACGGCAGCGCATGCTGGGAATTTGATTTATCTATCATCACTCCTTGTTTGAATACACATACTCACCGATATCTGACAATCTCCTGCTTCTTTTGACAAAGTCTCTGACTGATTTGTTGAATCTCAGCATCAATATCCACCGTCTCCCTTTTGATGTCTTGACACTGCTCTTTGAGCTTCATCAACTCTTGCATGGCGTCCACAAAACTTTGATAGTGAAACGAGCAAACTTTCTGGATATTCTTGTCATAATGCGAGATGCGTTGTTGGAGGGCGCGCGCAAACTGCTGCACGTCTCCAGTATCGTAAATCGCTCGCAATACGAGGCCCATACTACCACTGTCCGTGGTTTCCAGTTCGTAGAGAAAGTACTCCTGCTCGGCGCTCATTTCAACGTCTGTAAATAAACATATTGTTGCTCGAAACAAAGGGTAAATTGGCAACAACACTTGTTTGGTCAACCGTTGCAAAATGACATTCTGCGTGCGCACAGAATTTACGTATTAATGCAGTCACTCTCCCTGCACACTGATAAGAGACGCGAAAACTCACAATTCACATAGGACGTCGACGCCGTTTCGCTGCCGGTGGTGTTGGCCTGTTGCGACGTGCTCGATGAGTTGGGCATTCTGGAAAATATAAACAAATTGGATAAAATCAATAAACCAAGCGGAAAGGAAAACGACATAATATAAACTAAATAAACAGAAAGCAGAGAAAAGTAGTGAGAGGACTAATGAGCTCGACTAATTAGAATAACAGGTAGAAAGGTTGCAAAATCGATTTGCGTCAAAAAGAGTAACCTTGCGCGTTTCTCGTGCACAACACAATAAACTCAAGGAGGTCGCCCACGTCACCCGGCCCCCCTCTGTCTAATCCTCTTCACCCGCGCACACTATTTCTTTGCAGTTGTCCTACATTGTTAACGCGGGGTGGTCGAGGAAACAAGAGAAGAGGGGGAGGGAGGGCAGAGGCGAGAGCGCGCCACTATGTCAACACCCTGCGTGCTTACTCGTTTGTAGTCCCATGTGGTCTAGTGGTTAGGATTCGTGGTTTTCACCCACGCGGCCCGGGTTCGATTCCCGGCATGGGAAGTTTCCTTTTTTATTTATTTTTCAAAACAGTGGGGTGAATAAAACGTTGTTTACAAACAGTTTAAGTGAAAAATTATAATCACTAAACCTCTTTTTCAAGTGAATGAAACAGAAAAACATATTCTCTAAGAGCGAAGAGGAAAGAGAATGTAATCTACCTCATACTCTGTTCTGTGAGCCAAAACTTAAACCTCCACTGAATCCGATTTCCTCGCTCATCGCACTACTTCTAAATTCCGAATCCCACGTCGCTCAGTCACCCGGAAAGCGGTATTCGTGATTCTCTTTTTCCGTTTCACTCCAGCGGTTCTCTATTAACGTTTCCCTATCAACCCCCAACTTTTGGTTTTTTTTTCAAATTTTCCACATGACAACCAGAGCAACACAGAATTTTGTTTACCTGCGCATAATAAATGCGTGGGATACTGGATTCATTATCATATATTTTCATGTTTATCGAGAAAGTGTATTTTTGAGAGTGTGTGGGGAGCTTTGAGGTGCAACGAGAGTAGCGGAAAGTGCTCTACATCTCTTTTTCGTCAGTGAATTCCCAGAAAAATTTTGTCGTTTTAAACATCGGTGTTCGTTTCCACTGCGCCAGAAAACCTCCAACCAAAGTGACGATGACAATTATCCATGGAGGCTGAAGGAGCTATTCGATATTGAACACAATCGCACAGTGATTTCTAAGAAAACATTGATTTTTGAGAAAATTTTCGCTTTTTCCGATTCTTGAAACCTTGTTAGCTTTACGATCTTCAGCCGTGAGACTTTTTTTGTTCCAGAGGGAGGAGACTGCGATAGAAAAGTTCTTCCTTGCTTTGACGGACCAAATTGACAAAAATTTTCCTCGCATACGTCGCAATCAAAAGAAGAAAAATCGAACCTGGAAAAAGTACAAATTTGCACTTTCAAATATTGTCTTCAACCTGAGACGCTTTGAAAATGTTTTCATTTAATATCCGCTTTTTTTTTAATAGTTAAAACGGGATCAAACAAGACTTTTCGGTTTTTCCCTCGAGGTACGGTGTGCAATGTCCGCAAACACTGGTGTGTCTGACTGCACACACACACCACACTCGACGCGCATCCGATATTTTAGGACAACGATTTGCAAATTAGGGAAAGAACTCGATCAGGAGCAGAAAATTTTGATGGAGTACAATGTTTTTGATGGAGGTTATGAACGGAGCTTCAATATTTGCAGCAGAGTTCATGGAAAAATTGCAACTCTCTCTCTTCGTACAAACGTCTTTTCTAGTTTCTCTTGGCTGTCTTAGTGGATTGTGTGTATTCAAACTGTTACGAGATAGTGTCGATTGTTCGTTGAAGATCGCTCTAACTTGTACTCAATGATAAAAATCGCCTCTCTTCTTTATGCTGTCCGGTTTCCTCTTCTCTATTCCAAAATGTTCTCCCACTTTTTTCGTTCGAATTTCACTTGTTTTCCCTGCACTTTGTATTGTTTTTTTTCAGACAGCTGAAAACTACGACAGCTTACAAATGGTGAAGCGTAGAGGTTCAGCACTGCAGGATGATTCATCTTCAAAGCGGACAAAACCTCGAGCCCAGCCATCATCGTCGACATCCGCTCCAGCAGAGGAACCCTTCGAACTTGGTAAGTGTCGGGTTTTTGTTTCAATGTCAAGCACTATTATCGAGAAATGTAAGGTGTTGGTGACGTTGAACCGTTCTCGTCTGAAAAGATCAGTGTTGGCAGCCCTACTTCGTCGGATTCGATCTCTAGGGATATCTGAAGCCATCGAAAAAATCTTCTTCTCTCTTTCAGAGCCACTACCCAACGAACAAAACCTAACCGACGAAGAAAAGATTGCGGAATTGAAGTACCAAGTCGCATTTTTCAAAAACGACGGAAAGGAAGTGGTGGCGAACTGGAAAAACTATTATACCGAACTGAAAGCGGAAAAGAACGAGGAAGTGAAACAGCTGAAGCAGAAAATGAATGAAGTCAAAGAAGCCAACAAGGAGCACTGTGAGTCGGAAAAGCAGAAATGTAGACGTGAAAAATCTGAATTTGCAGACCGCCAACAAAAGGACATGAGGAAAGCGCTTGAAAAAGCGGAGAAGAAATTGGAAGAGTCGAAGATGAAAGCGGAATTTGCAGAAGCTGCTCTTAAAGCTCATTTGGATTCACTCAAGCTCGTCGAGACATCTGTCGCACAGTCTCTGACACCTGGCCAACAGAGACCGTCTCAAGAATGTTCAGATGAGGAGGGTAAGTTCAGATCCAGATGTGTCTTTTTCCAAATGCCCCTATTTCAGCCAGGAAGCTCAGTCAAGACGCCGAAAGACTTCGTAAAGCAGAATCAAAGGTCGAAAACCTGGGTAAGTTATTTTCTCAAGATAAGAATTCATCTTATCCATTCAGAAAGCCAAGTGAAGGAGCTGGAGTCGCAGTTTTTAGTTTTCGAGGGAATAAACGAACGCACCTGCGAAAATTATCAAGGTTGTATAAATGATTTGAGTAAGACTTTACTTTTAAAACTTTTTATCACGAATTCAAATTTTCAGGGGAGGAGAAGATCGAATTGTCGGCGAAGTTGAGTTTGGCTGAAAGTGGAAGATCCGGCGCCGAGGAGCAACTCACTCGCGTCAACCTCGGTAAGAACAAGTGCTTCTCTGCAACGGGTCACATAAACTGCATTTGTTTTAGAACTAGCCGCGCTCAAGGCTTCTCAGTATCTTTCCACCGCTCCCAACACGATCCTCGAGCTGAAACAGAAGCTCGAGGAAACAGAGCAAGCTCTCCAAACCAAAGTCAAGCAATTCGAGGATGCTGAGATAGCAAGGAAAGACGAAGGTAAATGAGAACGTGATTCCGGTAGCCAATAGCTATCCATTTTCAGACCTCGAAAACTGCAGTCTCGTGACGGAGTGTAGAAAGAAGATGGAGCACGCCATAACAGCTCTTCGAGCCAACATTCAAACAAAGGAAACAGTTCTGAAGAATTCTGGTAAGGCAGACCATGATTTCAATATCAAATCGCTAATCTTTCCAGAGCTCGAAGCATCTACTTCTGCTGAAAACCTCGCCAACGCCTCCAAGACCATCGAAGATTTGGAGCAGAAGCTGAGGGACTCCGAGACAGCTCTTCGGGCCAAGGAGGACCAACTGAAGACGGCTGAGGAGGCACGAAAAGACGCGGGTGAGTATATACAGAGATTCCAATCACAACTAACTGACTCTTTTCAGATCTCAAAGCATCAAGCTCCGCCGACCAACTCGAAAACGCCAATGACTTCATTGGCGTGTTGGCCGAGAAGTTGGAGGACGCCGATGCAGCTCTCCGAGCCCAGGTTACCCTGCTGCAGGAAACGGAAAAGGCTCAGAAAAAATCTGGTAAGGCAGACCATGATTTCAATATCAAATTGCTAATCTTTCCAGTGCTCGAAGCATCTACTTCTGCTGAAAACCTCGCCAACGCCTCCAAGACCATCGAAGATTTGGAGCAGAAGCTGAGGGACTCCGAGACAGCTCTTCGGGCCAAGGAGGACCAACTGAAGACGGCTGAGGAGGCACGAAAAGACGCGGGTGAGTATATACACCGATTCCAATCACAACTAACTGACTCTTTTCAGATCTCAAAGCAACAAGCTCCGCCGACCAACTCGAAAACGCCAATGACTTCATTGGCGTGTTGGCCGAGAAGTTGGAGGACGCCGATGCAGCTCTCCGAGCCAAGGTTACCCTGCTGCGGGAAACGGAAAAAGCTCGGAAGAGTTCTGGTAAGCCAGACCATGATTTCAATATCAAATCGCTAATCTTTCCAGAGCTCAAAGCATCTACTTCTGCTGAAAACCTCGCCAACGCCTCCAAGACCATCGAAGATTTGGAGCAGAAGCTGAGGGACTCCGAGACAGCTCTTCGGGCCAAGGAGGACCAACTGAAGACGGCTGAGGAGGAACGAAAAGACGCGGGTGAGTATATACACAGATTCCAATCACAACTAACTGACTCTTTTCAGATCTCAAAGCATCAAGCTCCGCCGACCAACTCGAAAACGCCAATGACTTCATTGGCGTGTTGGCCGAGAAGTTGGAGGACGCCGATGCAGCTCTTCGGGCCAAGGTTACCCTGCTGCGGGAAACGGAAAAAGCTCGGAAGAGTTCTGGTAAGCCAGACCATGATTTCAATATCAAATCGCTAATCTTTCCAGAGCTCAAAGCATCTACTTCTGCTGAAAACCTCGCCAACGCCTCCAAGACCATCGAAGATTTGGAGCAGAAGCTGAGGGACTCCGAGACAGCTCTTCGGGCCAAGGAGGACCAACTGAAGACGGCTGAGGAGGAACGAAAAGACGCGGGTGAGTATATACACAGATTCCAATCACAACTAACTGACTCTTTTCAGATCTCAAAGCAACAAGCTCCGCCCACCAACCTGCCGCCAGTGCCAATGACGTCATTGGCGAGTTGGGCAAGACGCTGGAGGACGAAAAAGTTGTGGAACTCCTGGAATAATTGTGTACGATTATATTATAGTATTCATCTCAGTATGCGTGTTTTTGATAAATTGATAAATCTAAAACCAAGCCTAAAAAGGTGATTTGTGAATGTTCGAGTTTGAAGTTTGGACAAGTTGTTTCAATGGACATATTTTTGATTCCTGAAGAATATTCATTATTGAGAACGTTTTTAGTTGTCTTACCACTCTAGGACGAGGAGATTCGCTTCTCCAAAATCGTCGTCAGGGATATCCCGAATCTCATTGTGCCCAAAGTCATCTCCCATCGCAATATCGTCATTTCTATTGTTTCCAGAGAGCTCTTCCTCTGGGCTCTCCTCCCCAGTCAAAATATTCCTGGCTCCTTCGGTGTCATACGCGCTGATGGCTCTTTCGATATCCCAGCGGTTGTTCTGTAACAGCAAGCGAAGCCACTTCGGTGGACTCGGTAATATCCTGTAAATCATTTGAGGTCGTGATGTTTTTCTAAACTGAGATACCATGAAAAGATTTTCAATTCATTCCCTGTCGAAAACGTAGGAATAACCGAACCTACTATACCTGCTGCTCCCTGAATCACAATCTTTGACCCTCTAAAGATGACAACTCAATTAGACTTTTGCTCTCTCGATGGAACAATCTTTTGGTTCGCTCCATGCTCTCTCGAACCCCGCATGACGAATTATGATCACGTTTCTCGTGATCAATCCTCTTCTGTCATTCATTTTGAACTTCCAATTGATGGATGGATCACTCCAAAAGTTGTAGCAGCTGTTGTTTACGTTCAGACCGAAAAAAAGTTGCGAAGAATAAAAATTCAGTATAGTTGTGTTTCGAACTTCCAGCGATGACCTCTGGACTTTCTGGTTTAGAGACAACTTTCGGTCTGGATATTTTGAACTCGTTCGGTATTCATGAGTCTTATGTTTTTTCTCCTGTGTCCTTATTATTCGCTCTGACTTTGTTGAGTCCAAAGGAGTTCAACACCACTGCATCTAAAATGTTTATGGAGTATGGACTGAAAAATTCTGAAGTCTACAACTACTTGAAGAGAGATTTGGGAGACATTGTGGTGAGAGGTGATAGTGGAATCAAAGATGTAAGAAGGAACAGCGTTAATGAGGTAATTTGGGATAACAAGTAGAAGACGTACTTGAAATTTTCAGACACGAATCCTATTCAACCAAGCATGGGATGCAAAACTACCACAGAAGCGGTCTGGAAAGTTCTATCCATCGTCGACAACTTCCAAACAGATAATCTATCTGAAAAACGAAAGACGTGTTCAGTTGAGCGTCGATGATGTGTTCCAGGTGAGTGATGCTATGTGAAGAAAATTCGCCGGCTGAAAGTTCTCAGATGATATCCATAAGGTATGACGATCGGAATCTTCATTTCGTGGTGTTCCTTCCAAGAGAGACTTTTGGATTGCGGAAGGCTTTGAAGGTGAGAAAAAAACATTATCTGTTTTGAGCTGAAAATTTTCAGAAACTAACAAAGTCCCGCTTCGAGAGACTCCTTCACGACGCTACTGTCGAACTTGTCCACGTAATGATTCCCAAACTTGACATCCTTCAACTTCTCATCAATTCAAAGGTACTCGGACTGCAGCCACCTATCAAGACCAGTGTGAAGTATAAGGTGACCTAATTGATAAAAATCTCTTGAGCGACAACTTGCAAACATTCAGCACTCCGCTCGTGCAGCAGGTGGCATGCTGTATCGGCCCGACAATCGAGAACCCTACTTTTTCAAGGCCGACCACCCATTTGTCTTCAGCGTCTTGAGAAGGGGCCGGCCAGTGTACTTTGGTGTCTTTTCGTGATCGCCGTTTTGTTACAATCAAACACTTTTCGATTCGATTCATTTTTATTACGCTTTTTCTTCACTGAAATGTGTTTGTTTCGCTGATAGTTTGGCCGCATGAAGTCATAGTTTTTCAACACACACACACACATACTCCCTCTCTCCCCTTTTTTCTTCCTTTGTTTGGGTGGAATGTTCTAGTGACATTTCCATATCGCTGATAAAATTTTATTTCATAACAATTCTTGCTCGCCGGTGCACTGACAGGTGGAGTACTACTCCATTTGCATTTACCACTCTACTTTGAAAACTTCATTTTCAAATTTCAGACAATCATGGATCTCAACGCTCTCACCCCTGAGCAACAGGACACTCTCTCTACTTTCATGGTATATCAGTTTCGAAAGTCACATTAACCTCAAATAGTTTCCAGGATATTACGGAGTCAACCGAAGCGGCTTCGCTTGATCTACTGCAAAACAACCACTGGGATATCGAAAGAGCCATCAGCGCGTTTTACACCGAAGGAGTCAGGAATATTCCAACTGGGGAGGAGAGTCAAGAGGAAGCGCTTTCTGGAAACAATAGAAATAACGAAATTGCGATGGGAGATGACTTTGGGTACAATGAGATTCGGGATATCCCTGACGACGATTTTGGAGAAGCGAATCTACCTCGTCCGAGAGTGGTTAGACAGCTAGGAGCGATCTCGATAGCCAGAATTTTTTTCAGGAATCTCTAATGTCCATTGAAACTCAACCGGTCCCACAAAAACTTCGGAAATTTGTGGAAAACTTCGAGGCTCGTTACTCGACCGGTCATCCAGAACTGATCATGCCCACTTTCTACACCGATACTCTTGAGAACGCCATCAATATCGCGTTCAGCCATGAGAACGAGAGCTTCAGAAGACCATTGGTTCTTTTCATTAACAACGAATTCAGCAACATGACAGAAAATTTTGTGAGAAATCTTTTGTGCAACCAATTTGTGGTTGAATTGTTGCGAGAGAAGTTCATACTGTTCCCATGGGATATCACTGAAGAGTGAGTTTACTATGAGTTGGTGAACGTCAACTATAAATGTTTCAGTTTCAACATGATCCAATTGCTGCAAATCTTGACTACCGCCAACATGAGAGTCATTCATGAGGATCTACAAAACTACGTCTTCTCAGAGCGCGCCAATTTTCCTTTGCTTCTGGTCGTGAACCGAAAACGATACTCATTTGAGACACTGGCAAAATTCGACGGGAGAAGTGATCTGAATGATGTCGCCAATGGACTCCACGACGCGTACGAGCAGTTCAGAAACGATCAATTGGTGGAGATCAGTCGGGATATGCAGCTGAGAAGGGAACGAGAGATTTTCGATGAACAGAATATCGCCTATCAGGAGAGTCTGGCAGCAGATATGGAGAGAATCGCATCGGAGAAAAATCTGAAAATGTTGGAAGCTGAAGAGAAAAAGAAGGAGGAGCTGGAGAAGAAGAGAGCCGAAGAGGAGGACATACGTTGGATGGAAGCCTATGCCGCGAAACTGTCCAGCGAGCCAGACGAATCTGATCCGAACTGCATCACCATCAGATTCCGTCTTCCAGGTGGCTTGATTGTAAGTTGCAATCTATCGTTTGATTTGAGATTCATCATGATTGCTTACAGGACACTCGCCGATTCCTTTGTAACGACTCCATCCAAACCTTGGTTGTCTACATGGGATCCAAAGGATTTTTCCCAGAGAATTACAACTTTTTCAATTCAGAGCGCCCACGGAAAGATATTCAGAAGTTTGACTTGGAGAACACTTTTGCTGATGTGAAATGGCCAAAGAAGGAGACTGTGTATGTGGAGAGAACCGACTGATGATAGAATAATTGTTGATATAGTATTTTGGTATTTTTATTTTGAATCGGTAAATTTCAGGGTAGCTCAATAAATCTTATGAAAATAATCATGCAGATGTCTACGTTTCGAATGTAGAGTATCAGACACTGAGACATCCCATTCGAGGGTTTCCAATGCAAAACAATCAATTATGAGGAGTTGAAAAAGTG
Source organism: Caenorhabditis sp. 40 LS-2015 (assembly GCA_900536305.3). NCBI lineage: Eukaryota > Metazoa > Nematoda > Chromadorea > Rhabditida > Rhabditidae > Caenorhabditis > Caenorhabditis tribulationis. Next base: position 31,835 of record LR543828.1, read on the forward strand.
GTTCAGAACCATCTGAATTCTCCGGTAATTTGTAATGTATTAGACAACAACAGGTTTTCATATTTGCAGTTGGTGATTCTTGAAAGCACCAAAATCAAATCAATGTGTTTAGTGACACGATCCCAAGCATCAGATCACGTCGATTTCATATTCAAAGTATTATAAAAGACTGCCAACTACATAATTGAAGACCCAAAGTTGCTTCATAGAGTCACAAAGCTACAGATGAATCAGATTTTAAGAAATAACTTTTTGAACACCTCAAGTTAACTTTATTTCACTGAAATGCGCCAAATGTGTATTTGAATGTCCAGAACTGTAGTTTCACAGCAAAGAGTGTAAACGATTAGCAAATATTCTAACCAAGCCTTTTCTACGTCCGGAAAGAACCGAGCCTCCGTCGAATGCTAGGGAGGAACCCATGCCGACCATAACATCACGAACGCACATGTTTCGACGAATTCAATAATCGTACAAAATTATTCTCGTTGATCCACAACATGGTCGCTTCATCAAAAGGCAGCAGATTGCGGAACTCGTTTTTGGTCTTGTTTGAAACGGCGACACCATCATTTCTTTAGCATTGTGTCATAAGCAAACATGCGCGTTCGTGGTGTAATGGTCAGCATGGATGCCTTCCAAGCATTCGACGGGGGTTCGATTCCCCCCGAACGCAGACATTTTTTCTCATGTTTCGATCCCTTCCCCTATCCATCTCTAAACTAAACTACTCAACATTCCTTTTCAAAGCCAATTACTTTTTCCCCCATATCAATCACCCAAGTACGCCGCCGATTTCGCCTCTCAGACACATTAGACAAAGTGGAAAACGCGTGATATATGGACTGATAAGAACTAGTGTACCTCAAAACTGAACAATGGTTATCGATGAAGGGAGGTGAAATAGAGAGAGAATAGGTTTGAGTCTCCTTTGTCTCCAGCGACGCCCTGAAAGTTGTGTTCAAATCGAAACAAGGCAATCATCTTTATCACTCTGTTCAGTGTGACTGTTAATTGAAACGAAACGAGTCCACATTCTACTGATCGTAAAAGTTAATCATAATGAGCGCTGCCGTCAAACGAATGTTCTATGAACTTCGGAACTATTACGGCGACGAAAGGGAAGACGGAGTGTACATGGAACTCGTTGATGGAAATATTATGCATTTGAAAGTAGGTGAATCATGAAATTATATAAAATCTTGAGGGCATTTTTTAGGGTACCATTGAAGGACCCGAAGGATCTCCATTTGAAGGCGGCAAGTTTGACTTGGATATCAGGATTGGAGATACTTACCCAAAAGAAGGTCCTACTGTAAGTTTTCTGATGTCTTAGCCAACTGAAGATAACTAAATGAGCCGTGTTGAACTACAGTCTCTCCTTTGATAAGTCGACACCCTCTTACCGTCACTGCGATCAAATTAATCTCGGGTTCTGTATCAGTGTTAGAAAAGTGGTTACATTTTTGTTAATGTACCAGTTTCTTATAACTGCTACAGGAATAAAGAGAAAATCGATCAAAGTGGCGGTTAGGAGGTGCCGGTCAATTAGAGGAGTTACGGAAAGTATCATTTCTCAGATCAAGTTCATAACGAAAATCTGGCACCCCTCCGTTAACCCCTTCGACGGAACAGTATGTCTCGACAATATGGGATTCTACACTTGGCCACTTTCAATGTCGATTCACAAAACTTTGAAAAGAATTCAGTACTGGCTTGTGGCCAATAATGACATCAGCCCTTTGGACTACGATATCTATATTCAGAAAAGAGACAACGAGGATATTTTTGAGGTATGAGTTTCACTTTCCGGGAAAACACGACAATTCGAAAATATTCAGAAAACCGCCAAATACTGGACCATAAAGTATGCGGGCGCAAAGTTCCCGGCGGATCCTGACTGTCTAATGAGGGTTGGTCTCGTGATGAATATCACCAACAATAATGAAGATCTGGCAACGGTGGCTTTGAGTTATCACGATTGGGCTCTTCCAAAGGATATCGGAGATTTTGTTCCATGCGCATGTGACTGTGACAGGAGACTGAATGAGTTGAAAGTCTGGATGGAATGAACTTTTTGTGACAACAGTATGTTTTTCATTCATAACTTCCACAATGAAGTTATACCAGTGATGCAGAACTTGGAATTTTCATAAGAACATGCTTTTTATTTGATAAGGGGAAACAACATAAGAGAACACAAATAAAAAGACAGTGATGGGAGATAAGTAGAAGATATAGAAAAAACATTCAGGTTCTGTAAAGACATGGATGATCAAAATCTCGATACTACCAGTTGGAAAGAGTTGAACTACGTAGAATGCACTGCGAGAAAGTTGCCTAAAAGTTATCAAAAGAACCTAGCAGGGAATGAAGAGTAACGAATAGAGTACAGGGTAAACTTTAGGAAGATTTTGGCACCGAAAAGCTGCCCTTTGGAACCCATTCAGACAAGAACATTTGGCGGTTAAACAGAAAACATGTACACAGTGAGAACCGATGAAAGATTTACAAGGCTGGGTTTTAGGGTGGGGAAGATGATTAAAAAATGGGATCGTTGTAAAAGTGGCCCACACTCCGAGGGTACATCGGAAAAGGGTACATCGTGCTCATAGGGTACATTGACTCAAAGGGTACGTTTGGAGATTTTCTCATAGGGTACATCTGAGCGATTCTCAGAGGGTACATCAATGGATTACTCAAAGGATACATCAGTTTTCTCAAAGAGTACATCGACTCAGTTTTTGTTCATATTCGACGCTGATCGCTTTACGTTTATTCGTTTGAGCTGTTTTTGATCTATATATTTGAACTGAAGTTGAGCGATTTCTGAGACGTGGTGCCAGAACATTTTCTTCTTAGCTTTTGGAGCTACATCGTCTCATACAGAAAACTTGGCGACAACTTTTAGGTTTTTTCAATAACACACAACCCCTTCAATAAACCGTCACCCTCGTCCCGTCACTTTGACCAAATTCAGTTTTGTACCTAAAACAGTTATCAAAAAGTGTTGCGATATATTTCGACACCTGTCATGAAAAATTTTCAGCAAATCCCAAAATTCCTGAAAATTAAGAGAAACTGACATGTGAGTCGATATACCCTTTGAGAAAAATGATGTACCCTTTGAGTATTCCATTGATGTACCCTTTGAGAATCGCTCAGATGTACCCTATGAGAAAATCTCCAAATGTACCCTTTGAGTCAATGTACTCTATGAGCACGATGTACCCTCGATGTACCCTATTTCAATGTATCCTCGGAGTGTGAAATTGTGGAAGTGGATAGTGTTAGGATTGATATTGAGATTCATAATAAGAACTGTTCAGATTGACAAAACCTTTTTTGAGCACTCCTAAGCGTGTCTGTTCTCACTCTGAGCGCTTCCGTTTCCGTTCTGAGCGTTTCGTGCACGTCTCAGCTTTTGGATATCGTTGAGAATCTTTGTCTTCGCTCTGAAAGTGAACTCAAGTTCAGTCATACCAAAAACTTTCTTCACCACTCACTGAAAAACCGCCAAATCCAACTCGGGAACGAGCTCGTGGTGAAGCGTGCGCAGCACATCACTGTGGTAGAAGGCGTGGAGGCTCTCCAGGAATAAGAGCTTTCCAGTGTGGTCTCCCGGATTGTAGTGGTTGAGCAGGAAGTGAGGGACTGGCTCGAACTTCTTTCCTCCATTGTTAGACTTCTTGAGCTGATTCAAGTAGCCCTGAGCCATCTTCCTGAAAGTACAGAACATAGAAATCCGAAAATAATAATTTGCGACGCTTACACTTGCATATCATGGAGCTCGTCTCCCTCCTTCGCATCCACAAACTTTCGGGTCTTTAGTTTGACATATTTGAGGAACCCTCCTCCACTGATGTCCTCAGGACGGTTTGTGTCAATCACTCTGTGCTCAAGGTGGTCTAGCGCCTAGAATGAAATCATTTAACGTTAGTAGAACTCTATCTAACTCACGAGGCGGAGGTCTCCGAAGGCAGATGACATTATAATTTGCTGCGGAAGCGAGGCATCCGTGAGATCGAAGTTCGACGGAGTGATGTCAATCTTGATGGAGTCCGTAGAGAACATGTACTCCCTCGCGAGACGGTACACGAACTTCAGCTCGACGTGTCGGCCAGAGTTGTTGCGGAACGAGAAGATGGACCACATGTCAGTATCATCATAAACGTCATACTGTAAATTTTGATATTCTTGATTTTCAGAAAACCTGAAAAACTTACAATGTATTTCTTCTTGAGATACGTAGATGTTCTGTTGTGGTGACTGAGCTCCTGCAACAGATCGAAAACGCGATTCTGGATGTTGTTGAAGAAGGTGGAGATTCCAGTGATTCCGGTCATATCCATCTCGAACTTCAGATCGATGTCAGTGTAAGAGCACTTGTGGTTTGCGACGTAAGATGCGGCTCCACCAATCAGATACGCTTTGACTTTCGGGAATGGGCGACGATTCCTGGAAAGTTGTTATTTTTGGAGAGCTTTTTGTACTAAATGAACTACACATTTGTGTAGTGCAAAATAGTCACTTCTGAGCAGTTGAAGAAAGGTTCCTAACCATCCAAATTTTTTGAAAATATGTAGGTAGGTATATTAGGCTTCTCTGAATCTTCATTTCTGAACTTGACAACTCTTCTCAACCACCACAACAGGCTTATTCAAGTCATCATGGTCCAAACTGTCCTATCTAAAAAGGTGTCATTCTCCTCATCCATCTTCACCCAAAACCTACACGAGCGAGTCCATGATTTTCTTCAGAATAATCAACACAGTGGTATCCACGTCAACTTCCTCTCCCATCTGGGAGTGAATCTGAACTGGTCCAAAGAGACGCTGGAGTCGCTTTGTCTGTAAAATTTGACAGTCTTTTTTGTCTTTTCACCTCAAATCTGTTTGATTACCTGTGATCTGTTCAGCACCATTGTTCCATCAGCAGCGATAGCTTGCTCCGTTTCGTTCATTTTTCTGAAAAAAAAATTATCGAAAATTATTGAGAACTGAAGAAAAATGAGAAACACGATACGTTCTTATCAGACACGTTTCCTCGACAGCTGAAATTGGAAGTCGAAGGGTTCCTCCCAGATCTCATAAAAAGAGAAAATTAGTCAATTTTCGGGCAGTAATTTTCGGCATGATGCCAGTCGCCAAAAAAGAAAAGTGATTAACGGTGAAATCATAAAACGTCTAGTGTAGTTCCTCGTCCTAGTGAAGAACATGTGAGAAACGAAGGATTGGGTGATAAAAATAGGGAGGGGAAGAATGTTTTTGAAGGAGGCTGGCTTTTGCGGATGATGGTTTCTGGAAGTTCAAAAAGACTGTAGGACAAATTTTAGTTGGAGTGAATCATAATCAGATCTAGAAAGAAATATCAATGGGCCCCAAAATTTTGGGGTTCAAAAGAACGGATCCCCTGGAACAAGATTCATTGGATCTTTCTGTTGTAAGTCTTTTAGTCGAAACCTCGCGAAGATGAGTATTGTTCCAGAATTATTGGTAACACAAAACACCTGAAAACACCCTGCCCAGAAAAGCTCAATTTCATGTTTAGCCGGGCCTGGAGAGAAATGATATTAAACTCGGCGAGAGATGGAGAGGGACCAGGCGAAAGATAACACCCGACAAGGCATAAGGTGTGGCCTGACTTGAAAGGGATGGATCCGCTTCAAACTGGGGACGCAGGTGGGTCAAACCGAGAGGAGGGTTGGACCGAGTGAGACTAGAAGTAGGCTGATCCATCAAATAAGATGTATAATTTTCACGAGACTCTGAGAGCTCGAAAACTAGTGTTGGAATACTGGCTAAGAAGCACACAAAGCCAAAAATACTGAATCTGGGTGAAGATCAATTCGCGACTGAGTCAGAGGGCAAGTGTAAGACGGGCGCATGACCAACGCATCCTTGAAACATTTAGACCAGCTAACAACGACAGTCAAAATACAATTCCAAATCAAAAAAGATTGAAAGAAAAAGAGGAGTGAGAGAGGAAGAAGCGAAAAACGAATAGTAGAAAAGAATGAAAACGAGGAAAGTGTAGAGAACGGGGACGGCGCTCCATAACACATGTGTTAGAATTATGGTTCGGACAGAAGTTTCTGAAAGAGGATAGACAGTTGTGAGGCAACTTTGGGAGAAAGCCAGCGGAAATGGGAACTAAGAAACTGGTATTTGCAGACAGAGCAAAGAATTGGACCTTGAGCCAGCCAGCTGGGCGTAAGAATACTCGTCGGAATGAGATGATAAGACTCCTCCATATAAAATATCAACTTCAGAAAGCCACAGTTACCCCCTTTCACTGAAACTACTAGAGTTCCTCCACTCGATTAAGATAGGATCATTTACAGAATGAAAAATGATCCCGTCCAGGTGTGTGATCTTTTCCGAGAACTCCAAATAAGCGCCTGACATATGCAGATGAATGGAAATGGCAACGGTTTCGAAAAGAGTGAGAGGGGAGGATTTACCCCTCGGCTGTGTTGGAGGGACAGACTTTCCCAGCCCGGCTCATGGTCTGCGTCTTCTCTATCTCGTACAGTTCTCACTTTTATTCTTCTCGCCCAATGTTTTTTGTCACTCATAACAGTAACTAGATTTCAACGAATGAGCTTGGGTCAGACTGTCTAGGAGTTGGTAAGGGATTAAGAATATCACGGCGGAGGCTTTCTTCGGTTCATGAAAGACAGGTTGAATGTTCGAAATTCGGAAGAGAGGGACTGCGGAGGACACCCGAGTACATGTTTTCACATATGGTTCAGACAGAACGTTCTTAAGAAAAACAGAAAGTTGAAAGGCGACTTCGGGAGAGAGCCCAACAAAAAGGAAAACCACGAATCAGAACTGGTGTCTTTCTTATTCGATTCAGAGTGGGCGAACAAAAAAAGGAACAGCCTGCCTAGGCGTGAACCCTTCCTTGAAAAGTCTCTAGAACAGAAGATATATGCGGGCAAACCGGAAAAGCAATAATTTCGAAATGAATGCGGAAGGAGGAAAGAAACCCTCGACTTTGTTGAAGGGACAGACCAACCCAGCCCTGCTCGTGGTCTGCGTCTCGTACAGTCTTTATTCTAATTTTCCTGGCCACAATTTTTTCGACACTCGTAACGAGATTATAATCAGTGGGGCTTGAGTGAGGCTGTCTAGGAGTGGAATACGGGAATATATATGTATACAACATCGTGAGCTTTTATTGGTTCGTGGAATACGGACCGAGTGATCAAGAATGGAAGGGGAGGGGGACCGCGGAGGACGTTGTCCTGGTTGTCTCGCACACATTTTGCCTTTCTGTTTTTTGACTCGGTTTTGTTCGAAAAAAGGGGGAAGATGAAGAAGGAAGAAAATGGGAAGCGAGAAAAAACGAAGAGGGGAAGTGCGAGGAGGCTGTTTGAAAAACGGAACGATGGTCGGGTGTAGGATGAACAGGGTTATAAATTGGGTTTTTGGTGGAGCCATCTGTATGTATAAGGGGAGGCGGTTTCGGGACTTTCTAATTTGTTTTGAAGATCGATTCGGAGGGAAAAGGATTACTCTTTCGCTTCGCAATAGTTTTTTATTCTGATAAATCCATCATTACTCATTCTAGAATCAGTTTTCGGAACTATAAATTTTTCCCCAAAAAATTGACCATACGGACTAGGATGCTAGGTTTACGTATACTCCAAAAGCTTTCTCTAAGTTGGCACATAAGTAAAGTGAAATCTCGGCTTCCGAATGTGCAGGTGGCAAACTGCGCAACATTCTAAAAGTTGAAGTATTGGTGAATTGAAGCATGCATACATTCTAATTACTAGAGATAAGGGAAAGTAACCACCAACAACACAATCAAAATGATACAAAACTTTCACAAAAAGGAGTCATTCCAACTTTAACTGGCAACTGTTTCCTCACTAATTTCAAACTGACTTCGAGAAACTGTGAATGAGTTTTTGAATGGTTTTTGGTAATTTGGGTGGAATTGAAAGACTGCTACTTTAAGACCTATGAGTCACTTTTGAATATGTTACCAAATTACTTCTTTCCAGTTGTTTCCAATTCTTTCAAAATGATTATTTGGTTTCAAAGGTTCCCTCTTTTGGTGAAAATCCGGATCTTTTCATCTCAAAATAAAAGAAGATACACACACCAGGTCTCCTAAATGCCGAACACCTGAACAATGCAAGGGATTAGAAACAGATATATATTCCGGAAAAAAAACGAGCAGGAGATAGTGTACCTAAAACAGAGTTTCTGCACTCTCGTTGTCACACCACATAAAAAGTAATAGAATGGAGAAGAATTGGGGGAAAAGGGGATAAAGGCGAACAGATTATCTGCCGTTTTAAAGGGGAAGAGCAAACGATCTAAGACCTCAAAAAGTCTATAATAGTGCCAATGGCGCGCGCGCGTCCTGCACGACATGCTCAGTTTTCGGCGGATGTTTGTTGATAAGAATTTTCGAAAGTTCAATAGATTTAAATGTTTTGATTCAGTAGGAAGTGTCAAATATCACTTTGAGTGTTTTGTCACATTTCATTATTTCGAAGTTCATATTGAAAGATATACGTTTCTCAATGCCTTTTCACACTGATTACCTCATTCCGGTTCACATCTTTTCTCAAGATTAGAGTTCCGAAATCGTTCTCCTAGCCAACTTGTTACGGAGGCATTTTGAACAGAGAGTGGAAGAGGGGGAAGCCATCTAACGAGAAAATGTTGTTTTATGACACTTCATTATGTGACGGGCACTATTGAACAGAAGAGATTTCGAAACAAATTTTGACTACTCAAAAACTGCTGGCAATCTTTATAAGGGAAAGTATAAGTTTCTGAACTTGCCTACCTACTCCCACTTTGCGGAAATGTATAGTGACTTCAGAAGTCCATATTTCAACTTCTGAATGTCAAAAAACAGAATCCTCAAAGTTCGACCTACATTGCAGTAGAATAGTCAATATTTTATAGATTTTTGAGCGGTACTGAAGCCGGGTGGTGAAAAGAAGGAAAGAAAATGACTCTAGACTGCCGGAAAGTTAAAAAACCAATTACCATTATAGAGGTCTTAAACTACGAAGATCAACTGAGGTTCCTTATTACTGTTTTATTTTTACAACTTCCGTCTGGTACCGTAAAAAATAGTTCTAAAAGAATGTCCCATCCTCAAATTGGGCATCCAAAGAAGGTAACCTTTTCACTGAACTGAAGTGGAGACCTATTCTGATATTTTGGATTTCAAAAGTGTTGTTACTTTTTTGTTGCCTATCATACGTTTTCCCCTTTCACTGCCAACAAACCGAATATTTTTCTCTACATCTCTCATTTAAATTTTGGTTGGCAGCTTCGAAAAAAATATCCAATTCAGCCAAAAGTTTGTTATTGGTTTAGTTTTTGCATGAACTTCAGGTACAATTATTGTGATATCAAGTGTCTGATAAGTACGGTAGAACTATGGTAATCTCAAAACTTTACATCCAATTATCGCTAACCTTTCCTCTTTCCTCTTCCAATTTCTATTTGTGTCTGACATTCAATCGTTGTGCATTTTTCCTGGAATCGAAATCGTTAGCAATCTCAGCCCACATAGAAGATAATTGAGGATATATTATGCCAATTTTTGCGGAGGCAGGACCAATCCAGTCCTTTCGAAATTTTGCGGGCTGGTTCTCTGGGTATACATCTGGGTAATGCCATATCTCTATTATTTCCTACGGTATTTTCAGAGAGATTTGAGATGTTTTTTGGAAGTTTGCGTAGAAGTATTTTTTTCAAATGGGGTTGGAGAACTTTCTCACAAAACTATTATGCTGCACATAATGTCTACGGTCTTTCTAAACGCAAAATAATAAGCTGTTTTTCGCTGGAAAAATAGTTCACAGTGACCTGATTTTTCTGAACGTTTTTGGGTGTATGAAGCAATTCTAGATCTCCATTTTCTTATTTTGAAAGTCACTTTCAAGACGGTTACGTCGCTTATTTCCTCCGAGAGACCAATCCCTTTTTTTTTGTGTAACTTGAAGACACGTTTTCAAGTTTCGTGACCTAGGGGCAGAGAATTTCTTGTTCATCGTTTTCACCGGAATGGTGATGGATGTTGCTGAAACTGAATTTTGAACTCTTTCAGTTTTCGCATCACTTAAAGTATGGAACTCCTTCTGCCGTGCATAATTTGTCTAATGTCTAAAATATACGGAGCGTTCCTCTTTATACTTTATATACTTTCAGAAGACAAATTTTCGAATCATCAGAACTGAAAATTTTTCTTATTCTTTTTTGAGTTACACTATAAGCTGGAAATGACTACACACTTTCAAAAAAATTGTCTGAGCCATGTGCTCCCTCTTCATTCATAACCCACGATTCTCACTTTAAAAATTTCCAATTTATAATAAGGGACCTTTGGTTCTGCTTGACTCTCCTCCCCCGAAATTGGCTTTTGCACACGCGGCCACTCAATCTCACATCGTTTCTTCTTCCCATTTATTTTTTGGTCTTCCTTCCCTACTATACTCCTCTCCTTCAGATGAGTTCTTTGTTAGAAGAAAAGGCAAGAGACACTGCGACCTTTCTTCTCAATCTTGCTCATACCAAAATTGGGGATCTTCTGGAAAACTGTGAGAATCTTCGTCTTCTCACCATCAATGTCAACTTTGCCCGCGTTCTTGAGGAGAAAATGGAAGCGATGAACGAGAATATTGAGAACGAGGAACAGGTGAGAGAATCAAAGAAAGAGAAAGGCTTGGTGACTTCAAAAATGTCGTGGATTCAGATTCACAACGAGTTGGAAGACGGGGAGCCACGAATCAAGAGATCTCGTTGAAGGCATGATGGAATTAGAGTACTGTGCCGCAAAATTTTTGAAAAGTGAGTTTGATCTACACTAAACTTCTTCAGGTGACCCTTTAGCTTGAACCTTAGGTAGTGTGGCTTTCAGGTAGTTCACAAACGATGTATCTAGAGAATCATTGTACTGAAACAGAGATAATCGAATCTGGTGGTTGCAAAGTGACCAACTAGTGGTTTCCAAGGCTTGAGGTGTTTGAAATGTCCCGCCTAGAGATCTCTGGATAGATAATTCCTGGTTATGAAATGCCTGCCTTAAAAATGTCCCATATTTCAGAAAAATGTCCATCATCCAAATAACCGTAATCATGACCACATCCGAAGTTATCGCTCTTCACCATCTCATGTGTGTCTACCGCCTGCCATGTATGTGTATTCGTCTTCTTCTCTTCAAAACAAATCGGCCATCTCGTTCAGTCCGTCTAATGAACTTTTTTCTGTGATCCATATCGACATCCATCTTTAGAGAAGTATTCCACGCGAAATTTATCTTTCTCCTCAAAAAGCCCTTTGCTGAGCACTTTATCCGACGAGACCTAACTGATATTTTCGGGCGCCGATTTATCGCAATACTTTTTAGTCTTTTCTTTATAATCAGTGTTTATTGTGTTTTCCATCCTTCCGTTCGGTTTCAGCCAGAAAAGTCAGTGCTAATGGTGAAAACTTGGCGAAAAATTTGGTGGCCGAAGAAGATCCGGAGTTAGGCTACGCCAGACGAAGTGCTTACAAAACGTCTTGTTGAGATGATTTTTCGGTTGTTTTGCGAATTCTTCGAATTTCTAGACTATTATCTCGAACACTGTTTGGTTAAGTCATACAATTTTATTAGAGATTCAAAATATAAAAATGACAAGATTCAGAGAAGTTTCTTAACGCTGAGAAATGAACAAATACCATGTGAGATACAAAAAGAGAAGACAATCGGAGCTGAAAGAGCGGAGGGGGGGGGGGGGGGGGGGAAAAATTTAACAAAATTTCCCGGGGGGGGGGGGGGGGGGGGGGGGGGGGGAACAAGATTCATCAAATTTACCCGAGAGGGTGTAGTCAGTGACGGCGGGGGTATCCAGGGGTCCTTAATTGGTTGGCTGTTGTGGGGCTTGAGCTGGAGCTGGAGCTGGAGCTGGTCGCGGAGAACGAGACCGGCGAAGAATGTTCGGGACTCGGCGCGGTCTTGCGACTGAAAACAAATTAGGTTTGAATGTTGAAACGTGTTTGAACTCTTTACTTGGCACGTATTGGATGATGGCGTCGGGCTCTTCAGCAGAAGACGACTCGCCTTCAGACGACGACTGGTTGGTGGAGGGCGATTGGCTGGTGGACGGCGACTGGTTGGTTGGAGAGGGGAGTAGGGCATCATGTGGGGAGTTCGGCTCGACTCTCTCCCTTTTAGGAGCTGGTTCTCCACTGGAACCTTCCTCAGCCTCCTGAAATGAACTTTGGTTGTTTGAAGAATCAAAGTTTGTCGTAATAGGACTGGAACAAGCACACTCAGGTGTCACGCTGCTTTTGTCGGAAGTTAATAGAGGTTCAGCCTTTGAACAGAAATTGCACTTTTACACTCGGCTTTCTAAGCCGTTTTCTTTGAAACTAGAACCTCTGGCGCGCTCATGTTTCACGAGGAGATACACAAATTCTTGGGTTGAATTTTTTATCATAACCTGGGTCATTATGAAATTGATCCGGCAGATTCAGAATCTGAAATCGAAGTCAGCAAAATGCTCACATGATTCAAGTTATGACATCGCAGAGTTCAATCCTACAGTGATATTGCATATTGAAGTGGTTCAGGTCAAGTACCAAAACGCTACTTTGTGAGGACATAACTCAATTCACGAGAGCATTTTGCTAAGTTTTATGGCAGATTCTGAATCTGCAGAGTCGATTTCATCTCGACCCAGGTCTCCGGCGTACGACAGTACTCAAATGTCTAAAGCTGAATACTCACCTGAGCAGCTTCTGCGGCTGCTTCAAGTCGGCGGAAACGTTGCCGTTGCTCCGCCACCAACTCCTGGTGTCTCGCCAAAATTCGATGCAGCTGTCGGGCGAACCGGAACTGGCTCATCCGATAATGAAGCTTTTGGGACTTCTGCTCGTCGGTCCTCTTCTCCATGGCCAACTCGAAGAGTGAGTTGATCGAGATCCGGGAGATCTCATCAAGTGGCGCTTGATCTAGAAACTCCATCTGTAAAAAATGACGTCAAAACGAAAAGCGGATGAAAATAAGGAGCAACGAAAAAAGCAGGGTAGGCGGCACTGAGATTATCTCGTCTACGTCAGTGCAATGAGTCTGGAAAAAACGAGAAAGACAAGTCTATCTTCTTATTTTAGATTTCTCTTCTTGAGAGTCTTGGCAATTCGAAACGTGGATTAGAGAGTTCTTTAGACATCAAAATATCCTTACAATCTTATTGAAGAGAAGATAGGATCATGGAGGGAAGAGGTACATGAGTAGGTTAGGAATGAAGATCTAGAGATCGAGATAACCGCGAAAGTTTGGCTATGAAGATCTCAATTCAATGTGTACTTAGCACCAATGTCAGTTTGGTTTTTTTTATTTTGAGTGATTCCAAGGTGATTTTTCGCATCGACCAGTTTTCAAGGCCGTATTCAAATACCTAAAAAGATGGAATGTTCTAGGGATGATCTATTGGGAGTAGATATTTAGGTATTTGATAAGGAAGGAAAGAGAGAGAGAGGGGAAGTAGTCGAAAGATTTCATGAAGAAAGAAGTACGTTTCAATGTCATGTGGAAGACTGTTGACCCAATAACCAATGGTTTTTCGAGAAGATAGCGTAAGAATCTACTTGATGTGTTTTTGATTCATGACTTGTTTGCAAAAGATAAGATTTACATAGTTTGTGAGAGTTCTTTGGTATTGATGCACTTTGGCCGGAAATGGTGGCTATGATCTGTTTTCGGAATCCCGCCCCAGAAATAAACCGCTCCTCATTAGAGCGGCAGCAATTATTGAGATGAAAGAAGATGTCTCATACCTCCCGCCACGAAAGAGATACCCGACGAGATGAAAGGCAAAAAATGACTGGAGGGGGATTAGTCGGGTGGGACCCTCCACGGCAGATGCTAATCGGTAGGTAAAAGAGGGGAGGGGGTGTGTAGGTAACCCAATTGACAGGCGAAACAAGATAGAGAAGACGCAAACATAAACATGTTGGACTGTGGTAAAGACAGATATCAGTATGTGATGGAACTATTTGAAAAAGAGCCGTGAAAGATATTTTCGGATTTTTTGAAACCCTGCCAAGATCTATCAGTCGTTACCAAAACGAATTCCGGACTCTTTTTTCGCAGGATTATTTCTAAATAACTGAGCAACGTGTGAAAACAAGTGGTACTAGCAGAATTCAAAAACATAGCACGCTATCCTCCTTGCCAACTGTCACCTACGAGAGCATATTAGATGGATGACGACAGACGTGAGGAAGAAGAGAAGGGAGGAGACACGAGAAGGATAGGTTGATGGATGGCTGGGTTGTGATTGAGAAATGGGGAGAAGGAAACGATGGATAAGATAGAGAAGAGATAGGTGGGGAAAAAAGTGGTTTGTGATTGAGGAGAGTGTAAATTGACTATTTTGGGAGAGGTTGTCGTCATAAATTGTTTTTTCATCATCTGGAAAATCTCATCATTTTTTGAGTGGAAAGTAGACTCAAATTAATTCGATCGTGAATTTAAACACTCAAATGTGAAATTTTTTTTTTTTATAACAAAACTCGCACCCCGGCTGAGGTGTGTGTTTCTTTTTGTTTTTTTTTTTTTGAAAAAAATTTTACAAATTTTCAGTTTTTTTTTCTCGAATTCGATTCAAATTTGTTCCTTGAAAATCTTAGTTTTCAATTAATTATGATGTTTTTTTAAAGCATTCTAAAACAAAAACACTCGATTAACTTCAAAAAACCCAACAAAAAGCGCAAANAATTATGATGTTTTTTTAAAGCATTCTAAAACAAAAACACTCGATTAACTTCAAAAAACCCAACAAAAAGCGCAAAACACGAGAATCATCCAACGATGCGACCGAGGGACAACTGTCGACAGTACAGGTAATCTCCGCAAATTCAAACGAGGGCTCCCCGCGAAAACGAGAGAACTGTACATAGTGAGAGACTTAGAGCTGGACGGGGGTGGTGGGAGACGGAGAGGGAGAAGTAATTGGAGGTCAGAACGGGGGGTGTTGGAGACGGGGCAGGATGGTGGCCACACCAAGATCCGAATAGAAGAGAGAAAGAGAGACAATTAGTTTATTACAACGGGCATTGTTAGTCCGTTTGCACTTGGTGGTGTATGCAAATAGAAGAGAGAAGAGAAGCCCTCGGGCAGGTCAACAGAAGGGGAAGAGATATTAGAAGATTCGATCTCATACCGGCATTTCACCATGTTAGAAGCACATTGCCTCTGAACGGATGCATTATGTCTCAGATATCAAAAATGATCCGAAATTTGATTGAGTTATCAATACAAAGACTGTATGTTTCCCCAATCAAAAAAAAACAAGTCTGCCAACTTCGAAAATCTGAAAAGTGGTTTTGAACTACTTGATTTGGACCTGAAAAAATTTTAATTTGCATGGAGGATAGCCGAAACTTGTGCTTGCTTCAGTACACAAGACACATCTGACTTGAATGCAAATCTAGAAGCGGTTATCCACCACAAAAAAAATAAACCTGGAGATGCTCGATACTCCTTTGAATTTGAAAAAAAAATCAGGTCAATTGCACCAGCTTTTTTAACTTCTCACACCCAACCGATTCGCACTGAAGATCTTCGAGTTCTGTGCACTTTTTTTGCAAGATAACAGAAATCAAACAAAGAAAAGGAAAAGGGAAACGGTGCAATAGAAAACAAACAATGCTGAAAATTCTTATCAGCAAACCCAGAATGAATTACTGTTAGAGAATATGTTTATTAGCACGGCAACAGTTTAATTTTCCCCTTTGGAAATGCCAAAGAATGAGTGTTATTGACAGAGTTTATCGAAAATAATTTGAAGACCGAAAATAACTGGAAGAAAACAACTTGGTGGAACTGTGAGAAGATTGGAGTACCATCAGAAAATTTAAAAATCATCAGTTAAGGAAACGTCAAAAACCCTGAAAAAGATGCAGATTTGAGTAGTTTTCTACATCATTTGGCTCCCTTCATTACCCTCCCCCTTACCCTCTCCTTTGACCCAATCGTTCAACATTTTATTATAACACGACTGTCAATAGTCCATTTTCTATACAATTGAAAGAGATAGACAAACACTTTTGCAATTGAAGTTCCTATTTCAAATTTGGCAAAAAAGTAGTTTTCAACATGCTCTGAGAGTCATGAAAAGTTTTTTTTGTTTTATTTTGAAGTTTACGAAAATGTTGTGTTTATCGTATGCTCGAATGCACAAAGACGGCATTTATAGAAACGCATGGAATTAAATTTTCATATTTTGTTTCATCGAAAATTTTGGGAAATGGGATAAAGTGTGACTACATTTCCAAAGCAATCTGAATACACTTGAACTGTAGAAAAGTTACTGGACTCGAATTACTGGAATGGAAACAGATAAAGAATGCCAAGATAGCAGATCAGAAGACAAAATAAACACTCCTCACTCGATGTTCCAGGTGAGTTGTGTATCTTACTCGATACTCGATACTCTCCTTACTCGATGTTTAAAGATAGGGTTCCCGTCGGTGCAAGATTTTAAATTCGTATGCTTTTTTTCTCCCACGTAACTGAAGTGACTCTTCTTCGTTTCTGGCAAAAAGTTACCAATTACATAAACAAAAATCTGGAAAACAGTTTTTCAAATGATATCGGCTCATCGGAAACATCAATTTCAATTTCTCATACCATTTTGCACTGAAAACGGTCAATGTGTATATCTCATTGCACGGTCCTTTATCTATAAACAAGTTTTTTTTCCTATCAAAGAAAATGACATTTTGGGGAGAACGCCAAGGAAATTACCGACAATCAAAGCTGAAAACACTCGGATTGAAGAATACTGATTGAAGAAATAGGGAAAGGTGATCTGAAGTATCAATGTGTTTCGTGGAACAAGTAGTTGTGAAGATCATCAGTCTGCGATGTATCCGACAAGATCCAACTGAAAGTAAATAATCTCAAAATTTGAGCAATCTGTTTCTAAAACTCACCGGCTGAAAGTTGATATGCACCGCTGCAATGTGAAGTTGACAGTCGAGAAATACATCTTCGCCGAAGATAATGACGATGAGAAGCCAATTGAAAACAACTAACGCAATCATAGTGAACTTGAGCACGAAAAGAAGTTCTGCACGGAAGAGAATGATGTTTGGTGAAGGTGTGGTGTAAAACGGATGAGTCTGAGGACCAGCAATCTTGACAGGCCAATCTCGCATGTAGGTTGAATAGATGAGGTGGAACTCTTGTATCGATGAAGTTTTTCTGAATATGTTTTGCATCCTTCTGACAGCCAACTCGTCTTGGTCTTCTTCTAGATTCTCTTTTGACACGGTGTTCAGCCACTTTGCTTTTGCATGAACCACTGTCTTCTTTCCGACAGGTCCGATTTCAAATTGTTCTTCGAATATGTAACCTCCCTGCGGTTTTCCAGTTGGCTTCTTTATTTTGATGTTAACGGTCCATTTCTCCTGAAAACAGTAATTAGAAAATGCGATTTGTCGGTTTCGAAGAGTACTTACTATAGAGTAACAAGCGAAGGTAACAAGTAAGAAAAGTATCCGGCAGAACATTGTTGATTTTCGGAGTTTTGGATTCAGTACATGGAGGATGCGAGGAGCTTCTGGAGACGACTCATGGAGCCTGAAAATTTTTTGCTGGATTGAAAGAAAAACCGTAGAAGTCTGATAGATGCATGTTGGATTTGGTGTAATCCCAGTCAAAAGGTTGAGAAAAGGAAGAAATGATCAAAAAGGATCGCAATCCTTTCCGGTCTTCTTTTTCGAATTCAATTCTAGACTACAGCGCCGTGAATGTGGGTATTCTTGACAAATTCATTTCCTGTGTACCCTAAAAAAGATCTAACTATAGATAGCATCTCATTTCCGATTCAAAAATATTTTTCAAAATGTCATAAATCTGTGTTGGAAATGTAAAAGATTACTCAACACATCTAAAAGGGACTGAAAAAGGTTTCGAAAAAATGATGAAAAGGTGAAATTGAATCGAACAACTGCAAAAATCCTCTTACTTGTTTTCAAATGAATTTGAATTTTAAAGAAAATAGATCTCAAGAAAAGGAAATGCCGGAACATTTTTCGGCTGTCCTGAAGAAGAATCGAACATGTGAAAGTTTTTAGGATATTCCCATGTGAAATAATATGACCTGTAAAAGTTGAAGTGGAGAGGGAAGGGAAGTCTGAAAATGTGTTATGAAGCTCTCAAAAGTAGCATACAGTAGCAATCAACAGTAAAATAAATCTGGTGTTTTCTATTAGGTTGTCCGGGAACCTCAGTTTTTTCGAACGGCCCTTCGAACGAAGCTATAGACTTTAAAGAGCTGTTTGATATCTATTACCTTGTTCATTGTGGTTTATAACATTTCGCTAACCAACACTGTGGTAGTTGTTTAATTTTGTTACTGTAGATCTTAAGAAGTTGCGGGAGGAACAAGTCACAAGTATACTTTTCAATTTCCAAAATTCCACAGAATCAGCTACCACGCTAATATTCGTTTACCAAGCAAAACAAGTGGAATCGGTTGCAACCAGGTTTAGCCTATAAACTTGATGAAAAAGAACTTCGATCACTCAGCTCTGAAATTTGTGGCGTCCCGTTAACATTGTAATGAAGCAGTCAGACCCGGTCCGCTCCTGGATGCAGTCGGAGGTAGAACTACTATTTTTGGTGAGTGAGAACAATAGACATAGGCGATAACGATGCCGTGATTTGGGAGAAGCATTTTTTGAACCAACCCACTGTACATAACGTCTCTTAACCAAAAAAAGTGTATGAAAAAAACCAACACTCACCTTTATTCAGACAACGACGCACACAAAATCTCGACCTTCTGAGATGAGCTAAACTCTCCTGGGTCTGTCCGTAAACCAGATTTTCTCCAAAACTACCACTCCACGAAATTTCCATCCTTGCAAGATCCTCATCAAATTTTTGCGTAGTTCATCGTGACATCTTGAACTCCATTTTTGTAATTGGATTTTACTTGTACCCCCACTCTCGTGATTGAAGAAGACGTGCGGCGGTAATGCGAGTTGTCAGGATTGCTCTAATCCAGCACTTGCGAACGACGGCATCAGATTAGCTTTCTGTGTATCTCGCGCAGAAAGCAATTACTTAAAGGTCGTGCAAGAAGGAAGACCAAGGCAAGAAGAGTCGTATAAACTAAAGCCAGTGTTTTTTTTTTCATCTCATCTTTTAGAACATCCTGGAAAACTTATGTTAAGTTACGGTCGATGTTTTTACTTTTCTCAAATCTTCTGAAAAATCCACAAGAACATCCAGACTCATACGCTCTAATTGGAGTACAATGGTGTAACCAAAAAGATTTGGTCGGAAATTAATCGGTCCAAACTGACAGATCTTCTAGGTTTCCAGAAGATGACAATAGTCCAACCTGAATCCAAATCCCTCTTTCTTCCCACCAGAATTCGCAACATGCTCCTATGAACTCTGAAAAAACCCTGAAATTCCATTCTTCCTGATCTCTGCTTATTTATGATTCATTTCGCCAAAAGTTGAATTAAGAATTTAAAAAAAAGAAAAGAAATGCAACTACGGAAGAATTCAGTTTAAATACCGGCGTCATGTGAATTCTTCGGGATTTTTGGTTGTTGAGATAACGGGAGAGGAGCTCGGAACGTATTAAGAGAAGGCGAGGAAGAAGGGGGATATAAATAGAAAAGAAGATAAGGTTTGTGAACATTTACAGAGAAGATTAAAAGAGTAGCTATTGACCTTGTGTTTGATGAGACAACGCGCTCTGTTGAGAACTTTTTGAAGATTAGAATTTGAGGCTTTGGCGCTGTTTTGTGTACTCCATGTAGACATGTCCACAAGCAGTCACAAACCAGCAACCAAGCAAAAACTTCAATTTCAGTAAAGTTCTTTTCGGAGCATGAAGATCACATCAGCACAAAGCCAACATCCACTCCCTACTTCTCCTCCTCAGTGGTCTCCTCATCGACGTGGACTCTGTTGGCGACATTGGATGGCCCGGCGTCGTCATTGGATGGTCCAGCCCCGTCATGGGATGGTCCGGCCCCGTCGTTGGATGCTCCCTCAGCTTGTGGCTGAACCTGTGGTGGTCCCTGAAGAAGGCGCTCGGTGGCGAGCTCCATCTCCCAGTTGCAGGCGGAGAGAGCAACGAGGGCTTTCATCTGAAACAACCGAGTTTGATATGGAGGATGAAGGTGGATCAACTGGTACTATGACTCTTGGGTGGACTTGCACCCGATCCCCCAAAATAAACAAAACCCACCTGGTCGAAGCCCATCTCGACGAGCGTTGCCACTTCCTGAGTGTGGATCTTATCCTCCTCCATGATTGGCTTTCCAGCGAATTCACAGGTCCAGAAGCGAGCAATCTTCTGTAAGTAAAAATCACGAAAGTCATTAAACCCACTAATTGTGAACTCACCCAGCACCACGACTCCTTGCTCGGGTTCACGGTTCTCAAGATTCTCTCGATGCAGTCGATTGCACCGGCGATGGACATGCTAAATATCGTTGATTCTCATACAAATCTCTTCTATTTCCCAACTCACGTATGCCCCTTGTCGCAGATGACCTCGAAGGTGTTCGGGTCGACTAGCGTGTTCCAGATTGGAGTTTGGAAGAAGATCTGAAAGTGTCCTTATAGGTTTTGCCAAAGTTTCAACATGGCTTGCACACCGTTGGAATCGAGTTTGGGTAGTCGGCCCCGAACGTGACCTCGACGTCGAAAGCTCCATCCTCGTACGGAGTGTTCTCCGGTCCAGCGATGTAGAGCTGCAATATTATCATGGTTATTGGAAGATCACGCTTCAGTGACAATGTGGTAGTCTTTATGTGCTATTTTACATTTCTCGCGAGACCCAAAAAGGGCTAAGATCACTGGAAGCAAAACTACACTATCAAAAATCAAAGATGGCTACAGTATATCTGTTGAGAAAACCGTTGATGATAGTTTGACACTTAACACTTATGCAGACTGTCATGTCTAGTTTGGAGACTTCAGTTACCCACTTCCCCAACTGGAATCCCTATTCTAAACATTGAAACTAGGAATTGCTCCCTCTCACATCATCAATTCCTTCCTTCATATCCAAGAAAATCAGAACCACTACCCCTTTCAGAACCAAAGTCCTAAAAACTTCGCCACCTTCTCTCAGCACCGCCCGAACAAAACCTTGATTAAAAGTAGGGTCTCAGAAAAAAGTAGCTCTCAACAAAATTGAAAAGTCACCCGGTGGAAAGTACTGAATCTAATCTAGATTTCTTAGAAAAAAAGTTTTCCGATGCCTACGATCCCCACAATTTCCCTATTCTCTGACTACAACTCACAAGGAGATTGCTCTATTTCTTGGGCCGAACATTTTCTAACTATCAAGGTTAGGAGCATTCGAGCCTTTCCTTGTTTTTCTTATTCTAGAATCTGAATCAGCAGGGTCTATTTTACCTTGACCCAGACTATCAACAAAATGTTCAACCTAAAACGTCTTCTTGTTAAACCCACCTTGATCGTCTTGGCCTTCTCGTCGATCATTTCCACGATGTAGACTTTGGAGGCGTCGTCGAAATCCGAGAGGAAGTCGAAGTCGTCGTTCTCGACTTCCTGGGAACTACCGACTTTCGAGCTGGAGCAGGCCATTGCTTTCTGATCGCTGTTCTACTGTAACTAGTCGAGATTGAGACTGATACTCATAAGAGACAAAAGTTGGATTGAAGAGTTTGAAGATAATGAGGGTGTCAATGTGACAACCCAAAGATAGTTGGAGTGGAAAATAAGAGAGACTAAAAAAGATGAAAAATAGCCCTTTTCTTTTTCTTCCCATCCTTCTCTTTTTCCTCCTCCTCATCCTCCCTCCTTCATGATGCTCCTCTTCCTTCTTCTTCTTCTTCCCCCCACCCGTCGTCCCAACTATTTTTTTTCTTCTAGAATTCTTAGTGGTGTCGTGTGAGTGTCGTGTGTGTGAGAAGAGTTAACTTGAATTTGGCGGGTTGAACTGACAAAGAGGCAGAGAAGAAAAAGGACGGGGGGACGCCGCGGCACACAAGACAAAACGGGGCAAAGCTAAAAAAGAGAGAGAGAGAGTGTGTGTGCTAAGACATGGAGGCAAACGACACTCCGCCCACTGCACGCATTTTAGCCGGCGATGCAAATGAGCCTTTTCTTTTGTGGTGGGGTCCCCTCTCCTTGTGTCTGTCTGTGTGTGTGTGCGCGGCGTTGGAGTGTTCCCTCTCAACGACGATTCTCTCTTTTTTGTCGATTACATAATGAGATTTAGCCACATCCGTTGTGCCCTCTATATCTCCCCATTAATTCGTTTTTTGGTTTTTGCAGCGAGGAAACATGTCGAATATAGCGATGACACGGGTGACGCGCGAGTGCAAGGAAGTGGCTCAGGCGTCGGACATCACCGAAGCCGGCATTCACATCGAGATGACGGATAACAACCTCACGGACATCAAGGTAAGAGGTCGCTGAGGGAAAAGAAGGAAAATTGGGCAACGGCAATAAAACCCGACCGCCGCGCGGACCCCCCGAATGAAAATCGATAAGTGCATGTGTGTGCGTGGCGTGGGGCCCCCCGGCCCCTTGGCGCCGGGTGTGTGTGCTGGCAGGTGTCTTTTTATGGGTCCCAAGACAAACAATAGTGCAGACGCAGGCGTCGCGGTGTCTCAAATGCATTGAGAAAGGCATGAATTAAAGGAGGGAATCGAGCCAAAGTCAAAGGGCAGATGGCTTCGAAAATCGTAACGACCGTGTGACGTGGCATCGTTTTTTTCTCTAGCGCTATTCATGTGATGGATAAAAACGGAGAAAATTTAGCGAGAACAGTGCTATTGCGAAATAGAAGAAACGCGTGGAAGACAAAGGGGCAATGAGAGAAGTGTGAATCATATTTTTGCATTATATGCAAGAATGTGAGAGGGATGAGAGGTTTAGACTGTGAGGCGGTCTCCGATTGTCCCGTCGACACCAGATGGGCCCCCGCCCCCTCTTGTGTCGTCCTGTTAGTTCACAAAAAAGAGGGATTGAGTAAGAGATTTGCAGGGTCTCATCAAAGGACCGGACGACACGCCGTACGCCGATGGAATGTTCGAGGTGCACATGTCCATTCCAGAGCAATACCCATTCGAGCCACCAAAGGTGACAGACAGAGAAATCATCGGAAAGTACAAGCCATAATTTCTAGGTGAAGTTCGTCACGCGTATCTGGCATCCAAACATCAGCTCACAGACTGGAGTCATCTGCTTGGACATCCTCAAGGATAAGTGGTAAGGAATAAGATTGAGGAAAGAAGAGGAGAATCAAGAAAATTCAGGGCTGCTAGTCTCACTCTGCGCACTGTGCTCCTCTCGATTCAAGCGATGATGTGCTCGCCGGAGCCGTCGGATCCGCAAGACGGAGTGGTCGCCAAGCAGCTCATGAGCAACCCGCAAATGTTCAAGGTGAGAGGAAAGGGGCGGGATTAACTTGGAAAGAGATAATGAGAGGTGTGGTCAAGTGTTGGATCTAGGGAATTCTTCTCAAACCGGGATAGGGGGGCTTCATCGGAAGATAGATGGTATTGCGTTGAATACATAGAAAAAAACGAGAGTGACCAACTTCGAGAACTTATTTCAAATCCAAAAATTGAAAGTGAACGTCAGTTTTCGAAGGTGACTCTAAGCAACGAGATAGGCACATGACGAGACGACTCCTGATGCACCATGTGAAGTGCACTGAGACGTGGTGACATGATTTTCAGTTTTTTGGGCGGGACAAAACGGATGATTTGGGTTTTGAAAAAATCATCGAGGAGTGAAAGCTGAACAGAGAGAGGAGGAATGAGAAGATTTTTTGAATTAGGAAAGAGGGTTGCGGTATACTGGATGACCCTGACTCTGCTAGAACATGTTTGCATCCTTGCAACAAGAAGCAAAGATAGCAGTTGGACGATGTTTGGAAACAGAAGTAGATGGGACTTAAAACGGAGAGGGTGGCTCGATTGCTCCGAGGTCTCCCAGTCTGAAGGACGGATGCTCGAGAAACGTCTGACCTACATGCAAGATTTGTGCAGCTGGTTAAAAGAAGAACGTGTGTGGAAGGAAAAATGGGTGGTACGGAATGGGTGGTAGGCTCCCTGTCTAAGAGAGTGCTGTACGACAAGAAAGATTGATGAAAAATGGGTGGCGGATGTCCTCGATCCATTCTGAAGAGATGGAAAAGGAGCAGAAGGCGGCGTTCAGACAATGGTTGGGTGTTCAAATTAACATAAAGAAGCAGTTTGTTAGACCCCCTTTGTTCCAAAACAGAACGACCGGTGGTATCTTTAGGGGGGCTATTTTTCAAATTTTAGTTGAGATTGTGTAGTATCTTGGTTTTATACTTGCACTCAGTTTCAAGAAAACCATCTCAAGATGAAACTCTGAATGTTCAGTTTTTGCTTTAAAAATGCTGTTTTCTGGAGTACCCGAGAGAAATTAGATACTGTAGGAAAGATTTCGTGTCTATCTTAGAAAATATGATGTGACGAGTGGTTTCTCTATTACTTCTCTCTTTTTCTTGACTTGATTGGCCTCATTTGAATGGTCAGCTCCAATTAGATAGTGCGGCGTCTTGAAATGCATCCCTACAAAAAACGAGAAAACACGTCGTCACGAGTTTGGCTCTTTCAAACTTTTGTTTCACTGATCTTCTTAGAAATAGCTCAAGCTTTCCACTCTCAACTAGTTCACACATTCTGATAAATGAACCGTTTCAAAGAAAAACCGCTCTGGACTCTCACAAGTTTTGTTTGCCAAAATCTCTTGAGAGTTACTGTAACGCTACAATTGAAAACAGACTGAAAATACTTCTCAGAATTGTGTGGTCTTGGAAAACATGTTATCAAGTGAGAGAGCCTAACTGTGATAATACATATATTTTTGAGATCTCTATGGATACCTAGAAGATGTCTAAGATAACAAGCTAGCTGGGTAAAATGATAGATATCGGACAGAGAAATAGAAGGACTGGGGGCACAGAAAAAAATCTGGTTGACAAATCTCAAAAATATTTTACAGGCCACCGCTATCTTCTGGACCTCTCACTTCGCCGACTCGAAGAGAGAGAAGGACAAGGAGTTCCAGAAGAAGGTCAGCCGCCTCATGGAGATGGGCATCCGTGAGACCGAGGCCATCACCGTTCTCAGCTGCAACAACTGGAAGGTCGACCAAGCCGCTCAGTACATCTTCAACTGAATCATGTTCCGGACGCCGACCGACCCCAAACTGTTAACACATTCTAAGTCTCCCTAATTCTCTATGCAACTCTCTTCTCTTCTTCATTCCATCCTCTTTTTTTAATAGATACGAAATTTCTCGTTTCAAATCTATTCCCCTTTCCAAAGTCAAAATATATTCTGCTTCCCCTTATCTTCTGTACTTTTTTCTCTATCATCAAACTTCTCTCCGGTCCTTTCCTTCTGTCGCCAGTCAATTTTTCATTCTGCGGGGTTTCTCGTCCATCCATCCCAATAACTGTTCCCCAACCCAACACACAGCACTTGTCTTCTCTGTTTTGTAAGTTCAAACATCTTATCGCTTCGCAACTGAGGACAGTGTCTCGTTTTGCACAGGAACTTGTGATTCAATTTTTGTACGAAGAGAACTAAATTTTATCGCCGTTGCCAACCCTCTTCATAGGTTCATTTCAACGAAAATTTGGAGATGGTAATAAAACTAATTACTCGAGTAGGAGGGGAAATTTAATATGATGACGGTAATTGGTCAAAGACTGGTAAGAATTGGTATATAAACCAAGGGAGACAGCGCAGGGAATCATAACTTCTTACTGTATTTCCCAAGCTGACTGGACTAGGCCGATGGAGGTCTATTATGATTCACATATTGATAGATCACTTGTCATATTCTAGTTTAAAATAGGTTTGACCTTGTTGCTCAGGTTAGTGACGTTACTTTCGAGCGCTCTCGAAATCTAAATTCAGATAACAAAAGTGCCAAAGACCACGAGTTTGTAGTGACTGACGCTCATTAGTGATTATGAGTTATGACAACTGCATGTGCGTACTAGAAGAGGCGCTAAGTTCAGATGATCCTCTCTTGAGCCATCTCTAACACTGTGTATGCCGAATGTGGGGGGAAACGAAGCGGTCATAATAAATCCATCTGTTGCTCCCTCCCTCTCGACGCCACAGTCGTAATTCTTTATCTTCTCATTTTAGTCGTCCGATTGCATTGGAAGACACTCCATTTCTAATTTCGCTCGTATTCAGTTAAGCAAAACGGACAAGTTTTTTTTCTGATTAAAAATTTCAAGATCTTTTTCTAAAATTGCCTTTTGTTCAGCGAACCATACCATATCGGTCAGAAGTAATAGTAGGAGTAATACCAAACTTTGACTAACGAGATCAATCAAAAACAAAATGGAGATTTCGGAGCTACCATCAACATCTAATTTCACTCATAACTCAGGTCTGTGAGCAGTTTTGAGTACTAGTCGAGAAAGATGCGCGTGTCGTGATTTTAGGTGCAAATCGGTCAGGACCGGATGAAAGGTAATTTCCGAGGATCTAATTTTTCTGAAAACTTGAGAGTGTTCAAAAACACCGAAATTATCCGAAATTTGAAGTCGTGTCATCATTTTCTTCATAGCCAACTTGACAGTGATTTTCCTAAAAACTAGTTGATTACAAAAATGAACATAAAAGGTTTCTTCATAAAGTCGGAAATTTTCAGGAAAATTGATTCACTCTGAATCACATTTTCAACTGCTGAAAATTGACAGAATTAGTATCTGAACCCGTGATACGGTAATTTTGTGATCATCTGAGAAAATCTAGAAATTCTGAGAAATCTCTCATCTGAAATTGGCTGGGGAACTTACCAATTTCCAACGAACGACACATCTCTAATGAGGATTTCGTTGCTGATGAGGTACTATGAAGGATACAGAATCATAGGACATATTTCAAGAGTTACAGTAACCTTCCAAATCTAGCCATGGCAATTTATAGTATATACAAGTATTTAGGTTGATGTTGTCCAGTTTTGTACTCCTAGGTTAGTACTTGAAAATCGGAAAATCTGAAAATTGGATTTCTGGATGACCAAAATTTGAGTGAACTTCAACCTAACTTTTAGACTCCATGCCCTCTCAATAGACACTGGGATTGAAAACCAATATACACGTTTTAAGTCAGTAGAGTCGTTCTTAAGATTTGAAAGCTGATAACAAAAAGTTCACATCCGTCTACCTTCTATCTCATTTTCATATCACCTCTTCTCAATAATACGAAGCAAAAAAGAACATCAATCTCCTTCCAGCCTGCCGTTCTTTTCCCATCGCTGTAAATTTCTATCCCAATAAAAAAACGAGTTTTGTTTTCATTCTACTTGCCTACCATTGCCAACAAACACACAGACACACAATCCAAGATAAAAGAAGCGGCATGAAAAGAGAGAGAAAAAAATCGTGTCTCCGACATACTGTCCTTGGGAGAAGAAGATGCTGGAGATCTACGGCATTTATCATCTCCTCTTCTCTATCCCCTCTCTTCGACCCAGTTCGAATCCAACTTCTTACCTTGATAGATCGGAATCGAAGATGCATTCCTCATCTGTTTCTGTGGTGCTATCTCCAACTCCACCCTCCCGTTCTCTATCCCTCATTTGATTCCGAAAATAGGGGGGCACCAACTTAACGCAGTTTATTTATGAGGTTGTCTAGAAACAACGACATACGCCTCCCCAATCATCTTTCTCCCACTGATCTAGTCCCTATTTCGATTTGATTTATTTATTTCCTCTCATGTAGGAAAGAGGATTCTTCATTGACAAAACCGAATCATCAGGTATTCACCATTTCGTCAGATTCTATATTGGCCTTTTTTGTGTTCTGTATCCTTTATCAAAAATGGGTAAGATACGAAACCTGTACTCCGTCCAAAAATCACTTCAAAATGGGCAGATCATTCCCATCTTGGAGGTATTCTTTTGTTTGGAGGATGCTTCTGATAATCTTTCTACCCGTATTATGAACTCTACTTTCTAATTTCGTGATTTGTTTCTTAAATCTCTTCCTTTCAGGCAGTGAAGGTGTTCGTACACTTCCACTCTCCACACTTGTTGTCCCTCTTCATCTCTTCAGCCGCCGTCCGAGATTGAAATGGCACCCACTCCAGTAAGTTGTGTGTATTAACGTGTGCATCTAACACCTCTCTCAGTATCCATAGAAACGCTTCTATAGAAATTTCGCGCTGTTCCTCACTTCATGATATGAGCATTAGTAATGCCGCCGCATTTCTATCGACCGAAGAAATTTCAGGTCCTTGACATGGATCTTCAATACAACGTTTGGCAAGTCAATGGGTGCATCTAGTATGTTTAATGTATCATGAGGCGGTTTTCCTCATATTCACAATTTCAGTGGTCCCTACTCATCTCAAGACATCCTGAGATTCCATCTCGAGGGAAAACTCAAGTTCCCGACTCGACTTCAAGTCAGCGAATGTGGAAAGAGACCAAACCAGAAACTTCTGGAGTATTTTGGAACAACCAGTGAGTTTTGAATATTTGAACTTTCCGTAGTCAACGTGACCATAACATCACAGAATCTGTTGGGTATCATAGGAGAAAGGCGGTTCTGATATGCCAGCTCATGTCTTCAGTTATCTTGGCTGAGGATCGGAAGTCGACGTAGAATTAGATGAGATGTAGTTCAATGAACAAACTTCGGAAGTTCGTAGCTCGATTTCTGATGGTTGACAGGAAATTTTGAAAATACGAGAACACTTTTCAGAATCTCCTCTTTTTGAAGATATCCATCAGACTTTGATATTTCTTGTTGAACAACCTGAAAACGTTGTTCACTGGAATTTCAAATACACGTGATTCTTTTCTGTGACACCCATGGACAATGAACTTTGCAGACGACCTCTTGGAACTGTTTGGCAAAGAAAACTTTCCTCCAAAGCGTCTATCAGACTTCAAGCGTTGCTGGCCTCTCCCGGACATCTTGCCGAATGCTCATCTGTACAGATACCCAAACAACTTGCTCACTTTCAACCTGACAACATTTTTCCACCACAACGTGACTGAAGCCTACTGTCCATTTATCACCGGGTATCGCGCATACCTACCAAGCGATGAAATTTTGCCCCGTGAGTTTTTTTTTGGTCGGGTCGTGGTGTGGAGTATTTCGATTCAAAATTTCCATCAATTGAACACCTATAAGTTCTCGTCTATTGCTTGCTGACCGGAAATCATTGAACACAAAATGATACCGATAACAAAACACAACTTCCGAAAACTAATTATTCCCATTTCCAGTGTCTTCTATTGTGGAGCTCGCGAGACGACTTCTCATCGACTACGGTAACCTTGACAAGGATGAGACTACTCATTTCCGAATCATTCTCTCGGAAATCTTCTCTCCGGTAAGTTAGTAATCAGAAGCATCTGGAAGTGTTCTATCAAATAAGCACATATAGCATAATCTCGGTTTTCGAATGTGCTAAGTAGCTACTTGCACAGGCTTCCTAAAATCGAGATATTAAGTAGGCACATAGCACATCTCAAAGCCCAATTCCTGTTCATCCGATGAGCCGATTGATAGAACATTCTCAAATGTATTCTGAAGCCTGATAAGACAAATTTTTCAAAACTTTTCACTTTTTTTCAGCGTCTGTGTGATGTCTGCCACACGATGATTACTGATACACACGGTTACATGATTCACGCTCTCTCGGTCCTCCATTTGGAGAATGTTAGTTTTTCATGTATTCCACAGAACTATGACTTGATTTTTAGGCCTGTATCAGATATCGAAGACAATACACCATCGACAATGACTATCTGAGAATCCGGCGTCTATTCAACGAAGTCAAGAGAAACTCCTTCATGACTTCCCTTGCATCCCAACTGGTCTCCAAAAATGGACCTCATCATCAATCCTCCCCTATGGGCTCACTCCACAACCATCACTACGCGAACTTGCAAAACCTTCAGAACTTGCACTAAACCTTCAAAATACTAAAAACATCAGTATTTCTATCAGTTCATGAGTAAGAAAACCAACTTCCCTAATACTTTTGATCTCATTTTGTTCTGCAAACTATTTGTATTCCTGTGCTTTTTTGTATTCTACTCCCCGACTGCATTTTGGCTCTCCTGTAGTGTATATCTTCTCTGAAATGAAGTTCTATTTTTGAAATCGCTGACTTCAGAATTCCATTAGAATTCCATAAGTGGGAGTGTCTATCCAAAACAAAATCCTTCGAGCCTCGTGGATGCGAAATGAAGTATCGAAATGAAAAAAGTTGGTTTCCGTTTCCGGAGCCGTATCACCAGTAAACGTTTGCTTTTGTTTGAAAGTCACGTCAGCCGATTGTTTTTTCATCAACCAAAATTGGTTCTCGCCTGCTTCTAGGAAAGCGAATTCGAAACTGGTCGCAACTTTTTTTCCAGTGTTCTCCCTCTCTCAATATTTTTTGTTCCTGCCCCTGTTATCTTGATCGTTCCGGTCGGCAAACAAAGAAAAGAAAAGATCATAAAAACATCTCTCGAACTGTTTTCACAATATGTAAACTGATACTTTATGAATCACTGTTTCGAGGGTATCATAAACCATCTGCGAAATTTACGACCCTTTGAGGTAGCTAGATGACATGTAAACAATTTTTGGTGACCTGGCACCCATATGTTTTATTATCTGTGAGCCTAATCTGTTATCTCGGAAATCACGGTACCTGGCACAAAAAATTATTGAAAGCATAGGAACCCAGAGAAGCAAAAAAATCAATATTTGGCAAAAATTCCCATTCTCGATGAAAATCATGATAATTTTTTTTCGGTGTCAACACTTTTGTGTTTTTTTTGCTAAAATTTGGGAGGTATAGAATATGCAAAATATCTCAGTCTTTCTGATTCTCTTCACTCCCCGTGTTATGAGAATCTTTATCACAAAACCACGGTTCGTCGATTTTTATTTCGCGCTTTTTTCTCACTGTTCATTGAAGCAACATGGACAAAATTCGCGTGTTTCTCTCTTTCCTCAGTTTTTCACAACTTCTCCAATTTTCAGGGCGACTATGTATGTTGCTGGTGCAAAACGGAAGTCGGATCAGAAGCAAACTTTGCCATATGAGAAACTTGTAAGATTGAACTTTCTTGATGGATTTGGAACAATTTTAAAGCGGCTTACAGGTCGAGATGTACAACAAGCGTTTCGAGATTCAAGAGGAGATGGATGTCATGGTGAGTGGGCCTTAAGGTCAAAATCTGAGATGAATATGGTAACATGGCATGGGAGATGTGAGAGGAGCTATTCCGTGAATAGTACCGGCCCAAAATATATCATATTTGACGATTTTAAATTGAAAATGGCCAACTTTGAACAGTTCGAATAACAATTTTCCATGACCCGAGTGTTTTCAAACTTTGTAGTATTCTTGTCAATTTTCAGAAACGAATCCCACAACTTTCCGAGTCCAGACGTTTCGATCAGCTCTCCGTCAAGCTCACCTACGTCAACAACGTCATTACCATCGGTGAAACCAACTACACCAAATCTCGTCTCACAACCGTTGGCAAACTACTCTCGGTCATTAGAACGATGCAAATTGCGGATGGCAATTCTGATTGATTGGCTCTCCTGTTTGCGTCATACTCATTTACACGTATCGTTTTTTAGCCATCTCATAAGACTACCGACTATTGTTTTTCAGTGTATAAAATCTCTTTGCTTTAAACATTGTTTTGGTTTTGAGAGCCCAGTCAAACAAATCTTGATCTTCATTTTCAGCGACGAAGGAAGAAAGAGAGGGAGGAAAAAAATCCGCCGAAAATTGAAAGCAACTTTAAAGCTACGGCACAGACATTTTTTACAGTTTCTATGTCTCCGTTTTTGTTACTTTTCCACGTTAGATATCTCAATTCAGTTCGAAAAGTATTGAAGAAGAATATGTCCTTAAAAACTTCAGATACTCAAACGACGTGTGTCTAGCTTTTCCACCAATCATCACCTCATAATCAATGTGAAATGCTCGTATTTTTCAATTTCACACACATGGGTCAAACATGACAAACTCAGTTCACAGTTTGACCACAACCATCTTCCTTGTTTTTATGTGTGATAGACTTTCTTTTTTCAATAGTGTCACAGTTCGAACGCTGTGTCAAAAAACAGTTTCGGAACCCGAGGAGATCGACTAAGCTCCGCCCACTATTCGCGAGGTCCGTACCCTTAAGAGAGACGAGAGAAGGCGGGTCAACGCATCATTCAAACTTCGTGCAAGTCGGTCAAGTTTATGGCTCCATTTGTTCTGTGTGAAACAAAACATTACACTTCAGAACTTAATGGAAGCCAATTTTTGACACTGTCTCAGAATTTTTTTTTCTCATTGATAGACCATCTTCTTTTTCTCTTTCTCTTTTTTCACTCCTCTTCTCTGCTCTCTCGGGACAAAATTATGGGGTAAGGTTGGAAGTAAACTTTTTTTCTTGTTTCTGGGTAAACCATTTACCAACACCGTCAATAATGGTATCTCTCGCCGGTCTCAAATTGTGTATGGCGTTGGCAATCTTCGTCGTCAACCTTGCTTCTGGATTGATGACGCTTTGGGTAAGTGATGGAAAGTAATTATTATCTATAGGTAAATTTTATTTTCAGGCCATCAAGAAGGCAAGGGCTAAGGCGAAGACTGTTGAACTCACTGCCAACGCTGTCACCGCTGGACTCTTTCTCGGGATTGTCGTCTTGCTTCTTCTCCCTGAACTGCCGTAAGATGAACAAGAGCTGCCAGCTCTTGATCTCATTTTGACCGAGTTTATCTCGGCTCCCGTAACAGTTGTCGAAAAGTGGTCAACCAACAAAATGTCTATCACGTTGTGTTCATCATATAGTTGTTGACGACTCCTTCATAACTGTTGCAGGAATCGAGATAGATTCGATCAAAGTGCCGATTTTCAGTATTGCCGAGGAAGAGGTCCGCCAAGCTCATCACCTCACTTATCGGTTCTCCATAACCTCCTTCTCCACAGTCATCGGAATCATTTTGATGATCATCTTGGACGCCTCCATCAGAGTTAGGATAACAGATTGACTAAAACTATCCTCTCCTGTTTTCAGTTGTGGAAGCAACACTCTCTCGAAATCGAGATCGGATCTGAGATGATTGACAATTCCTCTGCTCTTTCTCCAGTACCACTTCTCCCAACAACACCTTCGACTGAATCCCTTCAGAAGAACCTCTTCAAGTTTGTGCTTTTCACAACACTGATGTCCCTCCATTCTTTCTTCGAAGGTCTTCCACTCGGATACAAGGTTTGTTGATAGAGACATAATCTACACTAGAATTCAATTTTTCAGAACACTGTTGCCGACGTCACCGCATTCTCAGTCCCGATGCTGATCCACAAAGCCTTGGAGGCTGTCACAGTTGCTTCGGCAGGCCAGAAGGAGAAGAAGGTTAGATGAGATTTTTCGAAAATTTTGGCGGAAAAAAACCTTTCGGACTTTTGAACAACTTTGAGATGTAGCATGTTTTCTAAGTCCCTAATTCTTTTTTGAATCTTACTGTAGTTTCACAATCTAATATTGCAGCGTCATGTTGCTCTCGGATGTCTTCTCCACTCTTTCATGACCCCCACAGGAGCTCTCATCGGATGCCTCGTGAACGGAGATGGAGACAACTTCTCCAAGGATTTGGCTCTCCTGGTGATTATGGGACTCTCCGTCGGAACTATGCTCTATATCACGTTCATCGAGGTAGAGTAGCCTAATTCTAGCGAAATTCTAAATCGAAACATTTCCAGGTATTGGCTCCGTTGTTGAGTGGAAGCGAGTTCACGGGCACTAGCGACTTTGTGAAGATCGCTGGAATCGTGGTCGGATTTGCCACCACTTTCTTGGTTTCCCTGGGAATCGGCGCATTGGAGCACAGTACCGTCTGAATTGGATATGGAATTTGTCCTGTACCAGATCTTCTAGCCCTTTCAATTTTCCGCCTCTCTCTTCTCACTTTTGTCATTCACTCTTGACTGTTATCTGTCTGACTATCGAAAAAAATCTCATTCTCCTATTGAAATCTGAATCAACTTTCTTCTCCCCCTCCTCTTATTCAAATTCATTTCCTAATAAAGACACATCGAGTTTATTTTCGTTAACATTTATTCACAGGTAGTTACAGACATTCAAGAAGGAAAAGATAGCAGGATGTATACCTGACATTTCAATACTTTCTCGTCTGCACGTCCAAGTGGAAGAAGTTGGCTTGCTTGATTCCCAACTTGAAGGCTCGCTCGAGCTCGTTCGGGCGGGTTCCGAGGTGGAGGTGCTCCTTCAGAATGCTCTCTTGTTCAGCGAGCTTGTTGAAGACGGAAGAGGACTCTCCATTCTTGTTTTTCTGAACGTTTGAATTTGTTACAGTATACAGATATTCTGTTGAGAACTGTTTTTTTACATGCATGACAGTTCAAATGTGTTTCAGGCTTAATGATTGTTTTATTTTGAGCAGTTGATATCGTTTTACCTAACATGTAACACGTTCAAAACTTGAATTTCAAGAGCTCAAATCTCAAGTTATGTAGGTTTCCAGCAGGTTTTGAAAATGTGAGAATACATTTTCAAACATCTTCTTTCTAATGGTATCCAACACACACTAAACTATCTTATCCTTGATCACACCATGCCGAATAATCAAAACCACTAACCTCCTCCTCCTTTCTCTGACGGATTTTGGTCAGCTCGCTGCGCAAGGCGCTCTGAAATAATCAATCACTATATAACCGTCCAATTTCTTCTCTTGAAACTCACTTCTTGTCCGTCGTTGAAGAAGTTCGGACGATCGAATTTGCTGATGGCGTTGAAGTCTTCCGGCCAAACGTATGGAGCCTCTCGAACTCGTTTGCAAACAACGCTTTCTTCCTTGGCGGAGTTCTTGGTAGAGTTCTTCGAAGAGTGGGATCCCATAGTTGAACTGTGTCGAGTGGAGATTGGAAATGAAATGAGAAGAGTGATCTGAATAGAGCACTGAACCCAGCTGTGCTCTTAAATGTCAAAGATGGGCGGGCAATGGGAGTAGAGCTTATTGAGCACAGGTGTTATGTGGTTTCTGGTCGTAACGCCTTGATGGATGATGGTTGGAGGCGGGGCGATACAGAGCTCGAGAAAACTGTGATGAGTCAGTGATGGGAGATTTCAGAGCTGATGCTTGGTGGGTGTCCGGAAATGGAGACCAGCGAATGGTCTGGTTTGGAAACAGAAAATGGCTAATTTTAAGCCTAGACATTGAGAAGATTCTGAGATGATCGAGCTCAAAAGAATTCAGATTTTTTTTTGAAGCTGATTGGCAACTTTCAAAATAAGTGGCTAATTCAAGACTGTCAGACTCTCAGAGCTAATTGGAAATCTGCCAGTTTCAGGTTCTGTAGACTCAACTTTGAGAGACTATAACTAGAATCATGTAAAGATTCTGCCGAACTTTCATTCGAAATCGGAATCTATTTGGTCGATTTCACCGTGACCCAGATAATTAGAAAACTTTTAACTTTAGCAGGAGGAGCCGAGTAATCTCACTCTGCGAATTCGAGTTTCACATCTGTATTCACAAGTACCCTAATAACTTTAAGGCCGAATCCCTGTTTTTCTACAGATTGAAAACTACTGTACTGTGAACCTTACAGTTGTAGGACAGAATGAGGATTGCTTTGCTTTTTTGTGTCAACTCTTCATCGTCTTTTAATTCCGGTATGATTAGTGGTCTTTTTAATCTTCCCTTACTCACCCCGATGCTCCAATACTATGAATCAGTACATACCATCACCTGTTACTGAAAAGTGTTTACGATAAACGCGCGATCGAGATTTTCTTCCATAAAATGGTTTGAAGGATAGTACAGATTGCAGCTGTTGGACATGGGTAAAGAGCATCAAAAAACAACCGGCACCTGTGAAATTGTACCCTGTACATCTCCACAACAATGATTGATAGTGGGATTCCAGCGGATAGTGGAGAGTTGGGCGGAATACTGTAAAACTTGAAACTGTATCCAAAACCGATATGAAAACGGTTTTTGAGAGCCTCTGAAAAATTATTCAATTGGCGTATCTTTAGAACAAAATCTAGGCTATTGAATGTGATGACGAGGTTCGAACGAGTATTTTGACTTCTGCACGTTTTTGCAGCTCAAAGTCTAGATTTTATATCATATATGCCCTAATTCAAAGAAAATGTTTGGAGGTAATGAAGCCCAAGTTTTTCAGTATTTTAATACACCCACAAATTTCCAGAAGAATCGGGAATAACTGTTTTCTCAAGTTTTCCAAATTGACCCTTTCAACTGAAAATATCGACGATCCATACACACATTACTGTTCATCTCCCCTTTCAACACTGCAAGTCCAAATTCGCATCAACTCATAAGTTGCTGGACTCTCCCCGAGCAGTCCAATACCTTCAACTTCAATTTCTCAGCCGTCTACTAACCAAACACTACAACCCATTTTCTAACTGATAACCTTCCCTCTCTTTTTTGACCTCATAAAGATCTTTTTCAGTTTCTGAATGCCAACGCCTAATTGTCTAGCAAAACCAGCCTAATTGGTTTGCTCTTTGCTCTTCCCTATTTCAACAGATCCTCTCTATGTTTACTCTTCGAACGTCCTTTCCACTACCCGGTACTGAAGAAGGCTTGAAAAAAGGGTCGAAAAGTGGTACGAATCGCAGCTGTCTTAAACTTAGCCATCTGGGTATTGTACAAATCTGTATCAGATGTTTCCCAGGAAAAAAATGAGCAAATATTGGATAGGTGGTTCATAAAATACTGGAGAGCTAGGGATAGACTGGATGTTGTCTCAAATCTAAAGTGCCGGGAAGCTCTTGTCTAGAAAACTGAATAGGTGGGATCGGGGATGAGAATCACAAGAAGTTATGAAATCTGGAAAGGAATCGTTACGATTTCCTGGAGCAAAGAACTGGAAAGTTAGCTCTTCTTGTTTGACTCGATTTTCTTTTGTCGTCAGTACCTAAAATATCTAGATTCCTAATGGTTGATAACCTTGACAAGAACTGGATGACTCGTTCAGGTGCCCCTCTGATATCTCCATCTTCTCGTGAACTTTTTCGAAATGGTGTCGAATTCAGATCTGTATCTTCTGAATTGAGAAACTCGGTATCCTTATCGCTAGAAAGACGAAGGACATTGTTGAAGTGAAGACCATATCTCTGAGTTTTTCGATTCTCCTGTCAGTAAGTATGGTAGACTGATCCAAAGACTTTGAAGAATTGAAGGTTAAATGGTGCAGTCTTCCCGTCTTGGTGACCTCCACATGGCGAATTCGGATTCTTATCTTCTGAATTGAAGAGTTCGATTTTCTTCCGAATTTCGTTAGACAGACGGAACTGATGTCCTAAGTGATGCTTCTCTGTATGCTTGTTCGACAGCCTTCAAATATTTGCAATTCGTCGGTCATTACCTTTTCTAAAACGTTTTAGGAGTATTTGATTTGAAATAAACTCTCTGAGTTCAGAAACAATTGTCAGCCGATTCGTAGGCCGCCTACAAGTAACTATTCTTCTAATTAGTCGACTATAACAATAGTTCTCGTGAATAAGATTTCTGACAGTGAAAATACTCGTCTCGTTTAGTTAAACTTTTTCAGAATCTGGGGCTAGGGAAAAAGTTCCCATGTTCCTGATGTTCAGAAATATACCTTCGATAACCTTTTTATTTGATTTGAAGAATTTTATTACCCTATAGGATTTAAAGTTGCAAAATCATACCCTGAATTGAGGGCACATTTCATTTGTTGTCATTTCAGAATCTGAATCTAAAGGGGCGATGTTGCCCTGCCCAGCAAAATCGTTCTTTCAGATTCTGAGAAAAAGTTTAACTGGAAGAACCGGAAAATCCGCTAGTAACGAGAGATCGAGATTCTTTTTGTAACTTTGCATGGTTCAGAGCTCAGCTCATTACTCCACATAAATATGAAGAATCACATGGAAAGTTCAGATGAACTTCCGCGCACGCGACTTCTTAGAACGTACACTTCCTTTTGACATTCGAAAAAACCAGAGCGGAAAGTTGTAGGATCAAACGTTAGAATTTGCGCTACATAAGTATATCGAGGCTCAATGTGCTGAAATCAGCAGATCAAACATGAAGCAGTCTCTCATCGCTCTGCATTCTCAAGTTGTCGCCTATAATTTCGGCTAATAAAAACTCTCCGATTCCCTTGTGTAAAGTTCACATCTCTCTCAATTCCAACCAACCACACAATCAAACAATATTTTTTTGACATCTTCCCTTCTCTCCACATCTTTAGCTTCCTATTTCCCCCGCGAACTAATTACAACGCCCGAATCAAAAACCCCTGTTCCTGTCGCTTCGCGTTTTCCTTCAACGGGTTGATGTAGAAACCCTTCTCCCCGTTGCCTCCTTCTTACCGACGGTAAAGAAAAACGACGGCAGAATAAATGGCCATGAGAAGGAAATTTCCGATAGATAATGGCAAGGACGAGCAGCTGTTCATAGCCGAATAGTCCTTGAGATGGATGGCTTCGAAACTGAATGTGAGAGGAGAAACGTTTTGCATGAAATACGGGCTGCGAAGAAGATGGAGGAGACTCTCCATATTAACTCGAATCGACTTGCCTGGTTCAGATTTCCCTATTACCCTCGAACACACCGTCATCTTAGAGTAAGGCGACTTTTTTTTAATTAAGTCACAACGCTCTATTACATCGTTGACACTTCCCCCCACAACCTTGGCTGCCTGATAAATTACGAGGACAAATACTTTTACAGTATCTCCCTTTTTTCCTCCCCCTCCCTCCCAAAGAAGATTTTATCGGTAGGGTCGGGGGTGGTCTAGAAACACAAGCAGTTCGTCCCGCAGGCAGCATTTGTCTGTGTAGAATTCGAAAGTGAAAAGACATCCCCTTCTCCCCCAATGTACTTTTTCTTCTTTCGCCCAAAAATGAAATCAAACTAGCATTTCCTCACCGCACGTTTTTGCACTATACCTCAGCCAACCGTTGAGAGGAGTGGTGAGCATAGAGGGTGTACTTTTTCCCTTCTTTATTTGAGTATCAAGTCAGAAGAGTATAATCAACGTCTGCAAAATAAATGCTCTCCGCTTTGCACGTAAGCTCTCATTTCCTTTCTCTGCCGAGTGGGTCCGGTTTAGAAGGCGTGCCATTATTCCTCCGCCCGTGCACATCGATTTTGACCGACTTCGGAGTTTGACAGCTGCGAATTGAGCACCTTCAGCGCAAAGCTTTGCTTTCTGCTGAATTTTCCAACCGATTCCTCTCTCAATCTTTGCCCTTACCTCCAACTAGGAACCTTATTTCAGACCATGAACGCGCAACTGCTGCAAAACATGATCTTCCAACTTCCGGCGCTGGTTCCGAACGCCGAACAACGGAGAATCATGAACCAGTGGATGGCGGAGAGAGACGATCCAACTCGAGCCGAGATCATCCGCCACGTCGTGCCAAGTCTCCTTCCGCTCTATGGAGGAGACATGTCTCGAGTTCGAGGTGTCATGGGAGAGCACTTGGGGATCCCAGTAGGACTTCCACGGGTGAGATCTTGAAATACTACGCCTTCAAAAAACTATTCTTTTTCCAGGTCGTTCCAATGAAGGATTCGGATACGGAGAGCGAAGGAGAGGATGAGGAAGGACCCACCAGACGGTTACTTCTCAAGGAGCAGGAGGAGCAGCAGCAACGCCTCCTCCAACATCTTCAACTCCAACACTTCCACTTCCAACAGCAACTTCTTCAGCAGCAACTCTTCCAGGGGCAAGAACAGTTTCCGGAGGAGGAGGAAGGTGAGGAAATGGATGATGAGGAGGAAGAGGACTGGAATGAGGATGAGGAGCAGGAGGAGCAAGACGATGATGCCCAACAGGTCTGAAGATCTCTGATTATTTATTCGCATTCCATGATAATTTTTTTTTCGGTTTTTTTCACCAAATTCGGATCATTTTTTTCAACCCTAACAGTCGTCTTTAGACATTCTTTTTCTTTTAATATGTTTCTTTTGTCTCTTGAATAAATTTTTCGCGAACAGCCGTTTTTCGGAGTTATTGCGACTTTTTTCCGCCAATTTTCAGGTATTTTTCAGAAAACTCAATCTACAAATCCGCCAAATGATCCAGTGATGTGAAACATGATTTTTCGGATCGATTCAATAGAATATATCTGGAGAAGTGGCTGAATATGAGCGGATCCGGCAAATTTGATTCGGCGAAGTAGTTTCCTCGAGTATAAAAGACCACCAAAAATCGGAAAAAATCTGAAAATCGACAAAGTTGTGTTTTAAAAACATGTCTACCACTTGTGATGGTTCAAAACGCTTCAAACTGTTTATAATCATCATATTTTGGATAAATAGGACAGGATCAATAATAATTTTTCTTTTTTTTCATGGGGTACGGTGTGCAGTGTCTGCAAACACCCTGTCTGGACACATCACGCTTGACGCCCCTCCAATATTTTCGTCTCGACTATTCCCATTTTCGAGCGGGATTCGATTAAAATGGAGGATTTTTCAGGAAATTTGATGTTTTTTGAAGTGATTATGAATGGGAAACCAATAAACGTTGCAGGATTAATTGGATAATTGCCTAGCACAGACGATTCAACGCATTTCTGTTCAAAATGCAGTTTTCAAAAGAAAATGAAGGATTTTCCCGAGAAATCGCCAAATTTTCCGATGAAACACGATCACACAACTATCTACTCGACGAAGCCAACAAATTCAGCAGGAATCGACACGCGAATTTTCTGGAAACAGAGCGGAAACTCGCTGAAAACGACGTTGAGCACTCATTCGCAGTTAAAATCAACTTGGAGGGACCGATTTGAGAAAACTCGAAACTGAAATTCAGTCTGGAAGAGAGAGTATGAACTGATGAAAGATTTCGTTGAAATTTTGAGATGGCAGAAACAGTTATTCTGGAGCACACTGCCACTGTTCCCGTTTCTCTAGGGTCCGAGTGTTGGCAATTTTCAGGAGTGTCCTCCGCCCTCTCTCTAAACAGGGTTTTTTTTCGAATGGGTCGAAAACAATCTCTGTAGGTTTTTTTTTATTTGAATTCAAAAAAATTCAGTAGGAGAAGTATATTTACTTCGAAATTTCTCAGAAATTAGTTTTACAAGTTTTTGAGGTGCTTCTCCGCGGTGCGAGATTTTGAGAAAGAAAGAGTAAGAGACTAGCTGTGTTTTCACTATCGTCGTCTGCCCAAGTGATAATTTTCGGGAGTGATTCTAAACGAATGTCTCAAAATTTTGAATCAAGTGTCGTAGACCGCATTTTCATAGGGATGGTCTTTCTTTTTTAACATTTTCTTCATAATTTTGAAAACTCGTTATAACTCGACCGAATAAAAATTCTTCAGAAATTTCTGATGCTGATAGTTTTTACATCTGGGTGTGCACCTTCATCCCTTAACGATTCTCGGTAAAGAGATATCAACTGGTGTCGGCGGTTGTGAGTTTTCAAGATCGATATTGGAAAACATACAATAGTAGTTTTGAGCTCTCAAAATCAGTTTTCGGACGATTTTACTTAAAAACCGATATATACGGTCGAGAAAATAGTTGCTGTCGTCCTTTCCGTAATTTTTACGAACAGATCGGATCAATTCATCCAGTTGAAAGAGCATGAAATTGATTCGAAAATGACTTGCAGAGCTCACAGCAACGCTAGCAATTTTTGATACTTGGTCTTTCCCCTTCCACAAAGGGTCAGAGAGGTGAGGTGACGTTACTTGAAACTTGCAATATTGGTTTCTGAGTAGTTTTTCGTTTTTCGAATTTTTTTCTGTTGTTTATATTTTAGGTGCTTAATCACATCGGTCATCAGTTCATACTCTCTTTTCGACTGAATTGCAGCTCTAGTTCTTTCAAATTTGATCCTCCAGGGTGAGGAATGTGCAAAAACGTGCACGTCGTTGTTGTCGTATTTTCTCCATCTTTCGAGAAATTCTGGTGTTCGAGTCTTGCTAAAAATATCACCGTTCTCCGTTCATAACCTCTAATAAAAACATTGAACTCCTCTGAAAATCTTCTGCTTTCGACCAATTTCTCCTGCAAAAACGCGAATTGTTGTCCATAAAAATATTGGATGCGAGTCCAGTTTGTTGCGTGTGCAGTCAGACACACCAGTGTTTGCGGACACTGCGTACCGTACCTCGAGGGAAAAATCGAAGAGTCTTTTTTGGTGTCGTCCGAACTATTAAAATAAAAACAGAGAACACTTTCAAGCCATCACAAACTGAAGACAATGTTTTATAAAAATGCAATTGAATGTTTTTTCCAGGTTATGGATTTTTTTGAAACGGGTTTGTTATAAAACTGACAAGTTTTTTCTGGAAAATTATCGAGTTTATCTGTGAAACTCAATAACAAAGCGATCAACTTGACGAAAATATCAGTTCTAGCAGAAATCGAACCTCTCATTTCTGAAAAACGGAGCGCAAGAGACCAGTGACTATGTTGAACACTTTTTTGCAGTTCAAATCATCTTGGAGGAACGAATTTCAAGAAACAAACTGTGATAATGCAGTCCGAAAAAACCCTATTTGCTGATGCTAGCCCTAACTGAAAATATGCGATTGCAGAAAGAGCGCGAAGCGTGTCGGATGGCGGAAACTTTGAGCAAAAAATAAGATCACAAAAAGTTCTACTTATTGAAACTTTACCCATCTGAAAAAATTTAAAAATGACCGAAATGCGGTCATTTTAATTTTTTTTTCGAAATTTTGAAAATACGTCATAACTCGAGAAAAAAAGTTTCTTCAAAAATTTCCTCCGTGAGAGTTCTTAGATATAGGTGATCGAATTTTTGCCCCCATAGTCATTCGAATCCGAGGGTAACACTTGGGAAGTAATACAGTTGAGAAGAATCAAGGAACTCATGAAACTGCTTGAGTTTGGTGTCAGTGAAGGGGAAAAATCTCGATTTCCCGTTTTGTGACGATTGTAGTCAATCTCAAACAGCTCCTCCATCCTCTATGGATTATTGTCATAGTCTTTTTGGTTGGAGGTTTTTCTGGCGCAGTGGAGAAACCGATGTTTTCAAAGTTAGAAGCTCGAAAAACGAATTTGGAGTTTTGAATTTTATTGAATCTGAAAGAAAATCAATTCTACAAAACACATTACAGAATTTACAACTGCTTATTGTCCTCTAATAGACTGACATCCCCTTCTTTTCACTTGATCAATTTTTTCTGCTTTTTGTGACAGTTTTGAAAAAGTGATCAACTGACATATCGTTTCTCACGTAGTGTTCAAAAATTTGCAGCATGACAAAAACTGTGATAGGAACCGATATAAAATTGATCAAAGTGACTGTGAGGGAGTGCCGGTCTAATAGAGGAACAACGGTGGGCATTGGAAGACAATAACATATCAGTAAAGTTTCACGAAACTTCGCAGAGAAAAATGATTTTTCAGGGAATTAGTCGATTTTCACCACTCCAATATCTTGGAGGTAGCCGAGACCTCTCTGATAAAGAGCAGTCAGGTCGTCGATGATCTCATTGATTATTGCAGTGGCCCGCTGTGATTTGGGATGTTGAGCAGTCGCCAGCATCTCGGTGATCAGATCCACCAATTCTTCCAAGAATTCAATTTTTTGAGGATCTTCGTTCAGTTGCCGCTGTAAAACAAACATTGGTTTTAGGTGACTGTGGTAATAGTTGAAATTTTCAATCTTCGAATTTCGATAATCTGTCCGAATTTGAATTGACTTACAAAGCGTTGAATCGCATCCTTCGCGTTCTCCAACGTGTTTGCAAAGATCTGCTGAAAATGGAAGCAAATTATGATAGTTTTCGAATTCTAAAGTTTTAGATTACCATGGTGGCGAGCTCCAAGTTGTTAGGGACCAACTGATAGTTTTCCATTATCGAAAGGGCACTGAAGCAAGAAAAAGCTGAAAAGAGGCTCGATGAATTTCAGGGGGGGCGCAAAATAACGAAAAATATGAGAATGAAAGCAACAAAATCACATGGGAAGATGTACAACACTTCATAAGAATACGAGACGGAAATTGGAGCTTCAATCCTAATGAGAATGTAGTGTATGCGTCTGGATTATTGGACCGCAGATGTTTTGTAGCTGTCATGAGTGAGATCTTATGACAGCTACAATACATCTGCAGTCGAAAAATATAGGTATTTTCTTGCTCGGAATGTTGACATGGATCGGCCAGAAACTAATAGCGCTTTCAACAAGAACCTATACTGACAAATGGTCCTTCCCGAAAAGCTCACATCGGCGGAGGGGAGACCTATAATTAGCTCGCGCAAAAGAAGGATACATGGGCCGGAAAGAGATCCCATAAATCTTGTCTCGGATTCCGACCGCCTTTCCAATTTTGCGAGCAGCTATGACCAGTCTCGGGTCTACTATTAGACGTTGAATGGGGGATTATATTGACCACGAAGGGCCGTTTTAGTGTGGCTCTGAGAAATTTTCAAATTGGTTCAGACAGAGAAAAAAATTTGAGCTCTCAAAAAGGATAACTGTTCCTGAAGATAGGGGAACATCATGCAGAAATGACAGATTTCATTTTTTTTTGGAGAAAATATCTTCTAAAAGTTTTCGTGGGTAGCCACGCAGCACTTTCGAAAGCAAATCTATAGAAATCCTTCCTGATGAGAAGATGAGAACAATTCAAAATTTGTAACATGAAAATCTTCATCGAATCACACAAATCACTTTCTACGGCAATCACAGAGAACACAGCAGATTTCTGCGATACAAGCCACGATCTGAAGGCAGAGGCAGAACGGTCCGTAGCACTTGAAGCATGCGGACGGCTCATCGTCATCAGTGGAGCTTGGTGGTGGGCGTATACTGAAAACATGACATTTTAGTTTTGACAGCGTGAAATTAGATATTTTTGTTCTACGAAAGCCACACCCCTCATTAGTGAGCTAAAGAGACTGCGACAGAGCCATCGGAGCATACTCAAATTGCAGTCCGAGGAGCAAGTA
Organism: Caenorhabditis sp. 40 LS-2015; assembly: GCA_900536305.3. Taxonomy (NCBI): domain Eukaryota; kingdom Metazoa; phylum Nematoda; class Chromadorea; order Rhabditida; family Rhabditidae; genus Caenorhabditis; species Caenorhabditis tribulationis. Next base: position 76,808 of record LR543828.1, read on the forward strand.
TGCTATGTACTTTATATCAGCTGATAACCTACTTCTCATCCTCCATCGTCGGTTGAGTTGTCACAACCTCCTTCATCTCGACGGCGACTCGCGCTGGAGCCGACATTTAGAACCAGCGACCTCGGTGGATCCAGTAATAGTAATAATGTCGGCGAAACGTGACTTCCCGAAGTGTGAAGAGCGCGTGAGGTCTCCGAGCTGTTTCCAGGCAACTCTTGTTGGTTACACGATGCACAAGTGACGGATGATGGAGATGATGGAAGAAATCTACACTTTTATGGTGGTTGTTGGAGGCGGAATAATTTTCGGATGATGGGGAGCTATAAAAAATGGTTTGCCATAAGTCAGCAACGTATATGGAAATGAGAAGAATGCAATACTTCACTACTGCTCGTTAAAAATTGAACAGAAATCACATGAGCTTGAGCTGGAAGATTTAGTCTATCCGACATTGCTTATGTTTTCGTTTTTTCACCATTGAATAGACATACTGTGACGTTCGTTCCCACCCTAACTGGAGACACCCTTGTATGTGTGCAGAAACAAAGGGAGATCTCGAGAATTCCCCTTAACTCGGACCCTACAGACAGAAGAACAGTAGTTGGTATTCTGAGTCTGCTGTGACTAGTGAGTCAGATTCTGCCAATGAAGAGATGAAGATCCAACGTTCTGATATCTCCTTCCAAGTGAACAGAGTTGTTCACAGCGATAGATTTGAAATGTTGTATTCCAGTTGAGTCCCGTCAGTGCCATGTGTGAAATTTCGTGCTGTAGAATTGGTAGTATTTAGACGAGTCGCTTTCACAATCGTTGGCAAGTTCGGCTCACCTAAAAAAATCGATTGGGAATGCATAAATTGGTCCATTGTATAAACTAACCGACTGGGTTTGGATAATTACTCTGAATTAGTTTCCATCAGTTTTTCGAATACATTCTCTGGGTATCAAAAACATTATGACACAGAGATAAAATGGACAGACTTCGAGGAGAAGATAAGCTGCCACGCCTGAAGGTTTACATGTTTCAAACCTAGAATATACGTATAACGTTTCATTTCGACCGAACGAAAAAAGGAATCACTTGTTAGTTTCCTGCTGAGCAATTAAATCCGATGGGAGACTTGTGGTGGTTGTTGAAATGCAGTCGTTGTCTGCTCGACTGACGGAGTCGGCCGAAATCGATTCCTCGGTAGGATGTGCAATTCTCCGTGGTGACCATCTTTGGATTGTTCACTGGGTTGATTTTGCGAGCGGCCTCATGAATAGTAGACTCCTTATGAGATCTGAAACAGGCAAAATGTATTAGAAATCAGAGTTTTCTCACGGATTGAGAAGTTTGGTAGTCGCAAAAATACAGCCGAAGAGAAAGGCGAGGAAAATGAAATCGCTCTTCATCTTTCAAAAGTTTTCAGGATGAAAAATGTAATTTTTTGAGATAATCGGCTTTTTTTTGGATGATTCATAATTTCATTATCAGCATTTCCCATGAAAACAAAAATGGACGGGTGATATTATGGCCCGTGCCCACCTATCGGAGTCATTTTTTGACGGTGTCACTCGAAAAATCTAGAGAGTGAATGTCCAAACATTTCTAGCTATTTATTGTTAAATATTCAGCACATGGCAACAAACTCGAGCTTTCTTGAAAGTGATTCGGTAGTTTTTCTTAAATCAAACTTCGAATCTCAGAAACAATCAGCAGTGCCATACCGTGATCTCCTCGTTCTGGAAACTCATGGAAATCAATGAAGATGAGCGGAGGGATAATGAGAAGGAATCTACTGTGACTCACTACCTCAGTGTACCAACTACTGTTCTTCTGTCTGTAGGGTCCGAGTTTAGGGGAATTCTCGAGATCTCCCGTTGTTCTCCCTTCTCTGATAGTTTGACTAGAAACGCCGAATTCACTACTTGAGAGCTTTATCTGAAAAAAAAGACAAACACGATTATCGGATCCGTCAACCCAGTGAACGATCCAAAGATGGGCATCACGGACACATGCACTCCTCCTCCTAACGAGGATGCGGTTCCGTGCTGCTACGTCATCTTTGGAGTGAGAATAATATCTTGCCCAAGATATCCCCGTTAAAATTGTTCATTCTCAGTTAATAAAGCATTCAAAAAATCAATGTTCCGCCTTGGTAGTCTTTGTCAGTTGTATGGTACATAAATCCAGCGGCTCATCTTGATTATCTGTTCATTACTGAATTCAGAATCCAGAATCCATAAGCCAGAATCCAGAATCCAGACTCGCAATCCCAGGATATACACTACTGCTCTCCTGTCTGTAGGGTCCGAGTTTAGGGGAATTTTCGAGATCTCCCTTTGTTTCTGTACACATATTAGAGTGTCTTCAATTGGTGGTGGGAACAACCACCCGAGAGGGGAGATTTTATGGCCTGTGCCCACACATCGGAGCCATGTTTTTCCAGAAAATCCAGAATCCAGAATTTAGAATCCAGAATCCAGAATCCAACTCGAGAATTGAGAACTGAGAATCGCGAATCGAGAATCGAGAATTGAGAATTGAGAATCGCGAATCGAGAATCGAGAATTGAGAATTGAGAATCGAGAATCGAGAATCGAGAATCGAGAATCGAGAATCGAGAGCCGATTCCCATTGCTTTTGCGCCTCAATTTGTGTTACGATTGATTCAAATTTATCACCAGCATGATTTGAAATCGCTTCACATTCGACAAAAAGAAATAAATTTATAATTCGCGACATTCAGAATTTGATCTTCAGTCTTTTTTTGATTCTGCACAAGATCAGAAGTCATTGCACTTAGGGGACGTACTACATTTGGTGGGGGCGAACCGAAATTTTTCAGCCGAGAATTTAGTTGGATCTAAAATCAACTGTTTCCATCTCAGGCAGAATGAACTACCGCCAGCCGAGCTCGAATAAAGAGTGAATGGCCGTAGAATGAATGAATCAACATCAAAAGAGGGTGTCACTTTTGCTCTTCTGTCTGTAGGGTCCAAGGTTGGTGGGAATTCTCAAGATTACTACGTTTACAACTCGGAATTTTCATCTTCGGTCGATAGACTATATTCTTTCGCATCAACAAAATCATATCCGTTCCGTGTCAATTCGAGAAAAACTTGCCACGTCATAAATAACGACAACTGATAGTTCCTCACTTGATCAGTTGCAACCTACAGTACATCGAATGTTTTCGATTCCATCTGGCCTTGCACCCTTCCCGATCCATTTCTGCCGGACCAGGGACCATTCTGTACAGTATAGCTGTCTGCGTGTCTTCTTTTTATCCGTTGCATCTGTTTATCTCTCATGCAACGGATGACCCCAGGTAGCCCCGGTCTGTTCTCATTACGTATACTCCTAATGGTCCTCCATCGTGTATCCTCTCTTCTCACAGTGCAAAATCGATTTCTTATACGTCTGCCGCCGTGTACTTCTATCTTTTGTGAGTCTGCGCTACATCTTTTTTTACATAATCCTTCACTACCATTCCTTGGCAGTTGAACAAAATCGCTTCGAGGTATGAATTTCACAGTTTCCTTAAAAAACTGTTCCCAGTGCGGAAACAGGTGTTAAAATGGTGACCACAAGCCCGTTCACCACTTATTTTGATCGTTTTTATGCAGTTTCTCACGAAAAAATACTCCAAACACCAAATGATACCGAGAACGCTATTTTTGAACCAAAATATACTGAAACATCAAGATTTCCGTACTTTCCACTCGAGACCCATCGCTTGTGTGGATTTACGCGGGGCTAAATAAAACATGTCATGAAATTTCCAACATTCGTTTTTTGTTAATTCAGAAAAAAAATAATATTTCGTGCACCAAATTGAGAATTTTTCGAAAGATTAATAATTAATTGCATTTTTTTCAGAAGAAGTACACTTCCTAACGGACAATCAGCACTTGGTCTCTACTATTAGACGACTCGGGGTGAGAAATGATTTTTCATATTTTCTGTTTCATTTAGCTTCTTTCAGGTTCAACGCGTCTGACAACGACTCTGTTTCATATTGATGACGATGAAGAAGACAACAACGAGCGTCTTCCAGTCACAACCGTTCATCTCTTCCCACGGCCAGAGTGAGAACGATTCCGCGACCATTGCTGATCAGACGACGACGATGACGTTGAAAATTCACGACAACGGCGAGATTTTGTTTT